>VZRU01006690.1:34942-46893 GCA_013398155.1 Pedionomus torquatus | reverse complement strand
CCCAACCCAACAGCCCCAGCTCCCTCAGCCTGTCCTCACAGCAGAGGGGCTCCAGCCCTCGCAGCATCTTGGTGCCCCTCCGCTGGCCCCGTTCCACCAGCTCCATGTCCTTTCTCTGTTGATGACTCCAGAGATGGACACGGGGCTCCAGGTGGGGTCTCAGGAGCGCAGAGCAGAGGGGCAGAATCCCCTCCATGCCCTGCTGGCCACGCTGCTTTGGACGCAGCCCAGGCTGGGGTTGGCTTTCTGGGCTGCCAGCGCGCACTGCTGGAGGTGTCCCTGCCCAGGGCAGGGGGGTTGGAACACGATGATCTTCAAGGTCCCTTCCAACTCTAACCATTCTATGATTCCATATTTATATGTATATAATGGAAAATCCTCCAGCAGCTCCTGAGGTACCTGGGGACGCCCGTTGCACCCTCCCACCTTGGCGTGCCCAGCACCCAGCCACGTCCACAGCACCGGCTGCTCCTGCCCTTCCTTCCTCCCAACCGCACCCTCCCTCAAGGCACCTTGAGAATCAGGGACCGAATTTCATCCCCTGGAGCCTCACGCCCAGTTATCTCCAGCCCTACCCCAGACGGGGACTGAGAATTACAGGTGGAAACTGGAGATACAGGAAAAAGGCAACAGACCCGTTCATCTGTTAGATATTCCACTCGGGATCAGGGAATTGTCAGAGCTGGAAGGGCGCCCTGGAGATCATCCAGCTTAGTGCTCTGCTAAAGCAGGATCGCCCCGAGCACACACTCAGGAGGGCACCCAAGGGGGGGGCTTGAAGGTCCCCGGAGAAGGAGACTCCACACCTATGGGACAACTCCACACCTATGGGACAACTCCACAACTATGGGACTCCACAAACAGATTCTCTTCCTGGGAAAGGGGAGAAGCAGGTTCTAAACTCCACTTACTACATCCTCACCCCCTCCCCAGCACTGGCATCTTTGGCTCCTAATTCCTGGCATCTTTGGTTCCCAATTCCCGTTCCCCTTCTCTTGGGGTCTGGTTTGACACGAAGCTGGAGGGATGACCACGGCCCCCTCCCCGCACCCTGCATCCGTGGGGGGGACACGCCACCAAAATTAGGGCTGTCATCCCTCCGGGTGCAGAGCAGCTCCCGGGTGGGAGAGCCCGGAGCAGAAATAACCCCCAGGGCTGGGGGCGAGGGGGGGGAGATATATAATTTCCCTGCACCTCCTTGGGAATCACCGGCCACTGACTTATCCTAAACACACCCTGGGGATTATCAGAGCTGTTTGTTTTCAGTTCCTGCTCGATCCAGTTTGCCAGCTCCCTCTTTCCTTTTCTTTTTTTTTTAATTTTTTTATTTTTATTTTATCATTAACGGCACTTTCCTGTAGAGCTGGGTTGGGCACAGGCTGGGACAAAGGCTACTTTTCTTCACGAGACTCCTCCCAAGCCAGGCAACTTGGCTCTCCAACTCCTCCAAGGCCAGGCTGGATGGGGCTTGGAGCAACCTGGTGTGGTGGGAGGTGTCCCTGCCCAGGGCAGGGGGGTTGGAACACGATGATCTTCAAGGTCTTTTCCAACTCTAACCATTCTATGATTCTATGATTCTAACTTGGACTCAAAAATGGGGTTTCAAAATTGCAGGTCTCCTGCTGCGCTCTCCACCCCCAGAAGAAGCAGCAGCTTCACCCACCGCCTCCCGACCTGCTGGGCTCCCCCCCGGGGCTCCTACAGACCCCAACCACCACTTCCAACCCAAGGAGGAGGTCCCAAAGCAAAAAGGTCCCAAAGCCAGGAGGACAGAGCCACCAAGGGGACAAGGTGCCAAGAACAACGGGTGACTCAGGCAAGAAGAATCCAGGTCCGGATGGATTCTAGACCATCTCCCCTGGACCAGACACCTGACTCGCGGCTGGAAAAACCATCTCCAAACATCTCGGCCAACCTCCCAGCTCAACCACAGCATTAGATGGGAAGATGATACGTTACTTGGTCTTGAAATCCTCAACAAGATCCTGCATGTTCTTCAGTTCGCCCTCCAAACGCCCTTTGTCACCCAGCAGCCCGTCCAGCTGCTGGCGCAGGTTGCTGATGTACGTCTCGAACATGGGAGCGATGTTGCTCCGGGCGGTTTTCTGATCCTGGAGGAGGCTCCATTTGGTCTCCAGGATTTTGTTTTGCTGCTCCAGGAACCGGACCTGGGAAGCAACCAAAGGGTCATTTGTGAAAGCGGGAGGAAAGGGGGAGCTGGCACTGCAGAGGTGGGATGTGGGGAGATGGCATCTGAAGAATTTACGCTCCTCGAAGGAAACACCTAAACCCTGGAGGGTGATAAAAGACCATGAAGGAGCAACCGCTGCTCTGGGGCTTGGTTTGTGCCTTTAAAGCTTTATAGGAATTAAAAGATAAGGAGCTTCTGACACTTGACAGACGCCATCCCCAGGCCTCGAAGTTACGCAAACCCCAGGTCTGGATTCCCTGCATTTTCAGGATGCCAGAGCCGAAGTTTACACAAGACACGGGATCAATTAGTGAGACCCTGAGAGGTCATCAATTAGTGAGAGACTGGGAAGAACACACTGCAGCAAGCTCCGACCCACGGCAAGCGCCGGTCTGCTGGGGCCATTCCTCTCCTCCTCGCGTTTGGTGGGGGGGGTGTCAGGTGCAGAATTGATCTTTAAAGCCACCCCCTTGTGAAACCTCATCACTGCCAGTGCTCTCCAGGACCCCATCCTGAGCCCCCTTGGGACACCTCCCCACCACCAGTGCTCTCCAGGACCCCATCCTCAGCCCCCTTGGGACATCTCCCCACCACCAGTGCCCTCCAGGACCCCAATCTGAGCCCCCTTGGGACACACCCCCCACCCCACGTTAAACAAGCTTTGGGTCAGAGCTGTGTTTAATCAGCAGGTGCACGGAGCTGCCACTCATTCCAACATCTCACCTTGTCGATGAAGGAGGCAAATCTGTTGTTGAGGGTCTTGATCTGCTCCTTCTCCTCCTTGCGCACCCGCTGGATGTTGGGGTCAATCTCCAGGTTGAGGGGGGTCAGGAGGTTCTGGTTGATGGTGACCTCCTGGATGCCCCCGGGGCTGAGCGCTCCCCCGAATCCCATGCCCCCGTAGCCGTATCCGGACCGAACGCTGTAGGAGCTGCCACCTCCAAGGGAGATCCTCTTGTTGGTGGAGCCGAGGTTGTAGAGGCTGGAGCTGCCAAAGCCACCTGCCCTGCTCAAGCCAGGACCTCCTGCCACCCCCCGGCTGGAGGAGACGCTGCTGACCCGCACTTGGCTGATCCCTGGGACGGCTACAGAGCGAGAGCTGAAACTCACGGACCGGGACATGACTGCTCCGAGGGTGTTCTCGGTATCTCCCACCCTTCAAAAGCTCCGGGAAGCTGTGCTGGAGACCTGGGAAGTGAGAGAGTTCCCGACTGCTTCTCCTTTTATCCGTTAGAAGAGCTGGGCTTGGCCCAAGGGCAAAAGAGGGATCATTTTACTGCCGGGGAGAGCTGGGTGTGCCTGGCCGCCTTCCCACCCCCTCCACAACCTGCTGAATCGGAGCAGGCGAGGAGGGAAGGGCCAGGGAAGGGCCAGGACACACCTGGCGCCGTGTCCCCCGTGCTCAGACCCGGCTTTGTTCCCATCTCCTTCGGCCTCTGCAGCCCCAGGGAAGAGGAGGAGGAGGAGGAGGAGGATGGGTTCTGGTACAACGGGAGAGGTCCGAGTTGAGCCCTGTCTCCTCCAGGCTTCTCCGTTCCTCCCCACTGAATGGATGCTGAAATGAGAAAAAGGAGGGATATGCGTTGATTTTTAGCTCTGCTCAGGTGCAACAGCAGAAAGGAGATCTGAGCTCCAGCTGAGCACCAGGTCCAGCCCAGGTACATCGAGTCACAGCAAGGTTTAGGTTAGAAAGGGACCCTAAAACCCCCTCAGGGCCACCCCCCTGCCCTGGGCAGGGACACCTCCCACCAGCCCAGGTTGCTCCAAGCCCCATCCAACCTGGCCTTGGACCCCTCCAGGGATGGGGCAGCCACAGCTTCTCAGGGCAACCTGGGCCAGGGTCTCACCACCTTGGAAGACAATCAGAGACCTTAGAGTCCCTTCCAGTCCCGAAAAGCCCCTTTTAGGGGCTCTGAAGCCTTCTCTTCTTCAACTTGAACCTCTTTTAGCTCCTAAAAAGAGCGCTGGCTGCACGTTGTGGCCACGGCCCCTTCCAAACAGGCACCTCCTTCTTCACCAAGAGTTGGCCGGAGATCCCAGCAACTAGAAGGAAATTCTCTCTTTTGAAAGAGGGAAAAGGGAGAGCTCGAGCATACGAGGCAAGATCACTCCTGGCTCAGGTTTCACCAGCGAAAGAAATTAAATAAATCTCTATATAAAAAATAATCTATTGGAGTGTAAAGTAAATTTGCACGCTGTGCACGCCCTGCTGTCCTTGACCCAGGGGCTGATGGAGACAGGCTGGGGTTCCCTTCATGCGGACACGGCTCCAGGTCCTCCTGAGATAGGAGGAACAGAGGCTACTGTCTTCAAAAGAGCTCGGGGGCATCTCGAGAAGTCAGGGACTGAAGCTGAAAGTGGGATTTTAGCCTTAGTCACACAAAAATAACTTGGAACCACAGCATTGTTGGAGTTGGAAGGGACCTCTGGAGATCACCCGGTCCCACTGGTGCCAAAGCAGGGTTGCCCATCGCTCAGGGCTTGAGGGTCTCCAGAGAAGGGGACTCCAAACCTCCCTGGGCAGCCTCTGCCAGGGCTCTGCCACCCTCACCCCAAAGAAGTTCCTCCTCATGTTGAGATGGAGCTCCCCGTGTCCTAGTTTGCCCCCATTGCCCCTTGTCCTGTCACTGGGAACCACTGGGAAGAGTCCAGCTCCTTTCACCCCACCCTTCAGATCCTTGGAAGGATACTTCTCCTCAAACTGTCACCAAAGCAAGACCCACCCACAGAGTTTTATCACGTTTGTTGTTTTTTTTTCCTCAATTTGTTGAGTTTGTTGTCCTTCATATCCAGCAGACAGGGATCCTTTTTATTTTATTTTTTGCAACCCAGCCAGGAACAACCCAGTCCTGCTGGGGGATAAACCCCCAGAGAAGCAAAGCTGGTCTCGGCAGCCCAGGCAGAAACACCAGTTCAGCCTTGAGGGACCTGAACTTCACCAGGACCGGATCACCAAAAAGCCATTTTTTTTTCCTAATCTTAATTACCGCCGTGCAGCATCACTGGTTTTAGGTCAGGATGAGTCTGTCTCCCGTTCAAAGTCCAGGCTTTGTGCCAGGAGAAGGGCAGCCAGGGCAGGAGAGACCCCGGCGAAAGCCTCGTCCACCTTCTTCCTCCGGGCTCCCCCCGGGTCGGAGCCCTTCGCTTCAATCCTGCAGAGCGAACGTTCTCCCTTTAAATAATTCAGTGTTAAGTCAAGAGCGGGATCCGGTCACCCCGAGCTGGCCCGAGCAGAGTTTGCTGGTGTTGTTGGGATGCCATGGTAACTCTGCATAGTTTCCCAACCGCAGGGATGGGTAAATACCTCCAAGCCCACGTGAGCGACCCGCAGGTGTGCAGAAGACACCGCGGCGCTGGGGGAAGCGACTGCTTCGATACCACGCTGCTGCGCTCGGCATCCCAGCCCCATCCCTGCACCCCCAGGGGCAGCCCCAAGACTCACAGAGCCAGTAAAGGGTCTACAAATACTTAAAAATCCCTCCAGAGACCCTTGGGAGAAGGACCCGAGCTCTCCATTCCTGCCCAGAAAGTGGAAATAGAATAAAAACGTAACAGGCGTGACACAGTGGAAGTCAGCAAAGGGTCTACAAACAGTGAATTCCTCCCTAAAGCCTTGGGAAAAAGAACGGAGCTCTCAATTCCAGCCCAGAAAATGGGGGGAAAAAAATAAAACGCAACGATCCCGACGCAGCAGAAGAGGGAGAAATTTTTGGGGGCGAGCAAAACTGTGCATCTGGAGCCCAGAATCATAGAATTGCCCAGGTCTGAAGGGACCTTCCAGACCACCCCTCCATCGTTTCCACATCCCGTGTCGATATCCCGCGGGGGGGTCTCTCTCGCCAGGGGTTTGGAAGACGATGTTTGGACTCAAAGCTTCCAGGAGCAGGGGGGGTCGTTTCCATCCCCCCCATCCCCAAGGGTTCGTGTTTGCCCATCGGCGAGCGCTGCTCCAAAGTGCTTCCCCACTGAGTCATAAATTCCTTGGTGTCCTAACGAGGAGGGCGGCTCTGGTGGTCTCGTGACTGGGGATTGCGAGAGGAGGACGGGGCGGTCTCAGAATGCCACCCAAAGCAACGCCAACACAGCGGCACCCGCACCCACACCTGCAGCTGAAGGTTCCCCCCCTGCTGTGGTCGCAGCTCCCCCTCTCCTCCTTCAGGGCTACAAAGATGCTGAGGGGCCTGCAGCATCTCTCTGACAAGGAAAGGCTGAGGGACTCGGTCTTTTGGAGAAGGCTGAGGAGGGACCTCATGGATGCTTCTAAATGTCCAAAGGGTGGGTGTCAAGAGGATGGGGTTGGCCTCTTCCCAGTGGTGCCCAGGGAGAGGACAAGAGGGAACGGGCACAAACTTGAACATGGGAAGTTCCTTCTCAACCTGAGGAGGAACTTCTCGACTTTGAGGGTGGCAGAGGCTGCCCAGAGAGGTGGTGGAGTCTCCATCTCTGGAGACATTCAAACCCCACCTGGACATGTTCCGGTGGGACCTGCTTTGGGCCAGGGGGGGTTGGACTGGATGATCTCCCCTTCCAAGCCCAGATCGTTCTGTGATTCAGGATCTAGGGTGTCTCATTACTAACAATTTCCAGCTCAAAAATCCTAGGAATTATTATTCCTGTGAATACAGAGGCCACTCCAGAGGGAACCTCTTCTCTTCCTACCCCAGACTCCAAAGCCTGATGCAGGAAGGAGCCCAACAAGGACGAGGATGAGGTGGTTATCTCTGGGGAGGTTTTATGGGTCTGTTAAGTCCTTCCTGTGTCCCTGGGGCTGTAAAGCTCAACAGAATGACGCAGCTCTCCAGCCTTGTATCTCAGCGACGGGAACGTGGCTCCTCCGGCTGATCTGACGGACTCGTTTGTTCCAAAGGTTGGCACCTCGGCACAGTTCATCGCCTCGCAACAGGAACCCTCCTGCTCTATATCTCAGGGCCTTCCCTCTAATTTGAAGTTGCTTAATTGGCGTCTCTCGTCTTCTGCCGCTGCCCATCTCCGAAGAACTTTAAACGCTCTCCTGAACGTTTCATCCCTCTGTTCATGTTCAGCCACCACCCTCTGAGTCTTACGTTGGATAAACTCAATGGGCTGAAATCCTCACTTCTTCCCTAAACCAATGGCTTTTCGGAGGACTTGGCATCACTCCTGTGGGCTCTCTCCCACCCTTGGCAGGCAGCTGCGCATCGTTCCTGCTGCAAACTCCATGCAGCTCTGCATGGGGAATCCTCATTTCACCCCCCCAGAATGCGGCCCCGCAGCCTCCCTCTGCTCCAGGCCGGTACCATGGGACCCAGCTAAACCACGCTGCAATTTCCAGCTCCACCTCTCCTTTTTCCAATGAAGCAGAGCAGCCTTCAGCCTGGAGAAGGCTCCAGGAAGACATTCAAGCCCCTTCCGCTCCCTCAAGGGCCTCCTGGGGTGGGGAGACTCTTGATGAGGGAGGGGAGTGATGGAACGAGGGGAGAGGGTTTGACACTGAAAGAGGGGAGATGGAGAGGAGATCTCAGAAGGAAATTCTTTGCTGTGAGGGTGGTGAGACCCTGGAACAAGTTGCCCTGAGAAGCTGTGGCTGCCCCATCCCTGGAGGGGTTCAAGGCCAGGCTGGATGGGGCTTGGAGCAACCTGGGGTGGTGGGAGGTGTCCCTGCCCAGGGCAGGGGGTGACACTGGGTGGCACTGGATAAGCTTGAAGGTCCCTTCCAACCGAAAGCAGTCCATGATTCTATGACAAGGACATCACGGGACCAGCAGGAGGAGCTGGGGGCAGCTCTGGCTGACAGAGCCAGCTCTGTGTTAACGAGGCTTCCACCAAACCCCCGTCCCTCCAGGAGCCACATCTCACCTTTTCTCCTCCCTCCGCCCACATTGCTGGGAAGCCCTGGGCTTGGCTCTTTGCTGCTTGGTCGCCCCTGGAAAGCTGTCTTCTGCTGGCGGCATCACCTACGAAATTCCTCCTCCAGCTCCCAGCTGGCCAGGCTTGTCCTGGTTTGCTGAAACCCAAAAAGAAGAAGAAGCCATCAGTCTAAAACCCCCAGGTGTTGAGAAAACAGCAGAAAACCCCCGGCCAGCGCCTCCAGGGTGGTGGAGCGCCACCAACCCCCTTAGACCACTTGGCACCATTTCCCCACCGCCACCTGGGCCACGTAACGACCCGACGTAAACTGGGAAAGGAAGCCAAGGGCAACGGACCAGAACGGTACGGCAGCTCCTGGGCGCACCCGGTTCCTGCGTCCCCTCTCGATGGAAACAGTCGATCATCCATCATCCCCTGACAGCACCTGGATCCCGGCCCGAAGCGATGCCCGAACTTGAAGATCTCAGTTGGGAAAAAGTGGTGGAAAGTACCAGAAGAGGCCATTGGCGGAGGTGGGACGGACTGGAAAAGCACCTGAGCATCAATTATCTCGGAGCCTGTTAATGGGGACTCCGGAGAGACCCTTCTAGCCCTCTGGGACCAGCATCTCCCCTGAGCCGGGATGCTGGGGCGGACACCGGAGGAGTTAACGGGCCAGCGCGAGCCAACCCACTTGATTTTGGACTGAGGAATGCCCAGGGACCGGGAGTACTTAATCTAAACTCCAGAAGAGGGAAATTTTAACTACAGGCTATTCTTGTAATTACTGGAACCACGGACCATTCCCACCCCCCCTCTGTCTGATACACGCATCCGAGCTTTTACGAGGGGTGGGTGGTGATGTTATTTTACTGGATCCAAATATTTTCTGTCTCCTCCTCTGTGTATTTACACAGTTGTGTGTCCACACACAAATAGATTGATTTACAAACCGGGGGAGGATGGGGGGGACAGGACACACCGGAGTTGGCCGTTGCTCGGAGCAGCAGAAGGCTGGGGTGCGGTGCCCGAGCGTCTGACTCATTAATCGGGGTGTGTTTATCTATTTTAGCGTTTATTATCGATATCTCGATTGGGATAGCCTGTAGTAAATCACCCTGAATCTGGTCCTTTTCAAACCTGTCATTAAGTCGCTGATTGATTATTTGGTCCAGCTCAGCTCAGGGACCCTTCTTCCCGGGCTCATCAGAGACATCCATGGACCTGCCCACTCCTCCGTGCACCCAAAGCTGGTTGGTGGGTTTCCACCCCCACCCCCCTCCTCTAAATTATAAGATCTTATGATTACAAGAAAACATGCAGGATCAACTATAAATATAGTTATAATTAGGTATCATCATAATTACCTGGATAATTTTTACATGAAAGTGGAGCGTCAACTCCCACGGCTGAAGCCCTGAGGAAAAGCAAACAAACAAACAAACAAAGGAATTAAAACATCACGATTCTCGGAGGCGCTGAAGCCGCGGGTACCACCAGGCTCAGTTCTTCTGGAAACGGTCGGTCTCGGCAGAGAAGGGAAAAAAAATCCAGGTTCTGTCTCCCCCCACCAAGAATCACTTGGGAGCAACTTTTCAGCCTGGGTTCTTGGAGCCCTTGCTCTGTTCGGGTTCCCAAGAGCGGATCCGATCTCAGCTCCGCGGATGCTCCCGCGGGACGAGCCGGGTCCCACCAGAGGGACCGACCCCAAACTACAGGGCCATTATAAAGTCATCCTCCTCCTGGCCGTCCTTCTCCAGCCACCAGCACCTTAACCCTCCCCAAACTGGAATCTGCCCCCTGAGCAGCACCTTGAACCACTGCTGCTGGTCCTCTCTCCCCACTCCTCGCTTAAACCCACCCCTGCTCGCTACAGCCCACGGCAACGAGACCGCACGTGGCGTGAGAAGATCTTCCTTCTGCTCCTGTTTTAATTAACTCAATTGCAAACTAATCAGAGGGGAGTGAAAGCGCGAGGGCATTTCAGTGGAGGCAGCGCCACTGGTTTACAGGAGCCGGAGTAAAACCAGCGCAATAGTTCAAGGTGTTATTGCAGCTCTGAGGAACAAGACCTGGGAGTCCTGGTGGACACCAAGGATGGCCAGGAGCCAGCAATGGGCCCTGGTGGCCAACAAGGCCAATGGCATCTGGGGGGCATCAGGAGGAGTGTGACCAGCAGGTGGAGGGGGGTCATCCTGCCCCTCTGCTCTGCCCTGGGGAGGACCCAGCCGGAGCACTGGGACCAGTTCTGGGCTCCCCAGTTCAGGAAGGACAGGGAACTGCTGGAGAGGGGACAGCAGAGGACCACCAGGAGGATGAGGGGCCTGGAGCATCTCTCTGAGGAGGAAAGGCTGAGGGATTTGGGGATTTTGAGTATGGAGAAGAGAAGGCTGAGGGGGGATCTGATCAACACCTAGAAATCCTTCAAGGGGGGCGTCAGGAGGATGGGGCCAGGCTTTCTCCAGTGGTGCCCAGTGACGGGACAAGAGGGAACAGGCACAAACTGGACCAGAAGAAGTTCCATCTCAAGACGAGGAGGAACTTCTTGACTTTGAGGGTGGCAGAGCCCTGGCAGAGGCTGCCCAGAGAGGTGGTGGGGTCTCCGTCTCTGGGGACGGTCAACCTCCATCTGGACATGTTCCTGTGGGACCTGCTTTGGTAGGGGGGTTGGAGGAGATGATTTCCAGAGGTCCCTTCCAACCCCTGATCATTCTGTGATTCCATGACACAGGAGTTTGTGGGCCTGATCCACGCCTGAGCTAAAGGAGCAGAGCAATGAAGGAGAGAAACGACCTCACGCAGTCATCAGCCAGAAATGCTCTTATCAGCATCTCATCTCATCTGACACGGCCTGGGCAGAGCCAAAGGCACGATTTCACCAGCTCATCCTTCATCTCCACGTCCAGGAAGGCTTAAGGTCTTACTTCTCCCCAAAACAAGCACCCAACACGGCAGTCATCCTAATTCATCACATTTGTACAGCCCTTGGCACAACGTAACTGGGGACAAGGACGAGGTTTCTCAATACTTACCACAAGACAAATAAGCATCTTGGTTATTTGTGACGACACAGGAACGAAGCTGTTCCGCAGGCTCGGGTCCCAATTACGAATTCCAAGGCCTTTTGCAAAATCCCAGCTGTCCAAACAAATCTGTTGCCCAACGAACGCTCCTGAGGTGAGAAAAACAACAAAGAAAAACAGAGAACTGCACGGGTTGGTTTTAGAGATAAACCTTGGGTGGGACACGGGTGGGAGAGGCAGGAGAAGAACCCAGGTCACCTCCCTCTGCCCCCACGCACGGGGCGACGCGTTTCCCAACACGGCCAAGAACTTTCAGGCCAAGAACTCCACCAGATCCAGAATAAATTGTCCCACCGCTGCAGAGGGTGGTTTGCACCCACCAGGGTTTCCAGAAACGGTGTCCTGGTTTGAGGTAAAACGGACCAATTTTCCGTTTTACAGTTTTACTTTCTTAGCTGGGCCTCTTCTAACGAACTAAACTCTGAAATTAGCAGCACCTTGGTCAGAACTGTTTCATCTCACAGTGATAAGACCTGATGATCCCAAGGGATGGTGCAAAGAGACCCTTGCTCATCCTTATTGCTAGAAGAACCAAGGGCAGATAACTTTCATCGTTTGCCCGTTGGAGGGTCAGAAACAGAAAAGCGTCAAGAGGTCCGACCTGCAAGGAGGGACAGACAGAACAGGGGACCCAAAACTGACCAACAGGGGTATTCCATCCCATCCACATCACGCCCCGTATGAAAGCTGAGGGATCAAAGGGTCAACTCTCCGTCTTCGATGGCCGACGTCCAAGGAGGACCCTGCCTGTTCCTCTGCCTTTGATCCTGATCCGAGCGTTCCTGACTCCAGAGCTGGAATCCAGCTCCTGTCCATCACCCAGTCCAGTTTGGGACTTTTCCTGAAGCCTG
>VZRU01006690.1:7898-19603 GCA_013398155.1 Pedionomus torquatus | reverse complement strand
TACCCTGCCTGGGTTTTACAAGGGGGGGGGGGGATGCGTCTGCAAGAAGGGGGTGGGGGCTACTGCTTCAGAAGACTTTTACCCAGAAAATATCTCGGCAGGAGATACTGAGGCAGCTGAAAGTGGAAGGCAGGACCAGCTGCCACGCGCTTATCAGGGCTTTTGTCAAGAGCTCCCAGATCTCCAGATAAGAGCATCTCAGATGTGCCAGGGCTCATTCAGGGAGACAATGCTCTCCTTATTATCGGTGTCATTTGCATACCACAGAGGAATCCACAATTAGATACTTTCCCCAACAGTTACACCCATCTGCCCACACAACATCTCTCTGGAGCCTTCCACCCTGATGTGCAGCAGATCCCTGTACTGTCAAGTGACAGGTTGAGAGAGTTGGGGGGCTTCAGCCTGGAGAAGAGAAGGCTCCAGGGGGACCTTAGAGCCCCTTCCAGTCCCTTTTAGGGGCTTTTTGGGACTGGAAGGGGCTCTAAGGTCCCTCATTGTCTTCCAAAGTGGTGAGACCCTGGCCCAGGTTGCCCAGAGAAGCTTAAAGAAAGGACCAAAAGATACCTCCACGTGTAGGTATCTCCAGGTGTGAACAGGGACACAGAAGTTAAACATTGTATGTTGTTAGAGCTAGTCTCAAGGAGTCCAGTGTCGGGCAACACAGATGATCAAGGGACTGGAGCATCTCCCTTATGAGGAAAGGCTGAGAGAGCTGGGACTCCTTAGTCTGGAGAAGAGAAGGCTGAGAGGAGACCTTATTAACGCTCGTTAAGTATCTGAAAGGTGGGTTGAAGGAGGATGGAGCTGGACTCTTCTCAGTGGTTCCCAGTGACAGGAGAAGGGGCAACGGGAGCAAACTGGAACTTAGGAAGTTCTATTCAAAGATGAGAAAAAAATTATTTCCAGTGAGGACAGAGCCCTGGAACAGGCTGCCCAGGGAGATTGTGGAGTCCTCTTTGGAGATCTTCAAGACCACCCTGGATGCAGTCCTGAGTAACGTGCTCTAGGCAATCCTGCTTTAGCAGGGGAGTTGGACTGGATGATCTCCAGAGGTCCCTTCCAACTCCATTCCATGGCCATTGTACAACCTACTCATTTCACAGGGAGCTGGTGGCAGAGCAGGGATAGGGCTTAAGAGTTCAATTCTTGACCTTGTGCTGAATTCATCACGCTCAGGATGCTTCCAAAAAGGGACCCACTGACACCCGCACGCCCAGAAACCCCTAAATTCCTTGTGGAGGGTGCCTGCTTTTTGGATGGTGGATGTTTCTTTATTTGGGTGCTGGTTTCGCTACAAGATCTGGCCTCGCTGACGCTCGCTTTCCAACCCTGAGCTGGGATCAAAGCCACGATACGGATCATGCCATTTATTCCCTGCCCTAAAAAGATTAAGACCTTCATCCCCCTCTGGAGCACTTGGTCTTCCTCACGTTTCCCTGGGGAAATACCTGCTCCGTGGCCCCGCAGTTAGAAAAAAAGGCTTCTGGGCTGATTCCCCAGGAGTCAGGAAAACCCAGACAGGCAAACGGTCGTGCTGGTGGAGAAGGTCCCATCAGTCACCCCTACCTGCTCTCACAGCTCATGCTTGTATTTGCTCTCATTAACTGCCTCATTAATTGCCTGCGCCTGGCACTTCAGGGGGTTTCCAGCCTGATTGCTGAAGGATAAAGGCACTCACACAAACCGAGTTCGTTTTCCCCTGCCTTTTGTTTTCCTTGGGTCGCTATTGCCTGGTTGGACAACAGGATAGACGTGACAGGGATGTTACATCCATCAAAATCCAAAAATAAGAGGCTGACCAGAGGAAAGGGACCCACCCACATGGGGGACGAGGACACAGCACGCACACACACAATATTAGACAGCGGAGAATCCACAGCGAGCAGCAGCTTAGGCAAGGGCCAACTGTCGGTCCCGAGAAGGGTCTCCCCCTTTTTGTGGGACCTCAGAGCAATTGTGACCAATGATGCTGCTCCCCAAAAGCGCTCCTCCTTCGCCCACGGAGCCTTTCCCTTCCCGCTTTCTCCCCGCTGGGGGCACCTGAAGAAAAGGAGGAGGCAAAAACCCACCCTGTCATCGGGCGCCGTGAACACCCAGCGCTGGCGCGGGTGACTTTCTGCGAGGGTGACAATCCCCCCTCTGTTCCCAGGGGTTAGTGATTCACGGGGAGAGAAGCGCCGCTTCTTCCCGAGCCTCCTCCCAGCAGCCACCCAAGCCCGTCCTAACCCACGCCGGCTCCGCCGAGTCCCGCACGGCGCCTTCCAGCAAGCGGCCTCAGCCCACTTTGGGTTTTCAGGAGCAAACGGGTCTGCCCCAACCATGCAAATTTTGGAGGCTTCCAAACTCCTCGGGAGGTTTATTTTCCCAAGGGAAATTTTTATTTGGGGGGGTGGAGGAAAAGCTAATAACCTCACCGGCGAATGGCACCCGGTCACGCTCTCGGGCAAGAGGTGGGAGACTCCAAATGAAACACGCCACAAACAAACACGGTGACCGCCCAAGGAGGCTGCTGCCCATTAAATGGGAAATCTGCCTCCCAGTGCCCCCCCCCGTAACACCCCAATTGGGCAGTTTTCTCTGCTTTCCAAAAAAAAATCACGCAGGAGATTTAACTCGCTGGGACACTTGAAGCTTCTTCTCAAAGCAGGTTGCTGCCGAGCAGCAATTCCAAAGGCTGGAGAGGGGACAGGGAAGCGGGTCCCAGGCTGGCGCAGCATCTCCAACCCTACTCTATTAGGACCTAAAACTTAAAATCAAATACCAAAACACACCTGACTAAGGGTGAGTGCCCAGAGGTGCGCATCTCTTTGCTTCACCTCCCCACACACAGGATTTGCAGAGACCCGCGCTGCTGACCTGACCTGGTGGGGCACCGGCGAGATGCTGCCGGAAAATATCCTCCTTTAGAGGATCCACTTCTGAGACCCAGGGATTGTGTCACTCAAATCTTGTCCCCCAAAGACTAGACAGTCCACACCCCTCTACCTTCAGCTGGTTCTCAGCTGCTTCCTGCCCTATTTCCTTGCTCCGCAAGAGGAAGAAGGACTTAATTCCACGCCACTGGGCTCAGATCCATCCCACCACTAGATCTTCACCCTAAAGTAATCTCCAAGGCACAGCCAGAGAGGAACGCAGCCTGCCTGAGGTTTGGTTCACCTCTGATTTTGCTTCACGGCCCATGGAAGGAGCCCAAGGCGACCAGACACCTGTCTCAAGTGTCTCTTAAGTGCTTGAATCCAGATGGGACGGATTTACGCCTTAAATGCACGCACGACTGCTGGAGGATTATCTCTAAGGAGTAATGTGTTTGTGGAACGCTCCATCCCCGGATGAGTCACCTCCCCCGGCCACCAGGTCCCTGGGGAGCCGTGCAGGGAGCACGTTTGGCTGGCTGGGCTTGCTCTCTTTCAGTCAGGAGCTTTATTTGTTCAATAAATGAGATTATGTCAGCGCCCGGCAATGCACGAAGCTGCTTCGGCAGGCTGGGACGGCCCAGGACCGGGCTGAGATGCAGCGAGGATGAAGGACGAGCAGCAGGCTGTAATTAAGCTCAGCACATAATTGCTGGCAGCAGGGCTAACATTCCAGCAAGAGAGCAGAGAAACCAGACAGGTAAATCTCGTTAGCCGCGCTGCCCAGCCTTGTAAGAGCAGGCAAGGAGAGGGCGAGCTTAGCATCAGGGAGGTGGCTCGAGAGGAATTCGGGTTGAAACTGCAAGAGGGGAGATCGAGCTGAGATTTAGGAAGAATTTCTTTGCTGTGAGGGTGGGGAGGCACTGGAAGGGGTTGCCCTGAGAAGCTGTGGCTGCCCCATCCCTGGAGGGGCTCAAGGCCAGGCTGGAGGGGGCTTGGAGGGACCTGGGGTGGTGGGAGGTGTCCCTGCCCAGGTTGGCACTGGGAGGGCTTTAAGGTCCCTTCCAACTCAAACTACTCTATGATTCCATGAACCTTAGAAGGGCCTAACTGTGACTATCAGATCCCCTCTGTGTCCTTACAAAACAGCTCCAGGGACCTGGTTTTGATGCTCCAGGTCAGCTCCTGAGCATGACTGATGTCCTTGCCCTGTGATCCTCTCTGCTGCGTTCCCAACTCCTTCTCCTCTTTCTGCTCCCACGCTCTTCCTCCTAAAGCTTTGTACACCAGCAGGGAAGACTCTCAAGACCACCAAAAACCAGAGTATGGCTCTCATTCCCAATTTTATCATCATCACCGTCTGGACAATGCCATCTTGCCGTATTCCCAAAGGGCCCAACTTTCCCCCTACCCATTTGGTGACGTCTCTAAGGAGCACTGCAAGGTTTAATTCACAGCCTGGGAACGCCGGGTGCAAATTGGGGCTAAGAGGGGTCTGATGCCTCACGGAAGAGCAGGGAAACCGTGACACCACCCGCTCTGCTCCCAGCAGAGGAGCCAACGCTCCCACATGGCACCTGGCAGCACAGCAGCAGATCCCAAACGCCCATCACATAACGCTCCCGGCACCGCAAACGAACCAACTGCTGCCGGGCCCAAAGGAGACCTCTGTGGCCTCCTGGTCACAAACCTGCTTTTAGCCACCTCCAGCCTGGCCACGTGCTTGTCCCCGGAGCCACCAAGGGCTGGTGTATTCCCTGAGGAACCCTCTCCCGTTTGCTGCTGGCCATCAAGAAACGCATTTGCCCCTGGACTAGGTCTTTGCTATCCTGGT
Source organism: Pedionomus torquatus (assembly GCA_013398155.1). Taxonomy (NCBI): domain Eukaryota; kingdom Metazoa; phylum Chordata; class Aves; order Charadriiformes; family Pedionomidae; genus Pedionomus; species Pedionomus torquatus. The sequence continues at coordinate 14,914 of VZRU01006690.1, read as the reverse complement.
CCTGCCTTATCAAACCTGTTCTTAAACACCTGTGGGGTTGGTTCCTCTGCTGGATATTTAGCTGCTCGGACTCCACCCTGCCCCGGCTGCTTTTTGTCACCTTCTGCTTCCACCATAGAATAGGAAGGAATCTTTTCCCCAGATTCCTTTGCCAGGTCCCATGTTAGTTCCCAAACCGAGCTGGAAGAACGGAGTCCCGATGTGACACCGCTCCAGGCTTCTCAGAACTTTCACAAGCCAAAGTTTTTTTCGCTTGAGAAGCCTCTCGGGAATGAAACGCTGGGGATAGCTGAAAAAAAAAAAGCACGGGAGAGGAAAGCTTCGGCTGAAAATTTAGGAGTCTTTGGGCATGTAGGTTTCACAGGGAATAACTCGCCACACCCCACTTCTCCAAGCCAACTCTCTTTCTGTGGCAAACGGGAGGTAACCTGCGGTTGCTTAGCCCTCAAATTAAATTAGATTTAAGGCTCCCTCCTCTCTACTCCGGGGTTCTGCAGCCTCCGAGTGCTCATGGTGTTACTACATCGCAGCTGGCGTGTGCTGGCTTGTTACCCTCTCTTGTCCAAGATGCCCACACCAAAGAGGTATCTCTCCTAATGTCTAACGTCCATCGGGGAGGTGGGACATCACGGTGGGAGCAGAAACCTTTGACACCAACACCTTCTGGGGCCAGCAGGACAACCTGTGGCATCCCAGGGCCTTTCACCACGTCCAATTTCTTACCGCTTTTTTGTCCTCCCCCCCCTTTCCTTAGATACGAGGATGAAATTCGCCTCTGTAGCGGCATGGAATACACCTTCATGGAGCTCAAAAAGGTAAAGGCAAGGGAAGCTCATCAGTTGGACAGGGTCTCCACCAGCTCTGGGGGGGTCACAGAAGGGCCTGGAGAGGACAACAGTCCAGGCTGAGCTAAGACTCCGGGCTGAGTCCTTGTACCACTGATGTCTGGGGGGGGTAACGAGGTGTGGAGGAGGACAGGAGAGCAGTGACCACAGTCCCCAGTCCAACTGGGAGAATGCAAACTAATCTGGGCCAGTTTGTGGGGAGGGCAAAGCCCCACAGCTCTCGGTGGAAGCTCCTGGAGGCCAGACCATGCCTGCACCCTTTCCACTGGGGTTGGTACCATCCAGCCCTGGCCTGGAGGGGTCCGAACCCTGGGGACCCTCGGAGGCAACACCCCTGTTTTCTCTCCGAGTGACATCACGGGGTTGGGAAAGGCTGGAAATTGATAAATGTGTTTGCTTTGTGTTTCCTGTAGTGGGGCCCCACCCTGTTCAAACATCCTGCCCCAGAAGAAGTATCAGCTGAAAGGGGAGGCTTTGTGCACAGCCTCCACATCACACACACACACCAAAAAAAGAAATAAAATGATAATCCAAGGCGCAGGAACGCAGGGTATTATTAGACAGAGGAAACGTTCCCCACAAACGATCATTACGGCTAATTGCATGTTTTCCCCGACACATTCATCAGCCAGAAAGGGCAGTTCTTGGTGACTTCTGTGGATGGCATCAGAGTTTTCAATAACCCCTGCTTTTTGTGGTGACCAAAAGATGAGTGGGTACGGATCGGCTCTGCCTGCTTCCTTCTCCACCCTCCCTCAGCCCAGGCTTCCACCTGGGCACGCCAAAAAAAAGCCAACCCCAATAAATACCAGTAGGGCACTTGCTGAGGGGGGGAGGTGGCAGCGGGGGAAGACTTCTTGCTACAAACTCAAAGGCAAACTGGTAATTAACGCGCTTCCCATCTCCTGCAGGATTTAGACGCGAGCACCTTGCACAGAACTGAGCTGGAGGTAAAACTCAACGGGCTCCAGGAGCTGATGGAGTTGAAGAAAACCATCTACGAGCAGGTAAAAAGGCAGCGGGGAGAGCAGCCCCAGCACAAACACACACACAAAAAGCAGCATTTCTTTTTTTGGTAGAAAGTTGCAATCCAGAGAGGGCATTGCTCTGGATTAACACCAAAACGAGGGCTTGTCCAGGGGAGCTGCCCCCTGTTACAGGCAACTATGAAAACAGCTCAAGGCAGGGTCTCATGAGCCCCTCCCCTTCCCTTAATTAAAGCAGCAGATTAAATTTGATCAGCATATTCCCTCTGCCCAACAGCTACAGGGAGGCTGCTCCACGGGGTTCCCCCCCAAACCATCAGGAACCCCTAATCTAACTCTGACCCCGCTGTTCTTGGGCCTTTGCCATGAGACCAAGCCCCCCCCAGGTGACGCAGGAGGTGACGTTGTTCTGGTCCGATCCAGAGAGAGGGCTCAGGACAAAAAAAGAGGACGAGCCCTGGATGCTCTTTAACGCAATCCCACCTTCTCCATTTCCACTTAAACCAAGAAATTCGCAGCCAGGGATGATCTGACCCAGGGGGGAAGGACAGAGAGGCTGCAGCCCTTCAGCTAAAGCCTGGATCCACTCAAACCCAGGGGGGAAAGTGATTACAACCACTTACTCAGAGCCTGTAAAATGTCACCGAGCCGGCTGGGCAGCGCCTTGGGAATCCTAATGATTTGTCTAAATTCTACCGATACAAGCAATTAAAATGCTTGACAGAGGAATGTTAGCACCCTTCGTGGGGAAACTGAGGCACAGAGGGACAGAAGGACCTGCGTAATATCAGAGCTGCCTCAGAACATCTACCCCGCCTGCCACTACCCGTGAAGCCCTGCCTTCCCTAAAATGACAAGATTATTCCTGGTGCAAAGCGATTCATTCCCAGGGGTGGCTGGAAATCAGCTCCTGCTGGGAGGATCTGCTTGAGCTGATCCCCTCCAGGTCCCACACAGCGTTTCCTGGCAGAAGGCTGCATTTTCTTTAACCTGTGCTTCACGCAAAGGGTTTACCCTCCGCCTCTGTCTCTCTGCCCTCTCCAGCTTCTTCTCAGGTTAGTCATTTTCTCGCCTGTACCGGTTGATCCGACTGACATCACCGTTACAGGCTCACATGCCCACCGGTAGGGCAAACAAGGGAAATTTTGCTTGACAGCTTTGCTCACGGCGCGTTTATATCAATCAGAAGAAAATCCCAGCCTTAACCCTCGTTAACAAACCATTCTCTCCCTCCTCCCCCCTTGCAGGGGATGCTCGAGTATTTGCAACAAACAAGCAGGTTCTCCTACAGTTAATAACCTGCTCAAAGAGGCTCAAGGATTACACACCAGGGGGAAAAACTACGCTGATAATCCTGCTTTTTGGGAGCATGGAGGGGTCGTTTTCGGTTACTGGTGAATCATGTCAGGGTGCCCTTTGTTTCCCCAGTGAGGGGAAGGCAAACAAGGTACACAAATGCTACTCTGAAGAGATTAGAGCCCTCAGCACAAAAGGGAAGAACAAAACCATCCAAATAAAAGGCAAAGGGGTGGGGAGAGCTCTATCCCGAGCTCTTTAAACAGTGGTGGAAATCAGAAGCAACAGGGATGAGAGTGAGGTCCATCCCCCCCGCCCAGGAGCAGACTTGTGGGGGAGCTGCCAAGGGAACACGCACACCATCTGCCCTGCGTCACGTCGCATCTTGCCTGGACACAAATCACCCAGGAGCACGGGGATTAGGGATCCTTTTTAGGTTCACGTAGAGGAACCCGCACTCATCCTTGTTTGGCTCCTTCTCCAAAGCCGTGACCGAGTCCCTGATGAAGAGCAAAGCCTCTGCAGCTCGTGTGGGCAAGTCCCCGCGTCCCCCACGCTGGCTCGAGTCTCCCAGCACAAGAGAATGGCTCTGGGGAGTGGAATGGATCTGTGGGTGATGGATGTGTTCCCAGAGGGGTCCCATTTTCTCCCTTCTTTTCCCAGACACAAAGCAGATTATAACAACTGCTGTGGCAGCCACGGCTTCTCAAAATACTGAAGAAGTATTTACTGAAGGCAAAGACAACTTTCCCTGCCTCAGCAGCCTGCAGAACGATTCACCCTGCCCTATTTCTGTTCTCTCTTTGCTGTTCAGGAACTCGAGGAGCTGCTGACAGAAATTAAGGACATTTCTGTTGTGCTGGGAATTGACAACGCCTGCAAACTGGATCTGAGCAGAATCGTGGAAGAAGTCAGGGCCCAGTATGAAGCCCTGGCTCTTCGGAGCTGGGAGGAGGCTGAAGCACTTACCAGGAGAAAGGTATCTGTCTCCTTATCTGATTTCCACTGGGGAGAGGCAGGGGAAGAAGGGAGATCAGCCTAGAAACTACCAGAATCAGCAAGATGTAGAGGGACAAGAGGACACCTGGGAATGGAGGGAGGGATGAGGCGCAAACTCAGATCAAGTCCTCTTCACTCAGGTCTCTAAAGGAGGAGTTTCATCGCACTGGGCTCCCCACACTGTCAGTGGGGAAAGGCAGGGCCACCTCCCAGTGGCAGCTTGGCCACCTAAAACGCAACAGACCTTCTACTGGTGCTCCTCCAAACAGATCAGGAAAGACCAGATCATTCATCTCAAGAAACACTCTGCTCTACACCTGGTACAACATCAGCTATAGAATGAGCTCGAAAACCTTCCACACACTCACTACTTTTTCCCCAGCTCGGTGTTTTTCCTCCAGGCCAGGGGGAGTCCTCACAGAGGAGACGCGCAGATAACCTAACTCTTCCATTCTCCCCTGCAGCTGAGTGAAGGAAGCACCCAGTCAGGCACCTACGGGGGTCACCTCCTGGACAGCCGCCGGGAGATTGCAGACCTGAACATCCAGATCCAGAAGCTGAGGTCCTGCATCGTGTCCCAAAAGAGCCAGGTGTGTCCAAGGGTGGGTGACAAAAGTCTGACATGCAGATGTCGAACTGCCACACACCTAATGCCTCCACCGCCCTTTTCCCTTCGCATCCCAGTGCCTGTACTTGGAGGAGCACATCAAAGAAGCAGGAGAACACGGCGAGACGGCGCTCAAGGATGCCAAAGCCAAACTAATCAAGCTAGAAGAAGCCCTACAGAAGAGCAAGGAGGATATGGCTCACCTGGTGAAAGAGTATCAGGAGCTGATGAACATCAAGCTGGCTCTGGACGTGGAGATCCTCACTTACAGGAAGCTGATGGAAGGGGAGGAGAGCAGGTAAGCTGGGCCTGCAGAGGGGAAGGGATCACAGAATCATTGAACAGTTTGGGTTGGAAGCAACCTTAAAGATCAGGTGGTTAAAGATACCTCCCATCAGCCCAGGTTTACTCCAAGCCCTGTTCAATCTGGCCTTGAACCCCTCCAGGGATGGGGCAGCCACAGCTTCTCGGGGCAACCTGGGCCAGGCTCCTACCACCCTCACACCAAACAAGTTCTTCCCCACATCTCAGCTCCATCTCCCCTCTTTCAGTGTCAAACCCTTCCCCCTCATCCTCCCCTCCCTCATCAAGAGTCTCCCCCAGCTTTTCTGGAGCCCCTTTACGGACTAGAAGGGGCTTGAAGGTCTCCCCGGAGCCCTCTCTCCTCCACGCTGAACCCCCCCCGCCAACTCTCTCAGCCTGTCCTCACACCAGAGGGGTTCTTGCAGCATCTCCGTGGCTTCCTCTGGCCCAGACCCACGTGCACGACCTTGCACTCAGTCTCGTTGAACTTCCTGATGAAACTGAACTTCATTGGGAGGCACCTGGGGAGAAAAGAGACACCCCGAGCTTTAAGTCCGGTATTGAAGGTTTGGTAAAGAAAGATCAAACCCCAGCAGTGCCCACACAGTTCGGATCCGTTTCTTGCTCTGTACCCCCCTGGCACAGCAGAGATGAACATGTGTCCTCACCCTCTGTCCTTGCATTGACAGCATGGAGCAACCAATACCCACAGTCATCAGCACCGTCCACTCCAAGCCAAAGCACCGTAAGTGGTTTTAATTCACACACGATTTGGGGAAGCAGAGTGGGAATGGAACGGTTCTAACCTCCTCCTCTCCACCCCCACAGTGTCTGCCAGCACCTTGAGAAACTCCAAGCTCTTTGCAAGAGGAACCGGTGGCCCCAATGGTGAGATGAAGCCAAACGGTGGCAGCACAAAGATGCCACCCTCTAGAAGCCACAGCGACACCTCAGTGACGCCTGAAGATGCTTCCATCAAGGGTGCCCGGCCAAAGCTCAGTCCCCTGCTGACCAACGAACACGCAGAGAAACCGAGCCCCACGGCATAAACACGAGACCCCTCGGCATCTGGAGCCAAACGAGGCCGAAGCACTTTCTCCTGAACTCAAGCCAACATCCAAGGGACAAAGGATGAGAATCCACACCAGGCTGTCTCTTCTGTCTTTACAACACCCCAGTTAACTTCTCTGTTACCAGTTACCAGCAGAATCCAACCTGGGATTGTAGAGGCTCTCCCACTCATGTGCCCACACCCTCATCTTCCTCTCTGGGTCGGTTTGCATTCACAGCCTCTGAGATCCACCCGTAGGGAAGGTGGCAGGAGGGGCAAATATTTATTTCCACGAGCTTTTACTGCCACAGCCAGAAGGCACCATCAGCCCAGGCCTTTCCCAGCCTTACAGAATCATTCTCCGCCCTGTCCCTGCTCTGAGCGTGTCTGGGAGGTGGTTGCTGATGGGGCTTTCCAAGGAAGGTGGCATCCAGCTTCCCCAACAGAGCCGGGACCTGGGAAGGGCAGGGGGATTTGCATATCTGGTGGCAAACATGCTGGTTGTACTGGGGATTCTCGCCCACTTCAGAGTATTTAACTGGTTTTACTGCCTTTTTGGGTGACACCCCCTACCCCCCCAACTCCTGCCCACACCACCAAAGCTGAAACCCCCTAGAACTTTTATTCTCATGAGCCATCTCTCTAGCAGAGGGCACCCCAAGCCACCCACCCAACTCCCCAGATGGTGCTAGGCCCTAGAAATGGGATGTTTGGCTCCCATTTAAACTCAACGAGCAGGACTTGTCTTTGTATTTATTGAACTTAGGTGGCAGCTTCCCCCCTTGCCCAGCCAACACCAGCCGTGTCACCCCACGGCTACAAGAGCTGACTCCCCAGATGCCACGTTCAAGATCATCCAGTTCCAACCCCCCTGCCCTGGGCAGGGACACCTCCCACCACACCAGGTCACTCCAAGTCCCATACCGCAT
>VZRU01006687.1:444823-470123 GCA_013398155.1 Pedionomus torquatus | reverse complement strand
ATCATGATAAAGACTGAATAGGTGATAAAATAGCATCTACAATTCAACGGTCACAGATGTCCATGAGAGGAAAACAAAAAATCTCTCTGCCTGTGCAATATAGTAGGCTCTAAACTAGTTCATATCAGTCAGCAAAGATACTTTGGAGTCATTATGAACAGTTCTCTGTTATCTCAGTGCTTAGAGAGGCAGTTGAGACTGATAAGGAAAGAAGAGAATGAAAAAAACCATAATGCTACTGTATAAATCCTCAGAAATTACGTTCTATAATACAACACAAAATTTTGATTATAGCACTTGGACTTGTAGCATCTTAAGCATCAGAATAACATAGGAAAAAAAAAAAAAAAAAAAACAAACCAGAAAAAAAGAGTGACTGGACTGATCAGAAAGATAGAGCGCCTTCTAAGTACAGCAGATCAACTACTCTGGAACTACCTGGAAGACACACCACAAATGGGAGCAATTACTCATTTATAAGAACTAGGATGAATCTAATAACAATTTTTTCAGTTGGAAGTGTAAAACAAACAAAATGGAGCACTATTTAAACAACATCTGCTTAATGTGGGTAATTCATTGTCATGAGACTAAAATGTCTCAAAAATGCCAAAAATGCCACAGGCTTCAAGAAGTAACTAGATAAATTAATGGAAGAAAAGACTGCTTTGAGAGAGATGGGCAGAGGTTCCAATTCTGTTCTTAGATTGACAGAAACTGAGATGGTAAATAGGAGGAGAAATAAAGCTGTATCTGCTCTGTCCTTTCATTTCTGCTATAGGCAACTGCAGGTTGCCAGGTTATCTGGACCTTCAGTGTAAACTCACTTCAGTCTTTTATATTACAGCTGGAGCAGAAAGACATCTGTCCCAGACTTGTTGCTTCCCATCATATCCTATGGGTACTGAACATGAGAAATCATGAGGAACATTTTAATGAATGAAACATTTAATGAACATTTTTAGAACCTTAAAAGCGATTTGATCAAACTTTTGAAATGAGACCCAGAGTATTCTTATTTTAGACAAACCACTTGCACAGATATAAAGCCAAAAATGACCATTTAATTAGACTTTCACTTTGACTTAGCCCAAAGAACCTCACCCAGTAATTTCTTCAGCAAGCCTATAACTTTGGTTTGAACTGTCTTGCATGTTTTAAAATAGTTTTTGCCTTTTCTAGGTCCATCATTAAGCAATCCAGCTGAGAACTGCCACCAAAGCCAGCCTGGCTTTTGCAACTTCACAGAAAATTTCTGGTGTATCTGAGAGGAGAAAAAGAAACAATCAAAAAGCGAGAGAGTACTGATGGGCTCAATTTGTAAGAAACTTGTTCAGTTCTGCTATTTGTTTCTTTCTGTAGTGAAAAGAAAAAATAATTAAAATCCAATGACTATTTTGAAATGAGTAGCTCAGGCATGTAGATTCCAGATCCGCAGGTTTGTTTTTGTTTTTTTTTTCTTTATGTAAATATCTATACTGCAAAATCGCTTTAACTTCACATTAACCTGTATCTGGCTGAATTCTAGGTAACTTTTAGGAAGGCAGAGAGCTTTCTTTCAAAGCTAAAAGTCAGATAGCAGTGATTCTAATATGGATGTCCTACGTGCACAGGTTCCTGCATTCTGTACTCAATGCTATTGACATTTCTGTTGCTAAAATCTTCCCTTGTGAGCAAAGGCCATGGCATTTTATTCTCTTAAGTTGACGCAGCCTGTGTAGATAAACAATACACACTCCGCCTCTGTAAAGAAGTTGCTTTTGTTGGTTTTGTTTTCTTGATCTGCAAGGCCGGAATGAGCTTAGGCTTTCAGATGGGCAGTTTTCATATTTCAGGTCCATTTCCAGTAAAACATTGTGAAACCTTTTGAAAAACACAAATATATATAAAAGAAGGAAGGAGAAAATGGCTGCTCTGTCACTCCTTCCCATTTTGTTGCTGGGGATTTAAAAAAAATACTGTAGTGTTTGATTACTTTGTCCTTTCACAGGGTTCTTTACAAAAGTTTGCAGAGAACTACTCGCTCATCTGAAACTCAGAGGAGGCCGTATGTCACCTCTCACTGCTCCGCAGCTTCACAGTTGAGGTTTTGAGGTCGACATTATCTGCCAACAGCTTCTCCCCTGCTGGTAAGCCATAGTCAAAAATGCAACTCCAGTCCTGAAAACATCTTTCTTTGTTGAAATATAATATGATGTGTTTCAAAAGTAAGCACTCTTTACAAGCATCTCTAAAGAGAAAAATAAGACAGTGTTTATTGACTGTTGGGGTTTGCTTTTACCTTGGATTAACCGCCTATTTGAGTGTGCAGTACAGAAAACTGCGAAATTTGACCTTTCCTAAGAAAAAGACAAAAGACGGCAGAGCAGCAACTCAGCTACACAAAACATATGTGCAAACTACTTCCTGGTACACCCACATTCTGGCCTCTCTGCAAAGTAATTAAAATTGTCAAGAGAGATTTTTGACCAGTTAAGTTCTTCCAGGAACTGTACAAGTCGTTCTGAATTCTTGATTCATAGAACATTCACTTTCTGGCTTCCTGAAGTACTTCCAAAGTTCATGTTATAAATAGCAAAAATGATTAAAAGGCTTCGGCTCATTGTATAGAAATTAGCTAGATTAATTGTAATAAAAAGCATCATCGTTTACACAAAACTCAGCTCACTGCATTTTCTAGTAGGGTGAAAAAAATTATTTTCAGACCAAGACTGCAAAAAGGTTCAAAACAACAAGCAAAGACAAGAGGACCCAAGAGCCAATGGAAGTTTTCAAACTCTTTTACTGCTGTTATGTGGACAGGGCCCTGAAAAGATACTTTCAGAGACACAATATTTGCTTCTGGGTTAGCAGGAGCGTAGAAGAACAGAGAAACCAATAAATGGCAAAGTGTCAGCCCTATGGACTGCATTGAAAATAACGAAGCATTGTATTGCATTGACATCGCTATTCTACCTGCACTATCTTACCCAACCGCAAAGGGACCACACACTGAGGACAGGTTTCATCTCTTGGGTGACACCACCACCAAGGCTACCAATTAGTTGCAGATTTAATGTGGCTTTTATCTGATCTATAGCAGGTCTGTAACTTTGCCCACAGCCCATGAAATTTCCTTATTATCTAAGAATTTTATCTTTCATTCACTGCTGTTATAAGCAGCCATAGTACTGATGATAAGAATGATAATGATGTTGTTGCCAGTCACAATAGTTGTGGGGACTTGGAAATATGAAAGTTGGAAAAGCCAGGAAAAAAACCCCAGAAATTAAAATACAACTATATTTTGTATTTCACAATCCTGGAAACAAACTCTTTTTTGAAGGCTTGGCTTTACCAAAGGAGTTGCTACTGATACTCCCCAAATTACACTTAGGACAGAGGAGAGCTTGCATGAAGTGATTCCCCTCAAAAGGTAAAAATCTGCAGCTCGCTCTCTCCAGCTCCAGGCTCTGTTACTTACAGGACTGCTGTCAGAGAGTTCTTCAGTGATGTCTGCTGCCCTTTCTCAAGTTCTCAGAAAACAGAGTAGTTATCCTTATTCCAGTGGGCTTTTGTCATGGGATGACCAGATGGGATCCCCAGTGGTTCAGAGGAACGGGAAAACATCAAATAAAGAAGGGTTGGGCTGAGATTAGGATAGAGCTGAACGGCACTTCAGGAGATGACCTCACAGCCTTGCTGCCTGCAGGCAGCTCCCAGCTAGGAAAAGGAGAATCCCCCCAGTTTATGCCTTCCAGTTGGCTAATGGGGATGAAGAAGATATTTAAGATCTGAACAAGATCTCTATCTCACTTAGAAGATTTAGCAAGGACAAATACAGAATTGGGTAATTCTTGAGTCTTCTGCTACATACTTGTCAGTGCCAGCGGGCTAATGTGGATGCCTCTGTAATTGCTTGCTACATGTATGTGGCAACATACAGAGTCCTCATGAATTGCAAAAAAAAAAAAAATCTCAGATAATTTTGGATTAATGACAGTGTTCTCTAGAGGTACTCTTAATGAGGGACATACTTACTTTCTACTTTGTATTCCTGCCCAAGGCAGCACATTTCCATGCCATATCATGAGGAACTGGCTCTGCAGCCCCGTCATTAATACCATAGCTGTCTCCCTCTTCTAACAGTGGTACTTCTGCAGGATTCTCCACTATGAACTGTGCCCAGAGGCAGAGTCTGGTGTATGGATTTGTGCTGCTTGTTCACCTCCCCATAAAATGCTAAAGACATTGCACACATGAAAAAGTCTCAATAAAGTTTGAAGAAAATAATTACAAAATAAACCTTCTATTCTTTACTCTGTTATGTTCATGGTTATTGAAAATTGAGCTTTCTTCTCCTTTGCCATAGATATTCTACTGTAATTTGTTTATAAACAGGATATAATAATGACATTCAGAAAAAAAAATGTTAAAAATGTAACTCTAAGCTTTTTTTGCTGTTTCTAAATAATTACACAGAGGACCCCATTTTTCAGGACCTGCTGAGATTTGGTATCTCTTGAAAGCTTAAGCGCTTCAATCCCAGATTAAATCTGCGGAAAGGCTGCAGGAACAATTCCTGCTTTGCTTGCACATTCACAACTTCCCCGAGCCCCACCAGGTCTGGCTGCACCACGGGTCCAGGGCTACTCCTGAGCCAAGTCCACTCTGAGCCAGATCTGGCTGGGGTGTTTCCAGAACAACCAGCCGCTGCAGCAACACCAGCATCATTTGGGTTGTGCAGGGAGTGAGACAGGGTGGGATTTGGGGAACCCAAATCACAGCTCTGGCTGTGTAGTTAAGACCACAGAAGAAATGCAAAACTGACGGTAAGGCAGGACATAAATGCTACTGCTGGAGTGAGAGCAAATTTAAACCAAGTAGAGACATTTCTAAAGGACAATTTGTCTTCCCAGCAATTGTGCACCTCAGACATGCAGACCTTCCCGAGCTGAACTCAAGCCAGCGATACCATCCTGCTCTGCCAGGATCACAAGCCCCACATTGTACCCAGTTAACAGCAGCCGCTTTGAATAACCCTTGAAGCGTTTCGCTGAAGGATCTGGGGAAGGGAGCATTCCCTCTCCCCAGCAGTTCACATTTCCATCCCTGCCCTGCACAAGGGTTAATGGCACATCTCTGCTTTGCGTTTTTTTTTTTTTTTTCTGTTATTTACCCTTTCTCCACTAGATGCTACACTGAGACCATCAAACATTTATTGAGTCAAATAAGATAAATTTGAAGACTCGGCACAGAATAAAGTGTTTAAAACAAAACAGCGACAGCATTGCTCTGTTTATGTATCTGCGTAGTGTGAAGATGAGACTAATGCATCTCACACTGCAGTATCGGCACTGACTTCACTCGAGCTGCTTACTTGGCGGTGCACAGAAGAGGGATAAAGCAAAGCTGTGCATCCCAGTGTTATTACTCACATGCAATTGTATCAGTTAATTATCTGAAGTGTGAAATAGTTGACCAAGAGAGTGCCACAAAATCTAAAATTAACCAAACAGTATTCATCAATACATTGAAGTAGTCCCTTTTTTCCCCCTTTGTATTTTATAAACCCCAAATCACATAACGAACAGGAAAAAAATTAGGACAGATGATATTTTTTAATGAAGCTTACACTTCAAATATCATCACAGATAGATAAACATTATTTTTCCTGACGTTATGCAAGCCTTTGACCCAGGCAGCTGGGGAAGTGCTATCCCGCATGGCTCCCACAGAGCCTGCCAGCCTGGTTTTTAACTCGCGTTGCGAATTGTGCAATACCTTCTAGTAAACAACCTGGGATCCTCTTACCTTTCAGCGAAGGCGGACCCGACCAAGCACTTCTGCACAGCCTTTCTTGCATGACAAGCTTATTGGATAAATGCATTACAGCCTGTATTGGGAGTCTCCATTTGGACAAAGAAAAACAAAGTTCAGAGACTGTTTTAGCAAAGTAAGGTCTTCACGACCGTGTCTCTATCAAGTCTCTGGTTACCCCATGTTCCTAGAGGTCCACTTACTAGATGTATCTTGCCACTTGTCACACTATTCAGAAATGCACTGTGTGCTACAGCCCAACTGCTAGCTTTTTTATTGTTTCATGAAGGGGGCAAAACTCATTTGGGGAAAGTTCAATATCACCTGGTTAAGGTACAGCATCACTGACATGCTTCCTTTCCAGGAAAAAGAATAAAAATGTGGCTTCAAAACATCACTATTTTTCTCTGTCTTGCTGTAACATGCTGTAATTTGCTTATCTGGAACTAATCTGGGACAAGAGCTGGAATAGAAAATGATGTCTTGTTAGAGTTGAATAGGGCCTTATAAAAGTAAATATGTACTGTTTAGGAACCCAATTTGCTGCTGGTGTGATGAGTTTCAAAATATGTGTGATCCACATCAGCTGAGGATCTAGGCCAGATGCTCGGCAAACTGTCATCGAGCCCTGGCCTCCTTATTGACCATTCACAAGCTCATCTTCAGATTAGTATAGAGAAAGGTGGATTAAAAAAGTAGGGGGAAAAAATCTCCATTTTTGTATCTTTATACTAGAAGATATGGTAACACATAAATCAGTTTAGCTGGCATTTTTCTAAGCCATGGACTCTTAAAGGTGTTTCAGGCCAGAGATGTCATTTTGGCAGAATTTCATGTAATACTTCGCAGTGAGGTATAGGAGACTTCATGAAGGTCAGGAGAAAAAGCAGCAGATACAGAACTAGCAGCTGTTAGATTTACAAAAAAGAACCCTAAATATTTTATGGTTGGTTACACTGAGAGGCTAGTGGTGAAAATACATGCTTGTCCTCTGGTACTTAGCTTACTTATTAGTTTCTCCGAAGAGCTAAAATCAAGCACAAAGCTGTGCCACCAAGTAGGTCATAATTCTCTGAAAAATCAAACAACAGGTCGTGACCTAAATGAAATGGAATTTGCTTCATAATGAACCAGGGCAAGAAGGGATCTGCTGCTGCTGGGGATTCAGCGAGCTGAAGGGAACTGTAAATGGGAGCTCCGCAGAGCTTCTTGTCTCTCATGGACGGCTTTGTCTTCAGCTCAGTATTGATTGAAAACTGTTATTCTGCACAGTCTCTTCAGTGCCCAGCGACTTTATCTCTGGATCGAATTGTGTTCCCAGTGGACAAGCAGCTGCATCAAATAAAACCACAACTAGACCTGAAATTAATTTCTAATTTTGCTGTCAGCCTTCCAACAGAGAGGTCAGGCTGGGAAGCAGCCTTATAGACGGAAATACCTCCCGGCCAAGCTGGAGGTGTACTGGGGGCAACAGAGCAAGAGGAAAGGCGAATGTGACAGAGCTGCAGGTGCTTTTCATATAAGCTTTTCAAAATACACACCTTTGGTGGTCAGGCAGAGGGCTTCAGTCTTCCGGATGCTGGTGGAGCAGCACCATTTGTGAGTACAAAGTCTCCCCTGTGAGACACGACTCCTGGCAAAAGAACAGCCCAGAGAGAGACCGTTATTGACCGAGTGCAGAGCCCAGCTGCTCCCTCAACAGCCCTGGCTGCCCAGTGCCTCAGTAAAGCTGCAGGGAATTCCCAGAAGGACCAGAGAGGCGGCTCCCATGGAGCCAGATTGACAGAGAGACACCATGCTCCCTGACCAGAGCAGGAGTAGGGTTCAATTCACAGGGTGACTCTCACAGAATTAACTTCACAGAATCATAGAATGGTTAGAGTTGGAAGGGACCTTAAAGATCATTGAGTTCCAACCCCCCTGCCATGGGCAGGGACACCTCCCACTAGAGCAGGTTGCTCAAAGCCCCATCCAGCCTGGCCTTAAACACTTCCAAGGATGGGGCATCCACAACTTCTCTGGGCAACCTGTTCCAGTGCCTCACCACCCTCACAGGAAAGAATTTCTTCCTAATATCCAATCTAAATCTCCCCTCTTCTAGTTTAAAACCATTACCCCTTGTCCTGTCACTACACTTCCTTACAAAGAGTAATTTTGTGACTCATGATTGCCAAGGGGGAAGGTGGGAGGAGTATGAGTTTGATGCAGTATTGTCAAAGTTAAAAGAAGCTTCAGGGTGCAGAGAAACATTAGTCTTCATATGCAAGTACTACAAAACAAAGTAAAAAAATATTCCCATGTTTCTTTTCCTCTACTGCTGGCTTCTTCCTTTGGGCAGTGCCAGACCATTTGTGGGTGGAGAGATTTTGCTTGCTAAGGATAACCAGGGAGGAGGTATTTAGTTTTCCCAGGTGTCTGGACTGGAGCTTGTTCTCGCTATTTGTAAGGAGAAACCCCAAATTTTGCACCAGTTAACCACACAAGATGCAGCAACAAAACCAGAGAGCCTGACCCTATGATATAAAATCTCACCAGGCTTTCACTGTCTCTTCTATGTAACACATTAGAAAAACACCGCACTGCTTTTGTGACAACCTATCTCGTTACCCTCTCTCGCTCCCCCCCAGCCTGCCTCTGTCTCCCAGTTCCACTCTATCTTTCACTTACTGTCTTCTGGCCTGTAACCTCTTGAACTCAGATCAGTTTTTCCATGCCGAGCAGATGAAGGGCTGGTACAAGATCATTATTACTGGATTCATCCAAACACTGCATCGGTCCTGATGCATCCCCCCACCTCCACTTACCGCCACTCCCTGCCTCTTGTTATACTTTGCTCCCTCCCAAAATTTCCACCTTTTGAAAGGCAGTGGTTCCTATGTGCCATTTCTGACTCTTTCTGCTGTCCTTTCTTGTGGCCCTGAGGACCTATTAAGGTACCTCACCCACATTTTTTGGTAAGTAAAGAATCTCTGGTGGTGGGGCAAAGAGGGAAGGTAAGGCTTTGCACAGGATGGCTGCACCACACAGGGCAGCCATTTTACCAATTGCATTTGAAAATCAAATTTGCTGGCTGGTAGATCAAGTGGGTGACACAGCAGTTGTGTCTTGGAGATTTGCAATATGTTCTTACACAGAATGTGGAACTGTGGGAAGTGTCAAATCAGAAAGGCTCTTTTCTCACATCTCCCTTGGATCAGTGGCTTAACAAGAGGACAAGACAGAAGTGCTTCACCCAGCCCTGAGCAACAGAGGTCATTCGTTGGGTGCTGGCTCTCACGGCAGCGTCGGGGCACCTTGGCACACGCGCACCAGCAGCTCCTGTTTTCACAGGACAAATCATTCCTTTAATTTCTGCTCACTCTGCAAAAGCCCGACTCGCCTCCCTGCATCATTCAGGGTGCTGCAGCAGGTGTGATCTCGCAGACAGGATGCGCTGCCGTCTCCCCTCTCTCCATCTCGTTCTCAGTTGTCGTGAGTGATCATTTCTCACACCGCTGAAATACCTGGCGGGGGGCACAGGACCCAGCAAATGACAGGTTTTTATATACACCTGCTGAAGCACTGATAACACTTCACACATGGAGTTTGATGCAGTAATGGAAAACTCAATGCAATGATCACATTTTCACCACACGTGCAATAGCTGGTTGTGCGCATCAGCAATTACACTTCTTGGCTTCTAACCCAAGGCTCACTGTATTTCCCCTGAAGCTTTTTGTCATTGTGTATTAGCGATCTGCAAAAGCTGAGCCTCAAACGAACACTTGGGGGTTTTTCTCTTTTTTTTTTTTTTAATACAGCACTCAATTAGATGCAATGCAATTGCAATAATCTGAGCTGTACACGACAAATTACCAGCTACAATGGGTGAAGTTCTCTAGGTGAACGGTCAGACTGACTGGTCCCTGTGGCCTCCTCTGGCCCCAAATCCGCTAATCCTGGCACAAGCTCCATGCAGAGAGATGCCCAGCGTCCATCACTTGTCACATCTAACTTCGCCTCCCTCCATAGGAGCAGGAGGTGCCAGCCCAGCTCTGGGCTGTCAGCTCCGACAGGCTGGCAGCACTCCATCTCGAAGAAGCCCAGGGCTCTGTCCTGCCAAACTCTGTGCAGGGGTCTGGCCAAATAGGCCTCCAATCTATTAACCTAATTTGACAACTGAAGGCCAGTTTTAATAACACTTGAAATGCAGCATGCTGTATCTGGTAAAAGTAATGAAGTCTTGGCTAATGCATCATTTAATGCTGCTAAATTTTGTTGAAACTGCTAGGCTGGGGTTAAGGGTTGTTTTTTTTTTTTCCTTGGGTTAGTGACATAAAGAATTATACTCTGCTAGAATAAAGTTTAAACATCTTTTCTGAAGCTGAAAAATGGCAAAGTTAGGCCTTTTATCTGGGTCAGCTTGTAATGAATTCTTACTTGAAAACCCTCTCAAGAGAAAATATAGATGGAAAAAAATATTTAAAATACAACCACGCAGACATTCAGCAAAACAGATGCATTTGTGCTTTCACATCATGCAACCTACAGCTGTTACATCTGAAGTCATCAACTTAAACCATCACGTACTGAAGTGTTAATAGTAAAACTGCAATGCAAGAACCATGAGTTGGCCTACGGCAACCCACTTTGGCAGGGTTAGACCTGTTCAGGTTCACAGCACGAGCTACCCCAGAGCATGGTCTGAAGACACTGCTTCCTTCCATCTCAGCCTGGAGGCTGCAACTATTAATTCCTGAGAGCTGCCAATGGCACCTCATATTCTCCTAAATTGAAGGGAAAAGCAAAGCACTCCTGCTCCTCAGAGGAAGCCGGCTACTTACAAAATCATGCTTTGCAGAATGAAGCATGCTGAGGGGAGGCAGCATGGGGAGCCAGAAAACATCAGCTGGAGGCCACATACCAAGGACATCAACAAGAAAGTGGAGAGGATTCTGCCTGTTTGGAACTCTCGGTCCTTAAGGGAGATGCCAAGATTTGATACAGCGGAGATCAACAACTTCCTAGAAATGCAGAGGGCTGGTGTAGACAACATCAGGGATAATGCTGGAAAAGAACCACCTTAGAAGGCATCTCAGAGAGTATCTAAGGGTAATTCTCTCACCTTTAGAATAGAACTGTAACACTAGCTCTCAAAAATGAAAAAAAAGAAAAAAAAAGAAAAGGCCAGGCTGGATGGGGCTTTGAGCAACCTGCTCTGCTGGGAGGTGTCCCCACCCATGGCACAGGGTTTGGAACTCGATGATCTTTAAGGTGCCTTCCAACTCTAACCATTCTGTGATTCTATGAAAAGCAGGTCAAATCTGGAAAAGTGATAAGAATGTTTCAAAACAAAGAGTAATGCCTCTAGCAACGAGCTGAAGAATGAAGGTACACTGTTTTCTGCAGGTTGAAACTTCTGTCCCATAGGAGGAGGAAAGTGGATTTGTATTAACCTTCAGGTTCCTGCGTGATCCCAAGAGAGGTTTACTGCCTGTAAGACCTGGTTGATGTGCACTGTCAATGTATGGTGGATAAGAATCCCACGGACATTCATTTATAGTCAGAAAAAAGTCAGACCCCCCAGAAAAGGGGGGTCCTGGACCTGTAACATCAGCCCTGTACCAAATATGTGCACTAAAAATCATTTCACAAATCCTCTTTTTCAGAACTGTCTGCAGATAAAAAATGTGGGCTCAAAAGCCTATTCTTACAGGATATTACTAAGTGGATTCACAGGCAATCACTTACATTTACCGCTGTCTTCTGGAGGGATGCCGTTCAACAAGCTCACTGGATGGTACGGCTAATTTGTAAGCCAGTATTTCAGCTCTTTCACCTACAGCATGCAGCATCATTTTATGCACCAGGAACATCTTTAATTTACATACTCAACATCATCAAACTGTTGAGGTGTGACCATGTTATAAAACCTCCATGATTCTAGTACAGCTTTGTGTAAACATTATTTATTGATTTGCTCTACCAGCCAAAGTCAGCACAAACTAATAGCAGGCAGACAAGGCAAATCAGTTTTCTTTAGCTTAAAAATCAGTCACAAGATCATAATCTTGTTGCTGTGGACAGTATAGGCTCTAAGCTCATATTTTCTGTCTAAGCGTATCTGCTTCTTGAAGTCATTTTCAGATACTTAAAATGCCAGATTATGCTAGAGTTGGAATGACATCATCTGGGATGATGAAGGTCTGCAAGCTTTGTTAAAAACAAAGGTGTTTTAAGCAACAGAGCAGTTGTTAAGTGTTGATGTTTCTTTTCCAGGAAAACCAAATTGTATCGCTGTCTGTGTGTTGTACCCAAATTACAATCAAAGCCTCAAACCCAACACACAAGCAGTACAACACTAGAGAAAATATGATGATGAATAATTTCATGTATGTATCAATACAGGATATCAGAGTGATCAATTCTCAAACCCAGCTCTGAAACAAGATTCTTGTGCAACTAGTCAGTTATGTTGCAATCTTGTGTACCATCTGATGATGTCCCCACCTGTGCTGCCAGGCAGCTGCAACAGGCTGTTACACAACTCAACACATGTCCCAGTTCAGCCCTAAAACTGGCTCTACCCAGCTCTCAAGATTGTATTTCTCTTGTGATCAGTAATTTACTACTTGCGATTTGCAATTAAGGCTTCCAGTAATGTCCTGTGCCTGTACCTTCGAGGCCCTCACTCCCATCCTGTTCTTCTGCTCTTGGTGGCCTGCGCTATAATCCCCTGCTTTTCTTCAGCAGACTTCAAGGCATGGCTTCCTGATAAAATAACCATAGTTTTTATTAGCACCATCTAGTCATGCGTACATCCCTGCTCTAGGGTCACTGGCTAGCTCGACGTTCAGAAATGTGGATCTGTTGGGATGTGTATAGCACAGAGAGTGTGATATAAATACATACAATGCTTTCTTAGCGACCTGTTATTAAGAATGGTTATGGCAATATTACTGCTGTGTTATCAAAACTGCTTCACAACATATGCGAACTTTTAACCAGACATATGGGTTGATAGAGTCTGGAGAGCTCTTTGAAGTCAAAGGGTGAATAATTGAACCAGCTTAACTTTAAATCCTCTGAGAAACCACACATTTTCTCAAACAACTCTGGTTTGCTTTAAAATGACAAGCTTTTTGGATCAGTGCAAAAAGCTAAATCTAAAGAAAATATTATTACTGCTTCACGTTCTATTTTTCTCTCTTCTCTTATACATGCCTCATATACATCTCTGTGGCTTGGAGCACGGGTGTTTTCAACGCCCGTCCAGACCTTAACAACGGGATGCCAAATTCACAGCGATTTACATCGCTCGACTCCCACTGCCTGCCTAAATGTCAATTATAATGAAACAGAAGTAGAAACATGATAGGGAGATCTTTTTACAGTGAGCTTTCTAGATTATTGTGCTGTGTTTTTCACAGGGGTTTCTCATCTTTCATTGCCGTGTCCTGTAATCAGTCTTGTCCATCTTTTAGGTATTTCCACCAGCAATCTGTTCAGTTTCTAATCAGCTTTTAAACACTTAATTGTATCCACTCTAAATATGTCTTTTGTATGGAGGAGAAAAGAATATTTAGGGTGCAATTAATACCTGGGTAATTCCACAGAGCCCTATAGAATATGCCCCTAGTTCAGGCCACTCCATTATCCCTCTGTGCCAGTCCCAAACAGCTTCCCCGTGACTAATGTTGCCATGGCCTCATTTACAGACACATTTAGTATCTGCAACTCATTATCATATTTAAACTTCTGGGTGGCTCAGCATCTCTGAAAAATTGGACCCAACAGCATTCTACCAAGAAAAGGATATAAGTACCTATTAAACTGTAGTGATTTACCACAGCATTTATAAAGGTATGAATAATGTGCACAGTCACACACACATGTTGCTAATGCCAACTGAATTATTCATTGCAAATCTGAGCAATATTTTTATCAAATACTTACTATGGATAAATGTTTTCCTTATTCAGTACCTCAATTTATGTTTGAATGATAGTCTGCAAATGATATGTCATGCAAATGTTGCACTGAAATATTTGCGCTTTCCTCCATTGAATCATTATTTCAAAATCAATTTCCTTCAGATAAACTATTGTTATTTATTCATTGAGCTTGGTTCTGTCTAGGCTAATAAATAGACATAGCAAAGTACTTATCATCTTAGCTTCAGACATGCAAGCTCTTGCACGCAAGTGGATTTCTACACTACCACAATATTTCTGGCACCAAAATGGAGATAACAGAAACCAAGGAAGAAAAATGAGTCAAAAGTTAGAAATATGAAATCACTGCTTGTATATTAGGTTGGTATGCCTTTACCCCTGTCACTCCTTAGGTTGATTTTGATCTTTCTCTGCCCTTACCTTCTTTTATTTCCTGAATGCGCTCAGTCTGTCACTACTTTCTTATCTATCTGTTTAAGATTGACTATTTCTATTTGCTTCTAATTAGTCCCCAATCTCTCTGCTTGCAGTATCACAAACACACAAACTCCACAAATAATTCTGCAGCCATGCAAATATTCTCCAAGACCCCAGACACACTGATGCTCCTTTAATTTTCAAATATCAACACACAGCCACCCTGAACAAAATTCACCTTTATCACCAATTGCCAAACCAGGCCCACCATGGCATTTTGTGGTACAAAACCTTATGGGTAACCTGTACTCCATAAGTTTCAGGGAAAGTATTTCCTCTTTGAAATTATAGGCAAGTTGGGCATATTGTGAAATAAAACGTGGCCAGACCGTGATTTCCAGCTCCTGGAGACACAGCCTGGCTTCTGTCCACAATGATCAGGGCTCCCTCCCTCTTAGGCCATGCCCACACTGCATGATGACCCTTCTTGTTGTGAAACATCATCATCATTATTAGTGCTATCACTATAACCACAATCATGACAACAAGGAGCTGGATTTTCTTCAGTTCAGTGTGTGAAATAATGCAATGGCTGTGCTGCAGCCCCCTGGAACAAGGTTTTTATAGGAAGGTCATGCTGTTGCCTGATGTGTTGTGTGGAGGAACACAGGGGTTCTAGGGTGACACTGGCCAACCAATTAAGGTGATGGGAGACACACCTGCGTTTCAGAGCACCTCCTTCAGGAAACGAGCTGGTGTGTCGTGAGACCTCTCAGCAGCATGTCCCAAATCATGGGAAGGCAGCAGAGCTGGGAGAGACATTTCTAAAGTCTCTCCTGAGCCAAATGAAAATGCTGGTGCAGATGCACCCTACAGTGGTCTGGCACAGATGTTACCCTCCTGCAGCAGATCATGCTCCCTTCTGCTAGAATGAAATGCTATTTCAAAAAGGGCTTCTAGCTGAAAATTGATATTATTGCTTCCTCTCAGTGATGAGGCTTTGACGAACCATCTACCAGTGTTAAAATATCTCTGCCTCTACACAACCATATTTAGCCTTGCACTTCTGTTTCCTCCTCACTGAAGCTGAAGCCAGATAAAATAAACACATCTGACATGAACATCTTAAAAAATAATGCAGACCATTACCTGTTAAACATGTCTCCCTTGTTCTCAAAATAAAAAACCCAGAAAGCAAAGTCATAAAACAGGGGCCCTATTTACTCTGCCAGCTACTTCAGGTCTCTCTGTCCGGGTCTCTGATCAGCTGCAAAGTCAGATATTTATGACTTTGTCAATTTTGTGCATAGAAACATCTAATTTGTAACTATTTTTAAAAGAAAATTTTGGTACGTTAAGAGGGAGAAAATAATGGCAGCACAGGTCTTGGCCTGGTCCAATTCCCAGGTGATGCTGTTGGATAGAGAGTGGAATAGGATATGATACTCTGGCCCAGGGACCACCAAGCTAAATGGTAGTTATCCACCACAGAGCAATTTTGCATTCACCTACTTCATGTCTTTTAGAACAATAACCATGGGAATTTTTTTTCCCCACATTTTTATTTACTACCACTCTTCTGCAGTTGCTTATTTGTGAAGGCTGCAGCAGTTACCATCATGCAGTAGGACCAGATGGCTTCAAGATCAGAAACAAATTTGCTAAACTCTGTCTTTACTATTTTAATTCTTATCTCGATAACGAAACACCAAATGAGAACAGATTTCAGCCTAAGAGAGGAGATGTCAGAATAATTTTCTATCTTGTCACTAGGTAATGATTCTAATGGTATCTCTTACTTAGCTGCCTTCATTAATGACTTTATGGTGAGAGCATGTTTCAGCAATTGTGACCGTGTGGAATACTCTATGTTCTGGGGCAAAAGATTAACTTAATGAGGAGAAAGCCAATTTCCTGAATAAATGCCTTACATAGTTACTGCATTTACAAGAAAGACTGTAACATGGACATTTTGTCATTAAAAGGTATAAGAAACACTTACCTTCATGGTTTGGTGCATTTATAGCACTCCTGCAGAGGGAAGAGAGAGATTAATAGATTTTTCTCACCTAGTAAAATAGGTGGAAATCTGTCCCTCCAATTCCTTTTGCGCAATAGAGAAATGTTCATTACCAAGAGATAATGCTCATTACCTTGTGTTCATGGAGCAGGCCATCACTTACCTTCTCAGGCACTGCACAAGTTTCACTAGACATTTATTACACCCTTAGGACCTTTGAAAATACGGCCCACAGCCATGAAACCCCATGACAGATCTTTGATAAATGCTCATGTCTTTCAAATACAACATACTTACTTTTGTTAAGGCCAAGTATCTTTAACTACAGTA
This sequence comes from Pedionomus torquatus, assembly GCA_013398155.1. NCBI lineage: Eukaryota > Metazoa > Chordata > Aves > Charadriiformes > Pedionomidae > Pedionomus > Pedionomus torquatus. Next base: position 453,623 of record VZRU01006687.1, on the reverse strand, counting down.
GTCAAGAAGTAACATCAACAACAGGATTTCAGTAGGTTGAAACTATGGTGCCGCAATCTTTAGCAGAAGTAGAGAAGCAGTAGAGAGGAACAACTATGAGCATTAGGTCATCTAATCCGTCTTGCCAACAAAGGATGTTTCTCTACAGCCCTGGCAAGGAAACCTAGTCATCAGGCTTGCCAAAATAAAAACTGGCAAGAGCCCTGGTACCTGATGTGCAAAGAAAAGAAATGAGCACAAACCTAATATTTACTTTGTCTGCATCTTTTTTGGAATTTAAGCAGAAAAGCTACAGTGTCCTTGAATGTTCATCCCCAGGAAAAAGCTGCACTGTATTAGCTGTGTCTCAGCATTTGACAGTTTATGCCATCTTGGATTTTCCCAGCGAGCTTAAGCACTGTACTGGAAAAAAATTCTACACGGAAGGTTTAATACTCTTTTTGTTTTTTCCTATTTACTAAATATAAGATGCACTATTTACCAGCCTACATCTGCAAGTTATGACAAGCTTACCATAATATAAAAAGACAGTGAGTTTAGGTAACAGAGATTTAGCACATTAAAAGATTATAGGTTTAGACAGTCTCAAGCTCTCTCACTGTTCTGCAGCAAAAACCTTCTGTCACTGAGCTCTCGAGCTAACAAGCCTTTTCCAGTGCAACCATTATACTTTTTGTAAAGTTGACTCAGAGTACATACTTTCATAAAGGAGGTAGATTCTGTCTATCTACAAAACTACATCATGTTAATAGCCCACTGTAATAAAAGAAGCTGGTCAGACAGTGGAGAAGCATCCCCAAATAGAAACTATCCTCATAAATTGGAAATTTGGATGGCAGCAACCAGCTTGGCAATGAATACTTAACTGGGAAAAATACTTATGCTATTAAAAATTTTATCTTTGCTAACATCAGCCACCAAACAAAACAGACCGAATACGATACCTGCAGGCTGATGGTGAACAAAAACCATTATGCTTTGGGGTCAGGGGTCTAGACTGGCGATTGCCACCCTCCTCAGCCCATGCCAGGCTGGTAAGAACGATACTCTGAAAGTCCAGGTAGGATGGCCAGGACGTGGTAACCGCTCCCCTGCTCTGTTGGTGCGACAGCCACTGCTCTGTTGCTCTGAAAAGAAAAAAGGACATCTACTGGAAGGCTTGCTGTACTGACTATAAGCCTGCCAGTCACTTTATGTAATAATGATTAGACTAAATTCAAGAAACAGGAAGCAATGTATAAAATATTCATTATTTGTTCCTTGTCAGCCAGCAGACCTTTCTGGTTAGATTAGCTTAGCTTTCAGGACAGTCAAAAGTACTACCACTTTGGACTCTATTTAAAATACACTAGTCCAAAACTTGTGGTGGGATAAATTCATGTAACTGCTGGTTTCAGAGGAGCTGTTGCAATTTATGTCAACTGAGTTTCTAGTCCATGATTAAAATCCATTACTTGCTTTCTAACAATTGGAAATGTTGTAATTTCGGTATTCTAATGGAAAATAAATCTTACAGGTGATTTATGTCCCATAGACCCAAAGTAAATGTGCAAAACATAAATAAAAGGATGGATATTGCCTTCTTTTCAAATAAATAATTCTTCTCATGTCTGAGTTTACATGAGTTGTGGTATCACATGCTGTGATTTCTCTTCACTCCTACCCTATAGTTTTTGCCTAGGAAACCTCAACATCCTCAAATACTGAATAATTAATTGGTTACAGGAAGCTGTGAGCAGAAAATTTTATTTTCCCAATGCAAAGATGCTGTTCTCAGAGCATCAATAAGAAACAGAACATGGTAAATCCATGCCCACGGAAGAAAACTTCAGAAAAAATGGATATACCCTTTCTTACTGTGCACCAGATCCACTTGTCCTTTCTGATGCCCTTCTTTGATAACTTCTACCCACTTATGGTCATTGCCAATAAAAATTTAGATTCTCACTGGACACAAGTCAGCATTATTCTACCACAAACAGTGCACTCATGCTAGTTTTCATCACCTAAAGATCCAAAAAAGATGGAGCTTATGGCTGGGGTTACACAAAATGGCTTTTCTAGTGCAAGTTATGTTTTTCGTGCCTTCTGTGATTCCTTGAGTCAGTAAATAAAACAGCGATCAGAAAATGAGCATCACTATTTTAATGGAAATTTATACTCTTCTGGCAAAAAGCTGCTTTTGAAGAGAACTGGTCAGGGGATACCAATCAATGAGATGCTGGATCAGCGACAGAAAACAAAGAATAGAAATATCTGGTCATTTTTCAACATCACACAAGGTTGATTGCAAAATACCCCTATGTACCCTACTAAAACAAATCAAATTTGCTACATTTATTAATGAACGAGTAAAGAGAGAGTGGTGAAAGCCAGCACTTTGCAGGCAGGAAGTCAGTGGACCAGGAAAAACCTCAGCAGAGTTTAACAAAACTAGAGAGTGGGTCTGCTGGTAAAAATCACCATAAATGAATACACGAAAATACACTGCAGAGCTGAAAGGAGGTATTCACCCACAGTGTAGGTTTACAAAATCTTACAGGATTGTGCTCCTACGTGACCCTATTTTTGTTACAAACATATTAGCAGTACTACATGGCAATTAGTCATAGCCTGACATAACTGTTCTAAGCAAGATCCAATCTCAGATCCTGCAGCTTTCATTTAGCCACCAGTCACACCTTAATTCCAAGACTTTTCTTCTCCTGACTACATAAGCCCAGCTCCCTTATAGGTCTTCTGCTTGATGTGCCTGATAACTTCAGAAGCTCCTGCTGAACCATTCCAGTTTCTTACCATCATTTTTGGACCGAGAGGTCCCACAATGGGTAAATTTCTGTTGAAGGACAACCCTCAAAATACTTGGGCAGTTGTCATAGAATCATAGAATGGTTACAGTTGAAAGGGACCTTAAATATCATTGAGTTCCACCCCCCCTGCCTTGGGCAGGGACACCTCCCACTAGAGCAGGTTGCTCAAAGCCCCATCCAGCCTGGCCTTGAACACTGCAGGGATGGGGCATCCACAACTTCTCTGGGCAACCTGTTCCAGCGTCTCACCACCCTTACAGTAAAGAATTTCCTCCCAATATCTAATCTGTTGTCATGCATCTACCACCATTAGTGGTAGATGCACACCATTAGTGTGCTTCCCTTCCCATCCAACAGCAGAAAGAAAATTAAATTAACATCAACAGAATTAAAGCTCCAGCCTCTGAATTTTAATATGGCCTGGAGGAGAAAGCAAATTTCATTTTAAATATATTCCTCAGGGTCCTCTGATAAAAGACCTCCACTAAAGACATGGTTCAAAAGGAGTTCTGCCAAAATATATGGCACCTCTTGCATAACTTCAGTGAAAATCACACCTGACAAAACCAGTGAACCCGATCCCTTTCATTTGATAACCTCCCATTTGCTCTACCAGTGACAATGACAGGGTTCTATGCACTGTAAAGGACAGGTATCACTTTATTATCATTAAAACATGGACACCTCTATGGCAACACCAGGCGATTCTTAAGGGCTGCTTCACAACATTTGAGCCCAGGAAGACACATAACATCTCCAGCTGGGAATATCAGGAGAGATTATGTCTATTTAGATTAAAAATAGCAAAGTCCAGAGGAGAATCACCCAAAGTGATGCTGAAAGCATAGAGAAGCTATGAGCACTCTTGACTTCTGCAGACAATACCTTCAGCAATGACATAACAAATCTGTTTCAATGGTAATTCTTCAACTTGTCAGATTATGCCCTATTTGTTTTCTCTAATGGTTTAAGTCTCTTCCTGCCACATCTTCATGCATTCAATGAAAAAAGCCAGCTCTCAGTACATATTGAAAACTCTGAGATATGCTGTGCCCACCAGATCTCCTGGGCTGCATCTGTTGATGTTATGACATTTCTTCTATCCCTATACAAAAAGGTGAAGGGGATTCAGAGGTTGGGTCTCACTGGTCCAGGAGTGTCATAATGTTGATACCAATAAATTTCAAATGGCTCTTGTAGATGATAATTGAAAATGTGTAGTTATTCTTCTGAATCCCACCAAACCCCCAAAGCAAACCAACCAAACTGCATAATCAAAGTAGCAGGGGGTTCAACACTCTAGTCCTTTTAGCTGAGCCAAAAAGTCAGGACAGTGGCTTTCAGTTTCATTTTCAAACTCTCATCTTGAGTTGCATATTATCCTCTGATCCTACCTTTCACACATCTTCTGCCTCTGCTCTTTCTCAGCAGGCATTCAAGTTTTCTGCCAGCCCACACTGAGCTTAGCCAGGTCTTGCTCCAGGGAAGCTGGCAAGCTCTGCTCTCCAAAGGCTCTCCAGATGTATCCACCCACAGTCTGGATGAAGGTACTGGTTCAACCTGAGAATGACCATGCTGGTCAGGATATCAGGTTACTAAAATGTTCGCTTCCTTATGTCATTGTTACCAAAACAATAAAACACTGAGATCTCATGGCAAGTGGTAAAACCCATATTTTTTCAAAATGATGCAGAGTAAGAACAAACTGAGAGCTGTCTCAAAATAACATATTCACCAAGCCTGTAGTATCATCATCTGGCCAACAGATACCACAGAGCAACCACAATACTGGACTGGATCAGGTTTTTCTCATTATTGATCAAGTACAAATTTTGGTCTTGGGTTGAACCACACTTTCTACTCCAGCCTACCTGGAACACTGGTACACTCCTCCTGCTATACCAGAAGGATCCCAATGCTATTCCTCCAATGGTGTAGAGCTGTTGTAGCTGGCTTCTAGTCCACTGATGTCCCTTAGCTCCTAGCTGGAACTGTGTAGGAGGATGGAGGGGATGCTGTGAAGGAGCTATACTTAGCTCAAGGAGGATTCTCTAGGAATGGATGCCACTTGGCACAAACTAAAAACACCTTTCAGGGGCTTTTCCCCTCAACTAGCCAGGGACAGAACATGGTAGAAACCTTGGATCTACACTCAGCTGTCTGTTTGCCACTATTTCCTTTCCACAAATAAAAATCACACTTCTTAGAGGAAGGTGGTTCAATTCTTTCTGAGGAACCATCATGCTGCTGCTAAAGGGCCAAAGCTCACTGGGCAAAAGAAAACGTCTCAGTGGGTGAGCCACCTGCTGCATAGCCCTTACACCAGGCTTTAAGCAAAGCCACATCTCTGATGGGAGGCTCTGGCCAAATCCCGTTGACTCAAATGGCATGCTGTCCATCTGTGGCAACTAAATAATTCATAGTTGCCACAGTGTGGACACCTCATTATGGTCTTATTAAGAGATGACAGCAATCTTGGACCAGTCTCCCTTCCCCTTAGGTAGACTCCCATTAATCAAGCCCTCCAGCCAGTCATTAGTTTTCCTACCAGCGTGGCCTTGGCACTTAAAAAACCAGTAAGTATTACAAATGGCGGATGTAACGTTAGCCGAACCAAAGAATCTCAGCCTGCAACTCAACACAGCCTGTTAATTCCAGGAAAAGCAGTCATGTCCTCAAAGCCTACGTGCTTTGCTGAATTCCTGAAAAAAACCCATTCTCTTTCAGAGAGAATGTCAAGCGCTATCCCCACTGGGCAGGAGTTACTCAAGCACATATGCTCACTGACTCGCTGCCAGCGCTCGTGTGAGTTACTGCCTGCCAAGAGGTACACAAAGTTCACATCTGACACACAGAAGCTTACCTAGGATGTTCTCTGCCTGAGAGATGTCTGCTCTTTGGCCCACAGTATCATTTATTATCATCAGAAAAGGGGCAGGGAAAAACCTCTGAATTACTGATTCTCCTTAAATTATTTATAGGCAAGAGAGCAGACTAATTTTTAAGCTTGGGAATCACTGTTTCCTAGCTGACAGCCTGCGAATCCATCCACCAACCACAGGGTGGGAGAACTTTTAATAGCCAAGTTCACAAACTCTTGATGAGTTTATGATGGCATGATGGATGCACACATTAAATGACAGCAAACTCCCCCCACCAGCATGATCTACAACATGATCTATATTTTACACACATTGCTTTTCAGGGAACCTATTTGTGTAACAGGAAATTTATATTGCATGCTTGTTCATAGCCTGGATTGTAACTTCCTTTAAGTTAGTCTCTAAATGTTAACAAATAATTTGGAAAATTATAAGAGACACATGAGGTAATAATATTTCTGTGCCACAGGCTATGGAAAGATTTTTTTGGGATCATAATGAAAAAATTTGGCTGTCTTTTTGCTCTCCTTGACCTATTTCAGTAGCAATAAAATTGCTCTGGGTTTTTTCTGTCTTTTTTTTTTTCTTTTTTCTTTTTTTTTTTTCTTTTCTAGGAAGCCAACATTAAAAGAAAACCAAAGGCTTTTGACCAAAGTCACTAAGACTTGAGAATTTGGCAGAGGGGACACTGCTCTTCACTGCTGAAAATAATCTGTCCAAGAAGAGCCCGATTAGCACTTTGTGGTTAGGTCATCCACCTTGGGGGATTACTTGGTTTCAGTCTCTTGCTTCCAAGGAGTTAAACACATTAGCTGTAACAAGTATATGATGTAAACATTCCTTGGATTGCATGATACAAGCAGCCCAGGCTCCCTCCTGTTTAACCTGCCAGAATACTCCTCCTTTTACCTCTTCCCCTTTCAGACCCACGACTCCTCCGTTTTCTCCCATGCCAGGACACAGTTTAACAAGCACAGGGTTCCCCCTCATCCATCCTCACCTGCAACACCCTCCTTCAGATAATCTCCAGGAGATTATGGTTTAAACCTACGAATCACAAGCCTGAAGAGATGATTTAGCACAGGTCTGCTTCCTCAACAGGCACATGAACACCTTACACAACAGAGGAAGCACAATGTCACCTCCTCCAGCCATGTGTTGAAAGGAGACCCCAGCTGCACTTTGCAATGGGTTTGACGCTGCGTAGCTTTGGGGCAACTCAGAGGACACCAAGAGACCGAGCCCCTTCAAAATCCTGGGTGCGCCACTCTTGGCCACCCAGCAGCGCAACTGGGTCTCTTCCAGACCCTTGCTGAATCCTGCCTGCCAAGTAATCAGAGGTGCTCAAGTTTGGGTGAGGCACATTTTGTAATTACTAATTTGTATCACTGCATCAGCCATGCCTTCTGCAGGTTTTAGGTAAGCACCTCTGATGGACTTGGTCACCAATATTGGCTTTATTCACATCATTCAAGGCAAAATTCAGGCGAAGCTTTCTAAGATTAAAACTATAGCAACACCACGAAACAAAAAGAGAGTGTTGGAGGTTTGGGTTTTTTCCAGAAGCTGTTATAACTACATTTTCAGCTGAAGCCAACGTGCATATGATACCCATAAAATACCAGGTAAGGCATAATTCTTTCATACCAGACATCAGATTTGAAAGTCCAAAATTAAAAAGTTCACTGAAAGGGGATGGAATTTTGATACATCTGATCCTACAACACGCACACAGAGTATTTTGCAGGGTTCAAAGCAGCATCAAATATGTTTCTAGCCTCAGAATACAAGAAACTTCAGAGACAACCATGGTACAATTTGGGAAATTCATGCTTCAGGAAAACCTACCATTGTGTTCTCCACATAACACTTCTCCAGTGTAAGCAATTCTGTATCTGGATGAAGGAAGCACGGAGTACGTGGACCAGGCAAATTTCTTGTCTGGAACCACATTTGGCTTGGTTTTGTTCTGCTCACTTCATAGCAGAAAACAAAGGTCTGGGTACCACATGACTCTAGAAGAAAATGTACCTTTTTAATCCATCTATTGTGAGCTTTTAGAGCAGGCTTTTTCTTTAAAAAAAACACAGACTTTTGCTTTCACTGAAAGAAATCCCAAATATGTAGAAAACCGCAATTACTCTCATTCTTATTTTGTTCTTAGACCAAAACTCTTGCTTTTTTATGACTCTACAAATCCAGTTCAGCTGCTGGAAAGTTCAAAAAAAAACTTGAAAGAAATGTTTCTACAGTTCAATTTGCAATTGTTAAAGCAAGACTTTAATTTGCAACACAAATTATGTTCCAATCAGGAAAGTAAGAAAAAAAATTTGCCCTTTCACTCGCATCCCAGTTGTAAAGCCAACATACGTATATTTAGCTTCCATCTAGCCACCTGCAGCTATGCCATAGCCATCTTCACATTTGATACAAGTGAACACTATTAAGATCTGTAAACCGTGACTGCAAACAACCACCTGGATTTATAACCTGCATGAAACGATGGATTCAGCATTTCCTTTTATATGGTGCTGCCACGCTTAATGAAAACTCCATCACTATGAAGTCTGCCTCGTTCCTGGTTTGACTTTTTCAATATTCCCCATTATATCTTTAGATTGAGTGGAAGATTGTGGAAGCAGAAGGGAAAGAAGTGTTAGGGGATGAACACAATTTTCCAAATTGCTTAAAAGAATATATAAAAAAACCCCAACCTTTGGGATCGCTGGCTTTTATTTTCCTATGCCAACTTCTAACTATCATAGGCATATAATGAAAGTCTGAACATTAAGAATTTATGCATGCTGCCTTAGATGAGCATAATTCTCAACTATTATTAATGAGGAACTATAAAATACACTTCAAGTTTTAGACCTAAGTTACATGAAGTTTCCAAAAACCATAAATACATCTGTCTATGGGTATCTACAGAGAATTATATAACGTGCTTTTATAACACAGTCACCGAGGCAGTGGAGCTCATCCCTTAAGAGAAAAGATCTTACATGGAAAACTTGCTACAGAGCAATTTTCCCCCTGCTCTGTTCCTGAAATATTTATAGATGCCTCCAGTCTACTCAGGAAATGAAGAAAAAAAAAAAAAAAAAA
>VZRU01006687.1:383952-436928 GCA_013398155.1 Pedionomus torquatus | reverse complement strand
TAGTCTTTGGAAACAGTAGCTGCCTTTCTGTCAGCCTTGCAGTCCAGGTGGTAGGTCATGGCCTCGTAAGAAACATAATAGAACATGAGTCCACCAGCCGCAGTTATGATGTTACAAAGGCTGCGAAGTATCATGTGGCCAGGAGATAAACCTAGAAGTAGCTTTATACCCTTCCCAAAGAGAAATGTACCAGCTAAGCAAGCTGGAGCCACAACCGCACTTGCTAAAGGGCTGCCGTTCTGCAAATACACAACATCTCTGGCAATGGCAAACTTTTGAGCTGCAAGTGAAAACGTCAGAGCTTCCTTCAAAGCAACACTTTCCTTGGTCTCCCAGTCTACTTCCTTGCCATTGATCACAACAACGTGGTCGACTATTCCTTTTTTGTCCTCCGCTGTGCTATCAAAGTTTGGCGGGATGCCCACCAAAGAGCCTGCAGGCAGCCAGGGGATTCCAGCACTCACAGGCTGGAAGCCAGAAGCTGCAAAGGCTCGATAGGAGGCAGTGGACTTCACATCAGTATCTTGAAGGACATCCTGAAAGACACCACAGAGCTTCTGTGACAGCTCAGCTGGCTGCCCCTCTGACCAGCACTCATGCAACAATTTGAATGTCTGCTCAGGAAACACATGATAGGAAAGGTCAGCGCCAAACAGTCCCATGCAAGAAACGGCCAACAACGTGATCTTGCGCTTCTTTAACCACACAGATGCCTTCCGCAGGACCTGCACTGCCATAGTCAAATCCTAACCTGTTTATAACACAAAATCATGAATTAAAGTGGGCATAAAAGGGTCTCTCATCTTTACAGAATTAAAAGAGAAAAAAAAAGGCAAAAAAACCCAAGGAGAACACAATAACCAAAGAAACAGTTTCTCTTTTACATTAACTAAACACAAAATATTTTACATAGACACAGTGACACTCATTAATTTTTGGCCTTTGTAACATATGATGATTAACACAAAGGATTAACTTCTCCCTCTCCTCCAGTAAATCATTTTACCGCAGCAAAGACAATAAAGACAAAAAATAAAGACAATAAAGCCACCATACTCCTTCCCCAGCAATCAATACACATTCTCTATTTTCCCAACATACTTGTCTAGTCCTTGCAGCACAATCCGACTGTTGCACTCCGCTACAGACACAGACTACAGATATTAAGGCCAGAAAGAGCCAATAATTAGATTATAACCTCTTATACAGTACAGCTCCAATAATTTGAATCAGTAACCTAAATACTAAATCCATAACTTCAGCTTGATTACAACTTTCAAAATAGGATCACATTTTGATTTCGAAATTTCAGAAGATAGATATAATTTTGCTTCACAGTATGTTCTAGAGGATTGTCAACCTCATTATTAAAATTGCTATTGTTTCTAGCTTATTCAGCATAAAGCTATTTTCAGAAAGCAACATGCTTTCAGTGGCTACTTTAAAAAAATTGTCTCTGAAGTAATTTCTCTGGCAAATAACACGTGCAATCCAGAAGAGAAACTGGAACAGAAATTGTTTCAGGGCAGACAACTATGTTGTGACTCTTTAAATAAGCAGATAAACTCAAAAACTTTCCAACCTGCCAACTCCTTTAGCTGAAGAGTCCCACTTCCCTTGGGGAGTATCAGTTCCTTTTACAGTCCAAGCCATATGATGTGCTGTGCCCAGAAAACCTCAGTCTCTTAAAAAAATCCCACTGGCTACACAATTCTCCCCCAAAACAATGCTACTATAAAGACATAAAAGTGAATTAGGCACCTAAATCCAACAGGCATCAGTGAAAATTGGATGCCCCTGTCTCCACTTGCATCTTGCAATGTCTCTTCCCTCAGGGCTTTAACACATGAGCTTCAGAGAATCTTGCTGCAGCTCTTGAAGGCATGAGTATGTCCAACTGTCCCTACAGGAAGCTGAGGTGGCAGAAGGAAACCACTTTGATACAACAACCAAGGTCCTAGTTTGGAGCACCATTAAAGGTGGGTTTCAGCTACGCTGCTGGGCTTTGTATGGCAGCTGCTGAAACACAGGCATATGCTCTCCTCTTCCACTCAAGAGCCTCCTGCAGAGGGACAGAGTGGACAACTGGGGGCTGCAACATCATAAAACAGCACCACATGACACGCCAGGATATACCAGTCATCAGCAACAGCAAATGAGCACGAACCACAGGGAAACAAAAAGGGATTAAATTAAAGGTGGTGTTTTAATGATATGTTATTACTACTCCTTCCCACGAAGCTCTTTCAGACTGTAAATTCACCAGGGGAAGAATAATCTTGTTTAATGTTTATACTGCACTGAACACATACTGAGTGCTTAATAAAAACAATGATGCATGTAAGTATACAATAATTTAATATGTATTTCTTAGTGTAATAAGCAGTGGTATTCTTACATTCTGCTGAAGACCGGAGGTGGTGATTTGTCTGACAAAATTATTTAAGAAAAACATGCTAAAGAGCCAAGAGCTTGGATGAAACCCAATTTTGGGAGAAAATCTCCTTGATAATAGAGCTAAAAACCAGAAAATGGCAATACTAAACCCAAATGATCTCTTTGGAGTTAATGATCTCTCAGAAAACTGGTAGTCTAGACCTGATTGAAAAGGTCATGCCATTTGGGGGGGGGCAGTTCTAAGGGGATGATTGTATGAAGAATATCACTTGATCCACATGTGAAGTTGAGCCAAGGATTTCCCAAGTTTCTCCTGCTTGTGCTAGAGACAGCCCTCTCATCTGGGCTGGCAAATAGATCTTTTTACAATTAGGAACACTGGAAAGAGAAACCACACCAGTGTAGGGAAGGGCAGACCATACTGAAAAAGCAGTCTATTCTCCATTCTTGCGCGACCGAGTGGTGCTTTGCCAAGTTCATGGAATGCTGAATAGTCCCCTTGGCCAGTGGCTTGGGAAGCTGGGAAGCACACCTGGGCACAACCACAGGCAAACCACAGGAAAGTGGGGGAAGAAGCGTCATCCTTACCTTTACACTTCTCCTCAACAGCAATAATGGCAGAATACATCCCAATGCACTAACACTTTCTTTTCGGCGGCTTCAGTCATAAAAATTGCAATAGATGATAAGTATTTTTAATTTTATTTTTTTTTTATTAAATTATCCTTTTTGCAGGCATGGTTTCAAACCCTTGTGGACAGACCCCTCACAAGAACCTCTGTATTCTTGACTGGACGACACCCTGCAGTCCCACCACGTGCCTAATGCACGAATAAGCAGGAAATGCCCCACAAGATTCACTTTCTCTTAACAGTCAATAGTCTCACGAAAATAAAAGGAAACTTGCCCTCAATACCTCTTAGCGTTCGTGCTTTCAAATCTTCCCCTGGGGTCAGCACGGACTCTCAGCTCCTGCAGAAAATCCCACTGCAGCTCTAACCACATTACGTACCTTTATTTTTATTCATAAACTCCGTGTGATTTACGTACAAGGAAGGCAACGGGAAACCTCAAGGCAATTTATACGGACCATATCCTGAAAAATTAATCATTTACTTAGTTCCCTTAAAGCCAACAATATTTATAAGGTTGGTTTCTTCCAAATGCTGAAATTCAATTCACCTTTATGGTGCTACGGGCACACATTCTCACTCTGTCTGAGAATTTTAATAGCTCAAGTTCAACAGCGGGTTACTTACCTAGGCAGGTTTTGCCCCAATACTTGAATACTTTCCTTTTTTCTAATTACATCTAGCCGAGGGGAAAGCCCACCTTAAACCAGCACCGGTAAGGAAAGAAAGGGGAGGGAGGGCTGGGCCCTCTTCCAGGGCTCAGGATTTCAAGACTGGCTTGTGGAAAAATAAAAATATAGAAGGGTGAGGGGAGGCTGAGCGCGGCCTTACGCGGGGGGCGGGCCAGGCCTCCCCAGAGCCAGCGCTCCCCGTCCCGCCCTTGCCCTCCCCTCCCCTCCCCGCCATTGCTGGGCGCGCTGGGAGACCGNCCTCTCCCGCCCCTACCGGGGCTCCGACGCGGGCGGCGGCGCCACGGCAAGCGGCGGGGAGGGCCGGCCCCTCAGCGCGGGGCGGGCGGCGTGGGCCCAGGCCTGGAGTAAAGCGGTGGAAGAAATCGCCCTGGGGGCAGATCCCATGGCTGACGGGACAGATGAAGACGCGGGCGCCCTGAGGAAGCTCTGGCAAGGCCCGCCCGTTTCTTGGCAGCGGTGAGGAGGGCGGTGGGGGATGGAGCGGCGGCCTGCGCCAGGCCATGGCCTCCAGGGCACCGCCCAGCTTGGCCCTTCCTCACAAAACAGGGGCAGAAGTTTAGGATTTTATAGTGGATAGTAGAATATTGGAGTTTACCTCATCCGTTGGAGAGCTATGCATTGATGCTCCATGGTTTTAAAACGCCCCTTTGCACCAGGCAGGCACAAGGTAACCATTTTTTCACAATCCGAGTGGAAATGCTTTGTAGTGGGTTGAGAGACAGCAGAAAAGAAATAAGCAAGCTATGGTTATTATCTGTTTAGATTAATTTCAACAGATCTTTCTTTCTTTGTAGCAGCCCCTGATTGAGGCATCTCTTATCATAAAGGTTCAGTTCAGACCTTCTGGCCTGAGATCTGCTTTCACGTAGAAGGATTAAGATGGTAAACTGAGTATTTGGGAGTTTTCATTCAAATTGAGGTTTTCTTCCCGGACTTATAAGAAAATATCATGAAGATATTTATCCTATCTTTTTCCTACTAGATTGTGTCCCGCATTTAAAGAATGCTAATGCTGAACAGGCCTGGTTTGGCAGAGCCAACATCCCTCCTTGTGAGCAAAGGCTGTTAAATGACAGCCTTGGTTTTAACTTCCAATAAACAAGTTGGGGGGAAAAAAAAAAGTAAAACTGTAAAACAGAAAATTGGTTTGTTCTACCTCAAACCAGGACACAAGTTGATAATTGTTCAGAAAACACCATCCTTCAGAGAAGGGCACAGTTCTACCCTTAGGATCTTATGCAATATGGCAAGCGAGATGAATGGTTTGGTGCCACCAAAAGGTGTAAAACAGAGGAAAGATCCCACCTTCCCCACCTTGCTCTCTCCCTCTCAACCACTTTTTACCAGATCTGACATCAGTCAGACCCTCTTTGTGCGCTACTTTTAACTTGCTATCAGCAGAAAACATAGTAACAGGTAAAAAAGGGATCATTTTCCACCAGGTTTGTGAGCGGAATGGGGTCATTGCAAAGTGCCAGGAATGTAACAAGGTTGGAGGCAGCCAGAAAAAGGAGAGGAGAGCTTCACCTCCCACTTGGTATCAGCAGGAAGCTGTTACAGCCATGGGTCTGCAGCCTTGGCATGTAGCTTAAAACTTATCATTTGTAAGGTGGCATTGATAGTCATGCTTCATGCAGACATAAAAAGTGCATGTAGATTAGGATAGTCAACTGGAGACCAAAAGACACAGTGTCATGGTGGATTTTGAAAGCCTGAGAGTCACAAAGGCTTATTTATCCTACTGGTGAATACAGAGAAAGGGTTGGATGGGGTTGTGCAGTCTGACTTTCTGAAAGGTGTTTCTGCCTTTGGTACCAGATGGAGATGTCTAGAAACCAGTGTGGTTTTTTTTATGCAAAAGCACAAGAGACTGGCAGAACACTGCATTTGCTCTATGGTTTTCTCTTAAGAGCTTTATAGTAAGTATGATTGTGAAGAGTAGAGACCCCGACTTTACTGATCACCATGTTGATATGTTTCTGGTTTCAAGAAGCGGCTGTTAAAGCAAGAATGGTGAAAAAAGACTGCAATGTACCTTAATTATGTTGCTTACATAAGCACATTGGTACAGTCAGGGAACAAGAGACACAGACCACTTTTAAATTAGCCTGCTAGGTGGTGCTATAGGACATGCTCTAAGTTGCTAATTCAAAAATGTATTACAGTTTTCTGGGGTTTTACCAGAAGACATATGGGTGCCTACCATCACCTGCCTCTCTAACTTAAAATGTTATATATGAAGTCTTGTTGCTACATTAGCAAAAAGGTTGATTTTTAAGCGCAGAACTGAAAGTTATTGACTTATTTTAATGATTTCTGTGCTCTCACAGTCTATTTTGCTTATGTGATCTCCAAAATAAATATGGTCAGTGAACATCCCATCCAGCAGTCTGAGATCAAAACACATCTTCCCTGACCTCTTCTTCCTCTATCTAGTACATTTTTCTGCCCTTTTGTGCAAGTTTTGGGGTAATCTGGACTCCATATGTAAGCTTTAATAGAGGGTAGCATGAAGAGCCTTGCAGTTCTAGCCCATGTTTATGTAATGTTGCATGTTCCAAGCACTTCTTCATGTAGTTCAGTTCTTGCAGGTGTCAGATGGGAGAGACATCACAGGATTCTGGGACTAAGAAAATATGCTGTGCTAGTCTATGACTATAGAGTAACACTAGTAGCAGGAAGAGAGAGATTCTAAGGTCTGCAGGACAAGGATCATTCGCTAATTACCAGTGGAAGCAATCATGAAAAACAAGGGACTGGATAGTGTAGACATTAGGGGTTTCTACAAGAGCGTTTGTATAATTAAAAACATGAGGGCAAAGAAGTCATCTGATGAATAACAAGGAAATGTTAGAGCACAAAAAGATCCTGAAGGGAGATGTGTTGGCAGATGTGGGGAAGATCTAGTTGTGAAGGAAAGGCATGACATGTCAGCCTGGTCTTTGGTACAGATACCTGGGCTACTTATCAGTGCTGCTGAGCACAGTGCTTCAGTAATGAGTGGTGAGTACGTGGAGGAGCAATGCAAGGCTCTTAAGCAAAATGTATATATAGAAAGTGCCTGTATTAAGGGGATTTACAATGATCTGTGATGGAAGTACCTCCAACTCAGCAGACAATGCATTAAAAACTGATATATTAAGTGACCATTAAGGTTCTTGACAGGTGTCAAAAGGTGAAGCCTGGTCATCTTAACAGCTCTGAAAGGGAAGAAATGCTTGTGGCAAAATGGCTTTCCAGCCTGTCACGCTGAGCAAGTTGCACGTCTCCATATTGCAGCTAATAGCAAAGTGACAGTGAGGTTGAAGCATACACAGCGTTCAGCAAAAGCACAAAGGTGCAGCTGTTGAGATCTCAGCAATTCCACTTGCTGAAAAGGGAAGATATTGACCAATACTGATAATATTTCCTTGCATGTCCCATTTTCACTGCTCCTCATAGAATTTCATCCCAGATGGAACATTCACCTTCTCCAGCTGATGTGGGATACAACTGCAATTTTTGCCTGTACTCTAGGGGTTTGCTACAGGCTCAGATAGCCCTGGATAGAATCCACATTTTCTTGTGTTAAGCTTTAGCTGGAATGCCAAAAACTCTGCCAGTCTTATGCTGATAATCAAAGCCATGTGTAAAAAGTAGTAAGATAAAAAGTTTCCTTTCTCCTCTTTAAGCCTTTTCTGTAGAAGAAAATGATCTATTCCCAACTATTTATCTTATTCCTGGGGCATACATATGTTCTTAAATACATACTTTGTTCTACCCACTCAGAAAGGGCAATACATAAGCAAGTATAATAAAGGATGAGCATTCACCTAGGACATGGCAATCCCAAGCACAAATACAGGTTGGGCAGAGAACGGCTGGAGAACAGCCCTGAAGAGAAGGACTTGGGAGTAATGGTGGATGAGAAGCTCAACATGAGCCAACAACGTGCACTGAGAGCCCAGAAAGCCAACTGCATCCTGGGCTGCTTCAAAAGAAGCATGGCCAGCAGGTCGGGGGAGGTGATTCTACCCCTCTACTCTGCTCTTGTGAGACCCTACTTGGAGTACTGTGTCCAGCTTTGGAATCTTTAGCACAGGAAGGATGTGGAACTGTTGGAACAGCGAAGGTCCACAAATATGATCAAAGGGATGGAGCACCTCCCTATATAGACAGGCTGAGAGAGCTGGGGTTCAACCTGGAGAAGAGAAGAAGAGAAGGCTCTGGGGAGACCTTATTGCAGCCTTCCAGTATCTGAAGGGAAACTATAGGAGAGGGACTCTTTGTCAGGGAGTGTACTGACAGGACAAGGGGTAAGGGTTTTAAATTGGAAGAATTTATTTAAATTGGAAGAAGGGGAAATTCAGATTGGATATTAGGAAGAAATTCTTTACTGGAGGGTGGTGAGGCAATTAGTGCAACAAGGTTGCCCACAGAACTTGTGGAAGCCCCAACCCTGGGAGTGTTCAAGGCCAGGCTTGATGGGGCTTTGAACAATCTGGTCTAGTGGGAGGTATCCCTGCTGATGGCAGGGGGGTTGGAACTCAAAAATCTTTAAGATCCCTTCCAACTTTAACCATTCTATGATTCAGAAACACAGCTGTGGGAGCGGAACAGGGAATTGTTTCTGGTCTCAAATCAGACCGTCAAACCCCAGTATTCAAGGAGAAGCGAAAAGATGGCTAATTGTGTTGTTGGGATTGGCAGGTATGTAAATCAAAGTAAAACAAAGAGTCTTCAGAGGAGCTAGGCAGATATTTTTGTCCCGAGGAACCACAGCTTGGAATAGGTCAGGAATCAAAAGGTAATGTTTTAGAAGACAGCAAAGAGGCTGTGAGGCATGTGGCCAGCTACATGACTTACTTTGTGGGGCTGACTTCTGTTTCCCCTCAAACACCTTTGGCATTACATTTTGAAGTATTCCTCTGCTGGTCCATATCTGCCTAAAACTCAGGAGAGCTCTTTGTGGTGGCAGATATGGGAAAGGGAAAACATGCAGGTGATCATATTTTTATCAATTTATTATTGTATTTTCAGATCCTGTACAAGCATCCTTCTTGCTGGATGTACCAGAAGTTGATTATAAGGAGTGATCATCTTGTGCAGTAAAAAAGAAAATCCTTCTCTCAAACAGGACTCCTTAAGATTAATCATCATAAAAATCTTTGATCTGATTGTACTTCTTAGTCTCTGCTGAGGCTACCAGACACGTGTCCAGGTTAACATGGATGCTGCTAGAAAATCTGGGTACCGACAGCAGAGACCTGAGAAGAAAACCCACTTACAGATTCTGGGCAAATCAATTCATGCTGAACTCCATGGTCCTGCAAGTAGTTTGTTTTAAAACTGCTGTGGGTCTATCCATGTGATGCAGACACATCCTATACCGTACTGCATTTTAAGTCGCATTAGGGTCTAGTCGTATTACAGACATCATTGTGATTCCATTTGGTGAAATCAGAACAAAACCCACAAACATTCCTTGCCAGTACATACAAGCCAAACTTGTAACCAGGACACGTGTGCATTGTCAGGAACTAATATAGTCTTTATTTTCAAGCACTCTGGTCCTGCAACTAGCTAGCTGCAGTGAAAGGAAGGTAACTATAGTGAATTAAGATGTCACATGTCTTTATTATACAGCTAATTAGTGCCATTTCCCTTCAGAATAGGAAGGGAAACATCTTGGGATGTAGAAGATGCCAATTCATAGAGGAAATGCTGTATTTTTTAACAGATTAAATCATACTATCTAGCCTTGGTAATATTTACAGTTCCTGATGTCCTTACTGCAAAGGTAATGATATTTGACAGCTAGCAGAAGTTAGGGCTGGTTTCATGGAGTCAGTCAGCCTTGGTGGTCACCAAGCGCTGCTTGATCATTTCTGCAGACATTGTGACTTTCCAAGACTCACTGATATTTTCCTATCTCATTAGTAGCTATAGAAGGTACAAACAGAACATGGGGTTTCTGGCAGGAGAGGGTTGGGGAGCACAGAGTTTGTAGACCAGATCCTTGGATTTTATTCTGTGTTGTGGAACCAAACTTCTAAATTTTTATATCCTGGTCCAAAGGTAGAGTTGGTCCTGGCTCTTGTTAGCAAGACTGGGAGGCAGAAATCAAAAGGATTTCCCTTCAGGGTAAATACTATGAAGAGGATAGGAATTAGATATTTCATTTTACACTTAACTAGAATGATGCGTGGAACAAGACATACCTGGAACAAGACAACAGAGAAGTCCCAGGAATATCCAGAATCAATGAATCAGAAATGTTGGCTGTAACACATTTGGTGTTCAATCATAAGAAGTAACTGACAGTGTTGATACAGATGTGGCGCCCAAAGAACTGGAAATACGTGCTTTGCTTAAGAAAGGCAGAAGGATGGTATGGTTGATTACTGGTAATGAAGTGCAATTAATTTCTTCCACTTGTTCTCAGCAGAGCCTGACTTTGTACACCAAACCCAGCACATGTTAACTATGCAGGTTCTCAACCTGCAAAATATAAAGACGGTATCTAAAAATAAGGTGTGCATCTTTCTGGTTAGCTGAATTTTTAATGCATTTGGACTGATTTTTTCATTAATCTTGACTGATCACAGCAAAAACTCCAAGAAGGCTGGCACTGTTACCTGCTAAGGCTACACTTCAGAAACAAGCCACAGTTATTAAACTTAGAATTTGTTGGCACCTTCAGAGTTATCCAGAAACTAAAGTGCGTGATTGATGTCTTCACAGTAAAGAATGTCTTCAGTAAAGCATATGCACAAATCTGCGGTCCATTTGTGGTGCACATTGTGTAAGGATGTGCAAGGATATTTCTCCTGCCTCCAGTAATTTAAACTTATGCCAGCAGAGGCTGGGCAAAGGAAGTCAAATCAGCAAAACCATAACATTTTCAGGGAAAATTCTCTATTTCATACGTTTTGAAGCCTATGAAAACAGTACATACTCCTGGCAGAAGCAGAGACCACAGATTCCACCCTGACACAAGTCAGCTAAAAGACACCCCAGTTCCAGGGTGCCTGTTTCTACCACTAGAAATAACTGGATTAAGCAAAAAGGAAATGCAAGTTGAATATTAAAGTGGGATCTATTTGGAACATACTGAATTAATACAAATCAAATTTGCTTGAGACTTCCATTATCCAATGTTATAACCAAAGCCAAGGTCCACATACATACTTTCTAGGCAAGGATGACTCATGGTCATAGTAGAGGGGAATGATACATTCTGTTAATGCAGAAATCATTTTCTGTCATCACTGGAAATCCATCATTTTCTTTTTGCTTCCCTAATTAATGCCAGTTTGCAAGGTAGTTTGCTGGAGACTCCCAATGCCAACCTGTGGCATTTCTAATTTAAAAAGAAAATCTACCTAGCTATATTTTTTTATTATTATTTTATTCCACTCTCAAAGTGGCATCTCATTTTTTCCTCAGTTAGAAAATCATTGTTAACACATTTAAGAAAAGGTCATCATGAGAAGATAGGATCACATATAGGCTGTAATCCACAGCGTTTTTTCATGGGCAGCATGTTTAACTGGAAGAAAATAACAGCTTCTGTGTGGGAGCTGATCAAGGCTTATGAGTGTGTGAAGCAGAGAGCAGCCACAGTAAGCCAAGACTTTTTTCTATAAAAACTAATTGCTCTGCCGAACCAGGTGAAATATGTTTGCTTTGACACTGTGATATCTGTCTCTGTATAGGAGGCAAAGGGTCTGCTCCCACACTGTCTTCTTGGGGAAAAGCAGATGTTCAGCCACTGAATAGTCTGCATTTCTATTGCAGCAGTCACTTAAAGATCTTGCAGTACTTTAACAAACATTACTGAGCTGTTCTTCAGACTGCACAGGTCTCTGGGACTAGACATCTTGCAGCTTTAAACATGACTGGATCAAATTGTGTGTGCTGCATCCTTGCAAATGAATTAAGTTTTGAAGGAGTTCCCTTCTCAGCTAGAAGTCTAAAGAAAGCGGTATCATCCAGACACTCATTCTTGTTTATGCAATAAATGTGATCAGAAACAGGCAGGTTTGTTTACGTGGTTTACTGGCATCTATTTAAGTACTGGCTTTCCACATCAATAGCTTTTTCAGGATAGTTGCTAACATGACATTTGGATACCTCAATATCAGGTTCGTTTATGCATTTGCTGCTACTCCAGTCATATGTTACTTGTGATGTCTGATGAGTTTACACTATATATAATGCCCTATGGCTGGCTTGGAGCATAAACATTTGGTCTGCACAGGTGTGGGTACCTCTCAGAATGAGTACTGAAGACCTACACAGCTGATGCAGCATCCTGAGATCCAGTTGCCACCTACAGTCACTGTAGAACAAATTTCTATGTAATCCTCAGAGAACTACCTAAAACTGCAATTGTATTACAGGTTTGAATACATTGGAAGTGAAAAAAGTGTGACCATAGTATAAACAGTAACACTTCTGGATTCTTTCCTATCCATTGAATAAATAAAGGGGAAACTTCTGTGAAATCCCCAAGACAAACTTCAAGCCAACAAGCATCCAATGAAGGGGAGTGGACATTGGTTTACAGAAAACAGTTTTATTTTAGAGATGCTCTCATCCATATCATGGTTTTCTCAAGAGGGTGATACATCCTCTTCAAGTCTCCTCAAAAGCTATTAATCGAATCCAAAACAAAAAACTGTTGGTTCTCCCCCCACCCCCCTTCAGCTAAAGGTATTCTCCAAGGAATAAATAAAAACAAGGAGCTGAGGTGGTCTGTGGACTGTGGCAAGGATAACATATGACATGCAGGTGAACAAGTGTGAAATACTATGACAAAGAATATGCAAGGACCCTTGCAATTGTTAGACTGAGCCTGCAAAAGCCTATTATCACGGTCACTTGCATTTGTATATCCCAAATCACAAGGGAGGACACAGGGATAACACTTCAGAAGACTGCGAAGCTGATAATCCACATACAGAAATTGTTAAATGCCAAGAATGGTTTGCATTCATCAGAAGTAATCTTGCCACTAATCTGGAGTTGATAACAGTGACTGATCTTACATGTTATATCTGGAGAATCACACGGGAGCCAACAAACTAGAGAGTCAGTCAAGAAGCTGGAAGTTTCCATGTTACGTTATCCATAAAGACAAAGGAAAACTTATCAGATACTGTGGTAACTACTTGTTGGTTAGCTTGTCATAGATAATTTAGTGCTAAAAACAAAGTTGAGAATAGTGCTAAAGCCAAAGTTGAGAACAGCCATATCGAGTGCAATAGATATCCAAGTGGTTTTCAGAAAGCAGCTTCACAGATGAGTGGCGACATCTAAGAGCCAAGTGAGAGTGACTCATGGTGTCCTCACCTTGACAACAGAAATTTTGATATATATTTCTGTTGCATGATTTCTTCATACAAAGTTAACAGGTGAATGATTTAAGCTTAGAAGAACTTACTGAACAGCACTGTAGCCAGCAAGAGCTGATGTTAGTTTACAGATTGCTTTGATACTCTGATTTATGGGACACAGATGTCAATATTTCATTGGCCGAAAAGTTATAGGACAGAAAGACTGTTACTAAGTACACGTGCAAACCTTAAGATCCCTTATTTTTGTTTCACATGATGAAGCAATTAGAACAAACAGTTTACATGGGAATGTGCATACAGACAGAAATTGTAGCTCAGGAAAAAGAAAAAATATTTTTTTTAAAAAAATCAACAAGCTTGTTTGTGCTCCAGAACTACCCACAGTAACATACTAGGTCAGTAGCAGTGAGCAAAGCTTCATGGGCACAAAGACCAGCAAAACAGGAAAAAACTAGACATACCGTTTCTTCTCTGTATTCTTCCTTTCTTCCAAAACAGCCATTTGATTTACCAGCAAGATCTCTCTCTCCCTTAAATCTTCCTCAAATTAATGGGTTCCTCTCATGATCCAGGCCACCTGAGTCTTGTTTCCTTTCTAACCTGCGTATTTGAAACATTAAGCACCAGTTCTAAGGATGTGATCGGTGCCTAGTTAGTCATTTTACACAAAAATCAAGACCTCATTTGTATATTTACTACTGTTAGTGTGGAGGAAAGAATCTAATAAAAACTCTGAACTTAGAAAGCCCTGTTTGGTTAATAATGACCACAAAGAGAGTGTAGTCCTGGTCTGCCTCCTACCCAAAAAACCCTCTGCAGTACCTGAAATGCTCACCCTGGTCTTTCCATCTTTTCTTCGCCTCTACTGTTAACTTCTATTTTTCTTGCTTTATTCTGTAAAGCTGTCTATGGTGCAAAATGTAGGCAATGTGCAATCTGAAATAAAGCTGCTTATTGCACAGAGGATGCCAAAATTAATAGCTTTGAATTTTAATGAGGAGATGCTTGATTTCTGTTCCACTGGGATTGTAGGGAGTAAGTTAATACTCAAGAAAACAGGGGAAAAAAATAAATAGAGCAACCAACACCTTCTGTGTAGGCGTTCATCCATTTAAATGGCTGTAACAAAACCTGGCAGCAGTGGACCAAAAAAAAGCGTTCGGTTTTTCAGAGATGACATACCTCAGCTCTCACAACCTGCATTCCCAAGTTATTGTAGGTCCAGGTAAGGAATATCAGAATGAGTTTGTTAGGGGAAAATTTGCTGCTTTCAGGTCATTTTAGAATCAATTTGTCTCTGCAAATTTTGCCAGACTGACACCACCAGCTAAACACTGATGCTACCATCTTTAGCCTGCCAAAGCACCTCAGGAGTGACCCTGAGAGCCTCTTTCTCCAGCTTGAAAGTCTGTGCTGAGCCCCTGCTGTCCACAAATACTTTTTACTGTCCAGTTGCAAGACTTGTTTTGATTACATATTCTCGCAGTCAGGCTGTGACTTAATGGCTATTGGCAAAGGTATTGAACTAAAGCCTAAAAGAAATGGAAACTTGTTTGAACTCCAGTGGGCTTTGGATCAAGTAGAAAAAGAATAAAGGTTCTAAAGCAAATAAGGAAAAACTTCAAGTTTCCCACCCTGTCTAGTGCCTTGTAATCAGAGGTGACAGTAAGGATTGTTCAGCTGTTAAATGCTCTTACATGACATCTTTTGAAAAGTACCAGAGAAAAATAAGTGCATTTGTGTTGACACAATCAATTCTGAGTAAACAACACATAGACTCCTTTCAATTCAGAATCTCTCCCCAGAGGTCACTAGGACCACATGCGCTCTTCAGTTACTTAAACTAGGTTTTACTCTCCTTCCATAAGCAGAAGGGTGATCTGCTTAGACTTGTCCAGGTAAATAGCCTTTTATTTTTGAAAAACAGATTGACGTCAGTTCTTCCTCATGCCGGTCTTGAATTAATATTAAAGTAGTTAAGGCCTTTATGCAACAGCTGGATGTGTTCAGAGACCTGAACAGTTTTCAGGCAATGTTAGACACAAGGCTTCAAGCAGTAGGTGGGCCAAGATCACCATGGAGGGAGCATGGCAAGAAATACAATTGCCTGGTTATTGTTGCATTGTTATGGACAAGAGTGGTTTCAAAATTCATCCTGAATTCCATCTCTTCTGCTTGGCAAAGAACTTCTGCGTGGGGGGAAATGCCTTATAGTGATTCAGAAAGTTCTCCCTCTTCAGTCACCCTTTAATGCATAACCCATAACGCCATCCCACTCTTCCAGTTGTTCTGTTGGCATTTTACCTGTCCCTTGCACAAGTGACCCCTTCCTTGCAGCACCAGCTGCTGGGCTCTGCACCACACATGCCCATTTCCATCAGCTGCCAGCCAGCCCTGGGCACCAGCCCTCAGAAGACATGCAGCAGTGGCAAGAGGTACTTGTAACCCTCTACCTTTTGAAGGTTTCCATATGGCACTGTGAAAAGAGGCACCAGCAGACCAGAGTCAGATTCCCCGGTGCTTTAGACTCCCTGCAGCAGGAACAGGAATTCCTGTGTTTCCCATTTAGCAGTTAAGAGAAATCTGTTTGCTTGTTGACTAGCATGTGGGATAAGAGAGTAGGGTGGAGCATCAGCATGGTCTTAGCCCTGTCTATTCTCCAAGGGTGGTTTCATTTTGTCACCCCCAGTGATAGCATTTTACAAGCTTACACAGTGAGGGACCTATTAGTTGTAGTTAAAGAATTTGGAGCAGTCCATAGGGATTTCTACCTAATAATCATTCTTCGGAGAAAGGCTTCAGATTGGTGACAGAGCATCCCCTGTGGGCAGGTGGCAGAACTCTGTCCCTTGCCGTTGTTTGCCCACCAAAGCTGAATCTGAGATAGTTGGAGGGAGGGATGGTTAGAGGCTGAGGAAACTGGGCATGTTTCATTTCGTGAAGAGGAGGCTGAAGGGAGACCTCATCACCCTCTATAACTGCCTGAAAGGAGGTTGCAGAGGGGTGGTTGGTGGCCTCTTCTCCCAAGCAAATAATAACAGGACCAGAGGAAATGGTCTGAAGTTCCGGCAGGGGAGGTTTAGATTAGATATTAGGAAGAATTACTTCACTGAGAGGGTGGTCAGGCACTGGGATGGTGGTCAGGGAGGTGGTGGAGTCACCAGCCCTGGAGGTATTTAAGAAATGTGTAGACGCAGCACTTCAGGGCGTACTCTACTCTAGTGCCCAAGATTGTTGGGTTGAGTGATTTGTTTTGTGGGTTGTTTTCTTTTTTGTGTTTTTTGTTTGTTTGTTTGTTTGTTTTTGTGTGTGTATGGTTGAACTCAATTATCTCAAGGGCCCCTTCCAAGTATGAAGATTCTGTGAAGATTCTGTGCTGTATATTAGGGCACTGAGCCTATATATAGGAAGCATTTATGTAAGTACAGCTGTCTGAATGCCGTTTCCATGAGAACTTCAATATTGCCAAAATTGGGGTTCCCTGTGAAGGGTTGTAGGACAGATGTCTTGACCATTGCCACTTGCCTTTTCCCAAGTGACTTTCTGTTTCCAAGGATGATGAGAAAGTCATTTGCCTCAGCAGCTTTTTCTGGGAAGTGTTATCTTTTGCAACGTTTAATTTCTCTTTATTCAAATGAATTGCTTTTCATTTGAATTTAGCTTTAAACTACACTGTGTGACTGGGAAGAGCTTCTCTGCAGTGCACAATAAGGTATCAACCCCCACCTCTTCTATCCTTTAATGTCTGCATAACATCAAGACCTGGAAAGCAGAACCACTGAACCGTTTTGGTCTGGAAGTGTCACTTATTTCTCTAGGAGCATCCTGAGGCATCACACATATCATATAAGAAGTGACCCCATTTTTGAACACACAGATCACATAACATAACTCATGTAATTTGCAGGCTCAGTGCTTCATAAATACTACTTTCCTCCAGGGAGTGTTGTGGGAAAACGTCAGGGTAGATGTTTTCTAAAGCTTTGTGCTAACCCAGACAGTTTCCTCTCCTCCCCAGGCTGGAAAGCCAGTTCACTGTAAATCTGTTCTTTACAGATCTGTTCCCCTCCAGATTTTATGGAAAATACCTCTATTTGACAAATGATGGCAAATGGTTTGAAGTGGATTATTCTGATTTTGCACTGTACTCTGGGAGTCATTATCAGAGTGTTCATTGAAGCATTGGTAAAGTGCTGAAACAGAGTATGACCAGATCCTAAAAATGCCTTCTGAGTTTAAGAGGCTAAAATGACAACACATTCTGTCTAAACGCAATTATACAAATGACTGAAATTAGCTATATAGGTCATTAACAAGTCAAAAATTAAAGAAACTCCTCCCTATGCCATCTTACTGCTTACAGTACCATGCTTACCTGGCAAACCTGCACAGCTGAGAGCAGGTAATGTCACCCAATTTAAAGGACCTTTAATAATTACATGTAGGAGCAAAACCCAGGTAGGAAGCCCCAGTTCTGTCTGAAGGTGCTGGACATTTTAAGGACAAATTCTGAAGCAGAGTGCCATGTCTTCTCACAAAGTTCACCACACAATGCTTCAGTATGTACTCTCTATAACTGAACTTTCGTGGAAAGCCTAATCATTATTATTTGGAGAAGCTCCTGGGTACAGTAAGTTGTTCTGCAAACTGTCACCCAGGGAGCTGCTCATGGAACACCGAGGTGCCTGCTGACTTGTGTCAGTCACCTCAGCTCCTCCAGCGCTACTATTCTCAGAGGGAATGACTGGCACAAAAACGTAGTTTTGAGAGACGTACTCGAAAGTACACACTGTGCACTTGCCACTGCTGCCATCCACCAAGCTTCTTGGTCCTGAAAAATTTGCATTGCTATTACCGGCTAGTGCACACAGGATGATGTGCTCTGCCTCTGGTAGGTAGGACCATGACAACTCCACTGTCTTCTTGGCCTTGAATTGGGACCCTTCTGGGCTTCCTTTAGTGGCTTTTGATTGTTACTTGATAAATAACTGAGCTGGATTTAGCTCTCATGCAGAAATTTGGGAAATCATATGAACCCTTCCAGCTTGACTCTCTCTAATTTAAAGTTCTTATCAAGAGTTAGAATACAGATCAATAATTATTTAATAGGGAAGGGGTCTGGAATTCTGATAAAATAGCAAGTAAACAGTGCAAAGAGAGAACAAAGTGACCTCCCTTTTTTTTTTCCCTGTGTAGCTTAGAGAGTAACCCATCTCATCCCACTTACTGCTGAGAACCTCTCTCATGGATTGGACGCTTGGTCACACCACGTTCCACATGCACAAAAACCCAACTGTCACCCCTGACAGAGAAGGAGAACCACCACCCAGCATTTCTTTACCAGCCTATCTCCAATCCCAGGTTAATCCTGCCTGAACATCCCGCCAACTAATCGGGTTTACTGACTCATCTTTAACAAAGCCTTGAGTTGATGAGGAGATGAGTATCCACTTCATTAATCCCCTGCCTGATCTCCTAGTGCGTGGTCCTTATAAGTGAGAAGGGGCAGGCACACTTTGAAGACATTAAGCTACAAGCTGTTTGCAAACAAATTTTCTCTCTTCCCCCAAACAGACAAGTGCTCAGTGCTGCTCAGCATCCAAATTCAGAATAATTATAGTGACCTCCCAGCTGTCACTGACAGAAGTGCAGGAAGGCAGATTATGCGCATGAAGTTCTCTGCTGCTAAAGCCACCATATGTCCAGGTTTCACTGGACACATATGATGAAGCCAACTTTCTCCAGGCTGAAAAAAAGACTTTGGCCATTTGTCCTGAACTTGTGTGTGTCTGGAACCTCTCCCAGGCTGGCTGACATTTGGACTAGAGCCATGAAGCATGCTCAGATCCCCTGCGTGGTGGCTTCAGATGCACCCAAATCACTGTTCTCACATGCTGTCCATCTGCTGGGGCACAGCCTGAGGGGCCTTGTAAAACCAGAAAGAGAGGGAGGCTCAACCTTGGCACTGGCAGCCTTCATCAAGAGAGGGAACTGAAAGCCCTCTCCTGCCTGCAGCTCCTGCAAGCAGCTCCTAGCATAGACAGGAGGGGGTTGGGGCAGGAGGTAAGAGCCTGAGCTCTTTGGCAGGAGGCTGCTTCTCCAGATGGGAGCTGATGTCCTGCATCACTGCTGTGAGGTGTACTGATGGCAAGGTGCAGCCCTGCCTGCCCTGCCTGCACAGCCTCCCTGTGCTGCTGCCTCTCTGGAGAGAGCCCCATGCTAGGCCCTGGCAACCACGAAGAGCTCATGAACACAGGTATTTACATCATTAGCTAAGACTTGATTTGAAGATGCTTTGTGCTTTTTCTTGTAGCTCAGCTACAGATTCATGAAGGTTTTTGACTATAACTCTTGGGATTTAAAAGAATTCTGCATTCTTGCAGTTCCAGAGATTCATAGATGTCCTGCAGACATGTTACTGTAAAATGAGATCACCTCCCCTTTTCACTTCTCCATTGAAAGATTTAAGTTGGTGAGCCTCAACCAGTTTAATTCACCATGAACTTTTCGAGTGCTGAGTCTGGAGAAATGTTTGTTTAAGCTTAAAAAAAAAAAAAAAAAAGAAAAAGAAAGAACTCTACGTCAAAGAAACTGAGAAGAAAACAAATAATTAGAACACACAGGGCATGACTTTCTCCCTCCAGTGAAACAACACAGACATTTTAATAATTAAGCAGTTTCATAATGTTTATAGAGGGAAGTGAAAGTTCATTGCTTCTGCTGTATCTGTCAAGGCACAGGGCAAAGCATGGGGGCTTGCAGGGTAGAAGGCTTAGGGAGGGGAAGGAAAAAAACTGATGATGCTGTAGGGGTGAAAGAACAAATCTCTAGCTCCCTGAGTAATATTTACAGTACTGCAGTGGGAGCTTGGTTAAAGAAGGAATGAGTCAGGGTTTGGGGCCTCATTTGGTAAACCAATATTTTTGCATGCGACAAACTTGGGCGAGTATGTATTGGACTGTGGCTTAAGAGAGACCCTTCAAGCTTGACCCAATGAAAGCTGAGTCATACAATTCTAACTCTTAATTTAGGATCACTCATGCTCTAATTTAAACCAGTGGGATTTTTTTTTTACTGACGTGAATGGGAACAAGATTAAGCCTTTGCTTTGTTGTGATTCCCTTGGAGAATAAAGGACTAGGGTAAAGTTAGCTGATGCTCAATACCAGCATCAAAATTTGGCCTCCAAAAGCAAGTGGTCATGCCTTCCCCCTTCCTCAGAAAAAGTATATGAATTGGGAGAAACGCATTTGTTTAATTTCTTTAGACAGATACAAACTTGAATTAAACTCTCAAAGTTAGGAGGATTATTCTGCCTTTGTGTCTATGCAAGAGAAAGCCAAACTCGATTCAAGACATACAGAGCTATGAGATTTAAACTCTGCCAGTTCCTACAAAGTGCTGAAATTGATACAATAAGTCTGGAACTGATTTTTGC
Organism: Pedionomus torquatus; assembly: GCA_013398155.1. NCBI lineage: Eukaryota > Metazoa > Chordata > Aves > Charadriiformes > Pedionomidae > Pedionomus > Pedionomus torquatus. The sequence continues at coordinate 416,428 of VZRU01006687.1, read as the reverse complement.
TTGGATGCTGCAGATGGATCTCAGAGATGTGTTGATGCCTGCTCTGTAAATGGAGGAGTGACTGTAAAGATTACAGATAACTGTTTTTTACTTGCAGCATTTGGGAATGAAGAGAGGAAAAGAAATCCAAAGCATGAGCTGCGGATAATATGAAAAGCAAGAAAAACACAGGGCACCGAGGGCTATAAAGCAATGCACAAGCCTGGCCCTACCTCTTAGTGGAAGTACCACACGACTCAGCATCAAATGGACTGAAATAAGACAGGGAATGGGTGGGGAAGATGAAGGAGTTAAAATCAGCAGATCCAAACAAAACCTGTCAGTGGAGGAAATTTAAAATTTATCTAGCTTTGTTTTTCTGATATCATTTCAAGGGCTTTTTTCATACAGTGTGATACAGCAACTATTGTCAAAATAACTATTCCATTTTCAAGAAAAGTGAATGGCAGATCCCAACAAATCACCTGTCACATATAGAACTGTTTTGTGCATTGCCTCCTTCCCCCATTGACTTTCTCATATTGCTATGAAAGACTTGCCTGTCTGAAGGCATTGACCAGGGTAGCCCCTGGGGCCGGGTCAGATGTGGTCTTGCTGGTGGACAACTGTGTGTCGTGACTTAGCGCCACTTAACAACCCAGCTATGAGCAGGCACGGTAGGAAGCGTTGAGCTTAGTCCTTGTTAGATCCTCTCCTGTCCCTCTCAGCTCGATAAATCTGTGCTTGGCAGAGCAAATTTCTTTATGCACATTCTGATCTGGAAATAAAGACACTTTATTATAGGAATAATAGAATACAAAGACACATAGGAATAAACCCTAATTTAGTAGAAGCTGGTTCAGTCCCCCTTCCATCCAAAAAATACAAACCAACATATCACATTTCCTTTTGTTTTTTCTTGGTAATTATTTTTGAACTCCAGACTTCACTGCATACATTAGTATTTTATAGCATAGAGTAACAGGTACTTTTACATGTTTGGCAAGAGGAGTTTAATTTGTGTGACAGTTTACATTATGGTTTCCCCAGCAGCAAATCCACTTCTGTTTGAGGGCATAACCACAGAAAAGAACATTAAGTTAGCACACCTGAAAGGGGTGATGTACCTGAGGGTGGGGGCTTGAACTCAGACAGACCTCTCACAAACTGGCTTTGCTGCTGGATCAATCCTGACATGGAACCATCCCCTTAGCATCAGAAGAGCCTTGTCCCAGGCACAGCCATGAGCTTTCTGCTGTGAAACAGGATGAGGTGACAAAGTGGTAAGGAAACATAGATTTGCTTGCCTTGCAGCCTCGGTAAGTGAGATGCTGCTTTGATTGTACTGCCAGATGTCAAAGCAATGCTGAATTACCAACCTAGAGCTAACTAATGCAGGGGAGAGGGAGGGAGGAAGTGTGAAGTGCTGACATGTATAAGCATTGTATAAAATGCACTTGCTCTGTAAAGGATAGGTCCCTAAAGGCCCATAGCATATGCGTGTACCTGCTTGGACAGCGTGGTCTGTGCAGGGATGTGCATGCAAGTTCAGGCACTTTACCTCGTAATGGGGGGAAGAGTATTTGGACATTTCTGCCCTAAACAAAGAAATATATTCAGGGTTGGAAGCAAGAGAGAGGTTAGATGAGGGTGGCTCACAATGTTCACTGTGTTTACGCTCCTTACGGGTGTGGGGTGGAGAAGGGAGGACGGGGCTCTTACTGCTGCTCTGAAGGGGGAGGAAAGCAGGGGAACAGAGACCCACTGAATGGACTCACTTCCCCATAGTCCCATCAGCCACCTGTGGAAATAATAGATTATAGCCCACATTAGGAGGGAGCCTTCTCAACTAACAAGAAAGTTAAACAGGATGGGAAGAACACCACGCACAGCGACATCAAAGCTCAAGCAGTGAAAATACAGACCTGTTGTTCCTGTGGGTTCGTGTACAGGCAGAGCTCCAGTGTGGGCTCTCCCAGCTTTAGGAAGTGTCATCTCCATCCCATTCTTCTTTACACCCTGTGTAGCAATCTGAGGTTCTTAATAGCATTTATCTTCTCCAGTCAGTTCATGAAATCTGTGGACACTCAATGCATTTCAGATCTCTATTTCCCTCCTCCTATCAACTAGTTTAAATTTGGGTGATGTACCTGACCGTGATAGGATTGGAAGGAGAAGGATGTGGATGACAGACGGTGCTGTTGCATAAGCCTGTTTTCAAAAGGAAATGTGGCTAAAAATTGAGCAGCCTGGTATTTTATATTGTTAATTATCAGGAAACACTATCAAACATCTGCTGATGAGGAGCATGATAAAAACGTGTTGAAATAGAACATATTTTTATCGGCACAAATATCAGTGTAAAAATGTAGCGAATCTAAGAGTGACTTTTGGTTATTTAATTTGGGTGTCAACATAGCTTTTACATAGTGGAGGGATCGTGATTTTAGTTAATTTTTAAGCATATTCCCTTGCTGCCTGTTCACGTTTGCAGAGAGATTACTGCAAAATTATTGGAGAGAAATTTTGAAGCCTTCTGACTCTACTGTTTTTCACGCCCTAATTACCTGGCCAAAATGCTACTCTCCACTGAGTCAGTCTTTGCTGAGATTATTGGAAATGCTTTTGATTTACAGTGAGATATGAATTAGCCAGAATGTATCCTGAGGAGAGAGGATGCTATTTAATATCATTAAAAATGAGAAAGAGAAACTAAAATAGCTTTTGTCTGTGGCATAATACTGTTTCCAAGGAGTTTGGACATCTCCGTATCTCTAGAAGGGCATGATGTTTTGATATTTACTTCATCAAAAAAAACACAAACAAAATCCACAACTCTGCTCACAACCTTTTTTTCTGAGCTATAATAGCTCCATATCCACTTCACATGGTTGAGAGATACTGGGAGCCAAAGCACTCGGTAGGGACATGGAGTCTTTAAAGCACCTCCTTCATCAGGGGTCTAAAAATCCTGGTAGTGAGGGGTTAAGCTGAGGCCAGGGAAAGTGCTGGGAAGTGCAGGGAAGCACTTGAAGGCAAGGAGGGATTTACTGTGAGCTTTGGAATATGTTTAGTATAATTATGTGTTGGAAAAGGAGAGAAATTAATAAATATACTGAAAAGTAAGAGCATGGAGGGGATGGTGAAAGCAGCAGCAGTGTGGATATGGTAAGGATGCTCACCATGATACCAACCCTAATTAAGAGCAGCAATGTCATTACTCCTCAGCAGAGTCTGCCAGCTCTGACAGACACTCCCAGGACTCCCACCTACCTGGAGCATGTCAGCTGCTGAGTGCTCAGCAGCCCCTGCGTGGGAAGGCCAGTGTCACGTACCCCTGTAGTCCTGATGTGCCCTGATAGCCCAGATTTGGACTGTCACATGCAGGTCACCAGCAGGCAGGATTGCAGCTGTGCTGGAGGATTTCAGAGCCCTAAAGCTGACCCTCCACCCCAGCACACACAGTGTATCCCTCACGTACCACTTTGGGCACAGACTGTGCAGCTGTGAGCAGAGCAGCAACTGCTGGAATTGCATTACAACATGGAATGAACGCTGTGTAATAAGCTCAGCTGAAACCCATTTGCTTGCCCAAAAATAGGAGGCAGGAGGAACTGGGGACAGAACCTCTTTCTCTGAAGAGCTCACAACCTGGTGCCATAAATAAAAACAGTATGGATTCCAGAAAGAGTTGCTCTCTGGATGCGTGACCTAGATCTGGGTGTTGCACACATGATTGTTCACCTGGACTGCCCTGTATTCTTTATAAAAAAGTGCTCTAGCAAAAGATGTATTCCTAGAGGAATCCATGATGTAGTGTGGTGTTGTGAATGGGTCTTACAAGAAAACAGGTGGCTGAGATGTCAGGGTATTGAACCAATGGTGTGAGAGAGAGCTGGGGAGCAAAGGAGGATGAGCACGTGGAGGAAGTCTGCTTTGAGTAGGAATGAGAGTCCCAGTTTCTCGGTTAAGCCCCATAGTCTTCCTCTGCTCTGCCCTCCCTCCAGTCAATATGAGGTGATTTACCTACAGTTGATGGAGGTGGGAGGTAGAGGGTCAATGCAAATGTTACCTGCGGAGGGAACAGGTTAGTGCTACTGGCCCTAACTGTGTTTATTGCTCAACCTCTAGCAAAGGTTTGCTCATACCACTTCAGGGTGTAGTTACCACAGCTCGCTTCAACTCCCCAACTTCCTTATTTTGTGCAAGACTGGGGAAGGCGGGGAGACACCAGCTTTGTTAGAGGTCCCCTCTACCCTGGAGCCTGCAGCTTTGTTCCGTCCACCTGTGTTTCTGAAAGCTGTAGGCAGCGTGATGCTGTCCCATGGCAACCTAGGCAAGAGTCCCTGCGACACTGGAGACATCTAAGAGTGTCACCAGCGTTCATGCAATTAAACAGCAAAATGTTCAAGCACAGAGATGAGGCCTCCCCATTTCCTGTGCCAACTGTGAGGATGCACTACCTTGTTTCAACCAACCAGCAAACGAAGAAATAAGAAATTTAAATACCATGACTGAAAGAGAAACATCGATTCCTAGGAAAACTCACAAGGCATTTCTGCTTTGTGTTCTCATGGGTCCACTCCCCTCATAAAATGGGCAACAGCTGAGCAATTGGGGAAGAGAAAGGAAACTTAGATTATGCAAAAATTTGCATCAAGGACTCTGTTTTGAGACCTTCATGTCTATTTTAACTTAACTTTGTTTCCTTTGCTTCCCCTGGTTCCTTCAAGCACGTTGCCTCACCAATGCAGCCTTAACAAGGGACTTGCAGTGGGTTGGGAGGCTCTTGTTTTTTTCCCCTCTCTTGGAAGTATTTCAGAGCTACCATCTGTCAGTTCCCACCAGCCCAGGGAGTTGCTCTGAGAATGGATTTACGCAGCATCTCCCTGCTCAGCACCGGGACTGCGAAAGGAGGGGACGAGGAAAGAGCTGTGCAGGGCTTGGGAACAGAGCTGAGGGTTGCAGCTGGTACGGGTAATAATTTTTCTGAAACGAAAAAACACCAAATGGCTTCTCTTTCTCATACACGTGAAATTGCTTGTTTGCTACAGTCAGTAAAAAGCAGAGATTTGGTTTATTGCTTTCTGTGAAGACAGGGAGGGTGGTGTGGCTGTCGCAGCCACCTCTCCAGGTCTGGCAAGATCTCCAGGGCTAAGCAGAAGCAAAGGTGGTTGGAAAGCCTCCCAAGGGAGCAGCCTGCTTGAGAGAAGGGGCTGCTGGTGGCTGACTCGGTGGTGAATTGATGGGAATCACAGCTTAGTAACTTTGTGATCTTAGTTGTTTTTAGGTGAGAGTTTGCTAGAGCAATGGATAAATAGCACAACTGAAACCAGTAAGCACCAAAACACTATGAGTTTCTCCTGTCTTTATGATGCACACAGTGACTTTGCTTTGCAGGAGTGTTTTGGAGAAGCTGGTACAATTATTCACTCAAGAAATGAAAAAGTACCTTACATTTTCTCAATACCCCGTAAAACTTCTTTTGAAGGGCTTATAGCAATATGCTAATGAAACACAATACTTCCAAATATTTAATTACCAACTATTTACCAACTTACCAAACTGTGCAACAACTTATACCTAGTGCCAACAATAGGCCGACTATCAAAAGAGCTCCTGGTTTCAAATTTTCCCCCTCAAAGTCCTAGCCAAAGTCCAGTGATTAAACCCAACCTTTGTGCATTTTTCCTTCTTTCCTGGGAGGTGACGCTCATTGAGGGGAATGAGTCCTTCATGTTCCCCAGGGCTGTCATGCCTTCTTACTGCTGCAGCTGCTGTGTGAACAAATCCAGGCTACACCTGAGCCTTTAACGTAGTCTAAATCCTGCATCCAGACTAACATTATATTAACCTGCATCCATATAACATTATATATGTTACACATTATATATGTTTGTTATACATAAACATTATATATGTTCATATACATAAATTATCCTACGTTATCCGTGGCTCTGGGGTGCAAACAGCCCAGCTGCTGGTGTTTTGGGTCTAGGGCTAGCATTGGTGGAGCCGGAATGGGTATTGCCATACCCAGGTGCTGTGCATGCCACAACTAAAGCATGGATAGCTTTCTTTCCAATAGGAGCTAAGAACACACATGCTTTTTAAGTGGCAATATGGTTACATATGGTCAGAGACTCTAGGTAAATGCAGTTTTCAAATCACTTTCTTTTTAATGAAACTTTAATGCTGTAGAAATCCATGGAGGGAAGAGAGGAAAAGATCTTAGTAGATACAAGGAAAGCTCACTTGTGTTTGATCTGTCTCTTGTACCCTTTGGAAGGAGATATATTTATTTACAGCACAATCTCGGCTCCACTGAAGTCAGTGGGAAGTCTGCCACCAACTTCACAGGCAGAAGGCTGGTGCCTCCGGGGGCCGATCCGCAGAGCACGCTCGCCTCCTCTGCTGCAGAAGGAGCCACTAATGCGTGCCCTTTGGCTGCTTGCTGTGCTAAACCCATTTATCTGAACCATGACAGCATAAGCAGCAGTTTTAGCGATTAACCCACTTTTGCTGCTATAAAACTAATCAAGCTGCTTCTTTTTATTTACATGGGGAGGCCGTTTTAAGTTCCCAGATGCTCAATTGTAGGGGAGGAAAGCGAGTTTTGCATGTTTAAAAATGCAGTATTGTATTCATTTTAGGAACAGGAGGGGAAGGAAACAGTGAGCGATCCTTTCCCTGCCTGGAGATTGACAGCCAGGCAGCCTCTGAAACAGAAAAGTCTTTGTTTATTCTACCATCACAGCCACAGTGCCCACAGCTGTCAGGTCCAATGCTCCCATACTGGCCAGCTCAAAATATCAGGAAGAATCACTGTACCCAATTTCTCAGGGACAAGCTGAACAGATTCATGAAAGCGAGGTATGGGATTCAAGCCAACAGGTCAGGCCATGTTTCAGGCAGCTGATAGCTGAAGGTTGGGAGACCCTGGAAATCCAGGAGGATGAAGGGGTAATGTTTTTAAATCGGAAGAAGGGAGATTTAGCTTAGACACTAGAAAGAAATTCTTTCCTGTGAGGGTGGTGAGACACTGGAACAGGTTGCCCAGAGAAGTTGTGGATGCCTCATCCCTGGAGGTGTTTAAGGCCACGCTGGATGGGGCTTTGAGCAACCTGGTCTAGTGGGAGGTGTCCCTGCCCATGGCAGGGAGGTTGGAACTCGATGATCTTTAAGGTCCAACTCTAAATATTCTATGATTCTATGAAGATGCTTGACACATTTATAAGGCTGTGGAACAAATCTTCAGGGAAAATAACAGTGCAAGAAAGCTGTCACGTGCTACAGAGGAGGGTGGTTAGAAGGTACTACTTTTCTTTGAAGTGCAGTAGCAGTGTTAAAGATGCACTTTGAAGACCAATTATGATCTGAAACTGTAACATATCCCACCTCCAACCAGCCTTTCCTGGTTGGGGATGATGAGCAGTGACTCTTGCCAGCAAACTATGTGAGGATGGAGAAGTTGGTGGGTGAGGAAGTCCTAAACCACGGGCTTAGTCTTTTCATGGAAAAGTCCCTACAGGTGCCAACCTGAGCAATTCCTGCTGCACTGGGAACGTGGTGATGGGCAGGGATGTGGGGGCAAGGGAGGCGACCAGGAAATACTGTTCTTCAGGTTTCAATAATAAGAGGCCCTTAAAGTACTATGTATCCTCTTGATTTCTAGCAAGAACATTTCTCATTAACACTTGTAGAGAGCAACAGCCCCCTCAGGGTTGTCTCAGCCACAGAGCCCACATTCTCCCTGCTTCATAGTGCTGAAGAGCACAGGTAAAGCCTGTCAACTGTGGTTGGTGGCCACCCCAGAGGGGTTAAGGGCTGCCCAGCTTCCCAGGCCAGCTCTTTTCTCTGCTCCGGTCCAGGCAGACCTTGAGCCAGCATCCAAACAAAAGAGCTTTGCCCACAGTTTCCCTCAGGCAGCTTCAAACTGCACCTTAAACAAACGGTCCCCAGCCGTGACTCAGAGCAGCCCTGCTGCTGGTCACGCAACCAGGACCTGCCCTGTGCCAGCTGCCATTTCAGCTGGCTGCCAAGTCCCGGTGTTTTCTGATCCATAGGATACACCTCCTTTAGCTCCTAGGAACCATGACAAACACCTGCTGGACGTATTAACAACTCTTTGCTCATCAAAGAGCCATGCCTCTGCACTCACTCTTCCTTTTGGTGCAGCCTTTGCACCCGCCCTGCTGCTCTTACCCTCTCTTCCCACTGGAGGACTATGGGCAAAACTAATGTGTAAAATGTTGTCTTGAGAGCCTTTAGGTTATTAGCGGGATTGGGACCTTTCATAGATGCTGCAGCAAGCAGGTGGAGGCTGGTTGTTATGGTGGGCAAAGGTTTGCATCACAAGGGGCTGATGGGCAAGAGCTCTGGCAATAAGGGAAGCCTTGGCCCCAATGGCCCTGAGCGAGCATTTGTGGTACTTGCTAGTAAAATAAAATGAGATAATCATCTATGTGGAGCAACGCAACAGTTAATAGCCCTTCTAAATTTGAAACTCCAGAAATATGGAAGATGACTGGTTTAAATCCTATGTTGTCCTGTCCCTGTAAGTGCCAGCAAAACTATCAAAGGCAGCAGAGAGAAAGCAGCTTTATTTGTAATAGTAACTGGTTTGGAATTGCTTGCCAATTCTAATAATTCTCAGCTGACTCAGGCAAAGGGGCAAGCTATGAGCTACACTATGGAAATATTGAAATGAGATACAAGAGTGTGAAAAGGAGACAAATGTATTATAAGCATTCTGAATGGAAAAAAAAAAAAACAACACCATCATTTTTGCAAGGGTTTTCAGGTTACACTCAGGAGCTCATGGAAGGGAGGAGGAGACTGAGGAGCACCAGTAGTGCTCAGGTATTCCTCCCAGGAGCCACAGACAGGGTCACAGAAACAGTTTGCCTAAGAGCAGCTGGGACATAGATCGCTTTTGGGCTTTGAACCCAGGTACAGAAGCAATGGAAAGAGTGATGCCCCCCTGCTGAAAGCCCACCGGGGTTTGTGGTTCATGTTCCCTGCACTGTCCCACTGCAATCCCTCTCCTTGTTGCTGTTTTCTGGGACATCCCAAAGAGCACATCCAGCTCCTCACCCCTCTCTGATTTCTTTCCCATGTTTTTATCTCTCCTTTACCATGTATTTTGGCCCTTCAGTCCCTTATGTGTCCTCTAAGCCAACTTCCCAGCTGCTTCCCCGCTCTCCATCATCTTTTTTTGCCTCTTGCCAGGTCAAAAGCTAACATGTGATGAGGCTAATCTGAACCTAACTGGCAGCCAGTTGCTATCAAACAGAAGAGATGGCCCTCAGTTTTCCCTCAGTAGAGGTACGAATAATTTTCTTTCCAGCCATGGATTTCTGCGTTGAGATTATGGAAACTTTTTGTCACAGAGGCCTCCATCCATCTGCCTAATATGTTTATATGGCCAAGAAATTCAGATTACCGCGGTGGACTGAGAGACAGGCAGAGGGACTGTGTGGATGCATTCATCTTAGAGAGCTATATTAAAAAAATTGAATCCTATATTTATGCCTTCCTGAAAAAAAGTAAAGAAATCTGCAATAAAAGAAAGGTGTTTCCCCCCCCACCCCTAGCTTCAATAGAAGAATTTCTGGGGAGCTGACAGATAGCAAATAGCTTTATATGCGTCATCAGATGTCTGACAGGTGCCCTTAGAGAAACAAAGTCCGTATTTCTACATGCTCTGTTCACCCTTTGGGAGATACTTCTTCCTCAGACTGACATTTTGGTTACATTCATTCCTTGAGGCATTTTACAGGAAAACACAGCAACGTATTTGATTGTTCAGGAGGCACTAAACTTTACATAGATGACATTTTGAGACACAGAGAGCTCACGCCTGGGAGCTCCCACTGTTTTGAAAGAAGACAAGCTGCAGGACTCAATTAGATAGAAATGTAAATTTGCTGTTGCAGAAATACCAAAAGAGGGGGAGAAGTTTGTGCTGCTGGATTGCGCTCCTCTAACCTGCAAAGTGCATGGGAAGTTCACAGTAAAGTTGCTAAAAATGAAGGATAGAGAAGACACTTTGCAATGAAAGCCTGTGTGGGGAGAGCTACCTCCTTCTGGCTGTCCAAAGCCAGAGTCCAAGAGTGCCTAATGAACATCCTAATGAACGTGAAACGTAAATGTTTTAAGAAACTCAGGACATTTCCAAGGTCCCAGTCCCAACAATGAACACACAAATAAATAATCTGTCGTGCATTTTACATAATGCCTCAGTTCAAAAGGCCAGGGCTTAAGCGGTGTGTAGGGAAGCACAGGCACGGTTACATTATTCCTCATTAGCCCCCACAGAGGAGTTGACATGAAAGAGAACGGGTCCAAATAAGAATATGCCACAAGTGTGAAAAGGTGCTGAGTCAGCCTCTACCCTGTTTTTAGCATCATCAGACCAGAGAAGAGCACCAAGGAAATAACCTGTCTCATGCTGACAGCAGAAAAGACAAGTACGTGCACTACCAAATGAAGTCATGGGAGAGCTACCGTAACACGAGGAGATGGGGAAACTGAAAACCCAAACCTGCTATCGTGAGAGCAGCCCCTGGGAGGTGCCTCATGTTGTGAATGCAATGGTAAGTTGCCTTGAGCAGGGCATGGGGGTTATAAATGCAAGGCAGCTCTGCAGTTAGAGGAAGGTGAGCCTCTTCCAGGGACATACACCCACCAATGCCCAGTGGAGGAGGTGAAAACGGCCAGGTTGGCCAACTTGATCCAGAAGATGGGCCATAACCCAGGAAGATGCTGGAGCATCCAGCTCCTGGTCCTGCATTTGTTTAACTGGCCACTTGACTTTCATTTGCTGCTGCTGAGAGAAGCTGACATGCAAAGCTGCAGGTTGGGGAAGGGCACAGGCTCCTGGCTAGCATGAAAGGTATTTTTTGAGCCTGGTGTGCTCCAGCAAACTGTCAGGCCCCATCAGCTGTGTTTACCCCATCAGACCCAGAAGCAAAAGAGAAGGCATAATGTAGTGCCATGGATTTACAGAAACTGGTGCCAGAGGAGTGAATCTCAAGTATAAAGTCAAGATACGAAAAGACCGTGTAAAGCATCAGTTTCTGACTCACACACATGGTCTCCCTCATTTCTGAGTGTATCTTGAAATACAGTCTCTTCCCTGGAAAAATCTTGCCTCACTTCTTCCCAGCCAAAGTGTGCAAACGGGTTTGTGAATCTTAGTACATCATTTACAGCATCCGTAAATCTGGAACAATGTACACTATCAGATGTGCAGGTCTCATTTATAAAGCAGGATTTATGATTTCACCCCTTAGATCTGCAGATGGGTTTTATTGTGATTTATGCCTGTGTCATGAAGGACCATATATAAGAATTACCTGATGTTATCAAGGGACCTATTCTTTTTGGCTCTTATCTTTCTTCTGAAAGCAGACACTACTTAATCACTGTTAGCTATATACTGAGTGCAGTGTCCTCTGTGATTTACCCATATCCCTGTTTTCAGTATTATTAGCTTGTGATGTTAGGACTAACTCAATGAAATACTCAGTGCATTCTGAATTGCAGCTATATATACAATTTATAAATGGTCCTTTGGTGACTGTGTCCATAAATATAATTACAATCTTTTTAAAGGAGATATTACATCAACATTAACTGAATTCCAGTTTCAAACTGAAGTATGAAAAAGGCTCTTTGGGTCCTCTGAGTGAAATATTTAGGTTTCCACTATTATTGGTAGAGGCTACTTCTCAATAGCATAAATTGTGGGGAAAAAATTCCCATATCTGAGAAACGTGGAGGCTAGATTTCTGAAAGCATTCAGCCATCTAACCGCCACTGATTTAAAAACGCATTGAAGCACTATAGAGGATCTTGCCTGGAGAAGCAGCAGGACAGCTAGTGGTGTTTCACAGTACTCCATGTATTAGGCTCATGAGGTTTTCACTGGACCTGGGTATCTAAGAGCTCATCAGAATGCCACTTGGGTTTCCTCCCAGTGCTGATGTGCCCTCAGAAACCAGGCTGATACCCTGTTCTTCCTTGAAAGCTAGTAAGTCATAGGGTCCAGGAGATGTTTTGGTATCTCGCAGTCATTGGAACTGCCTTTCATGGCTTGGGTAAAGATAACCTGTGCCTCTTAGGGGGATTTGAAACATCTGCAGAAATTGCTAAGAGATGCTGCAGTGTTTCTGTAGATCTGTTTACTTTCAAATGTGCTAACAGCCAGGTGAAGGCTTCAAAACATGAAGCTCCAGTGTTGCATCCTATTGGGCAAGGGTTCCTTGGCCATGCAAGTCTGATGGTCCTTTTCTCTGCTTTCGGTCCAGTAGAAATGGAGAATTTCTCCACTCAAAAAACTCATACGAGCCTGTGGTGAGACTCAGTCTTGATGAGAAAGTTCTTTGAATCTCCTTCACCTAAGGGGTGAATGAACCCTTGGCTTCCTGCTTGTTGCTGGGACTATACAAAATAGGGACCTATAGCACTAGGGAACTATACAAAATACGGCATTGCCACTGCCTTTGAAGCAGCTGTGATTGTGCGTTATAATAGAAGGACCCAGGCATGTTTGTGACTCCATCTCTACCAAGAGGTTTCAACAGTTGATTGGGCTTGAGTCCAGTCTCGGTCTCAAGCACCGCAGACCTACCATAAGGGCAAACTTCAAGTCTAATCACACATTCATTTACACGAGAGGACAACTGCAGCAGACTTCTTACCCCTTCCACTTCTGTCTTGGCAGTAAGAAGTACTTCCTGGGAAGAGGTTGGGGCAGTTAGAGTGCCAGGCCCTCAGAGAACATCAAGCTGTGAGATGCTACTGCTGAACTTCCTCACATGTGCCTTTTGCTTCTGCCTGCTGAGAGCACCAGCTATCTGCAGTGCTGGATTGTTTCAGGGAGAGAGTTAAGTGCTTTAAAGTAGCATTTTCTTCCCTGCATCACACAGGACATCTGTGAGAGCAATGAAACAGGGATTGCAGGGAGCATGATTTTTTTTGCCTTGCAGGAGAAGAACTTAGCAGGTCCGCATCCCCACGCTTGCCTTGCCTGTCATGATGGTAACTTCTTCCTCTCTCATGGTGAAAAAAACCCAGCAGATTTCTGGAAACAGAGTTAGGAATTTGGATCATCTACAAGATTGCACAGAGGGTATCAGGGCTGGGTGGAATGGTTCTTTTAAATTAATTTGACTTTAAGAAATGACTCTTTCAATTTGAGCCCTGGCTATTTTTTACATCAACATGAAGGTATGCAATGTTCTAGGACTTTGATCTCGATTGCTCAAGCCACAGAGGGCAAGACATCAAGCACTGGCTGCAAACCAGGTGTGGATGGAAGCTGCTAGAAAGTCCTTTTAGGAGCTGGAGAGTGGTCTAAGCTGCACAGCCATTTTGTCTGAGGTATTCTTAGTGCATGCCTACCAGGCTGAGCTGCTCCAGGGATTTAGGGAAAGGAATGCTAAATTTTTGGATCCCAAATAGCTGCAGATGCATGTGACATGCTGAACAGCTCAGCCTAGATGAGATGGAAGCATTTCTGAGACGCAGAGTTTGCAACAACTATAAACATCTGGGGAGCTTTAAACAGGGAAGCACCTCTGGAGTTTACACATCTCAAAGTCTGCTAAAGTCTGAATAGGGGTTTCTCAGCATCACAGTGTTAGATTTAGATACCTCCATCCCACTTTAGGTTTACGTCCTTAAGTAGATCTTGTTCATACCATTCAAATTAACTTCAAGAATTTCCTTATTTTATGTCCAGCTACCCAAAGACTCTGCCATTTGCTTTCAGATTGCCAGCCTGAAGGACCCCAGTTTAGGTCCCTAGCTACTAAGTGGTCTTTTTCATCAAAACAAATAGAATAGATTCTTACAAAAATTTCAGCTTTCAGCAGTTCTTGTTACATCCATTTAACAAAAGTGTAGGCAGAAGTGTTTCTTAAAAGTGTAAAAAATATTTTTTTCTCCAAGCTTCTATAATTCAAATTTAAGGTCTAGAAAAATATGACCCATTCCCAGTGCTTTCTATCACATCTCCCTATTTTCTCTCACACACAGGAATTTAATAACAAAAGTCTCAGCCCCAGAGGAGCATCTAAGATGACACAAGTGCAGGAAAATGAGAGCCTATGATGCTCAGTGTTTTGTAGCTTTCTAAGTGGGCCTAGAAACATTTACAGCCTTAGCTAATCACATTACTTTTGCTTAATTAATGGGAAGAGCCTATGCTCTCAAGCTGACAGGCTTTGATAGATGACTACAGCTGCCCTGGCTTCCAGCAGCATGTGTGAGTGCTTAATGGGGATAGGGTGGGAGACAGTAAGGGATGCAAAGCAATGAAGTAAATGTAGTATATGTGAATGGAGCTCCCATTCGTGCTTACTCTGCACCTGAGATGGAGAGGTAGCTTTCAGATGCCTATGTGTTTGCCATACCTGAGGCTGCGCAGGGATCTGACCCATCATCGCTGCGTGGAGGGGGCAGTCCTTTCTTTCTGTGTCACAGCCCAGACCATCTCTGTGCACTGGGTCACCAGCCGGTGGGACTGCTCCCGCCCACTAAACATTGCTTTAAACAGCTTGAGAGTGCCTTATTGTGACCAAGAGTCAGCTATAAGTGAGATCTAGAGGATGAGTAGAGCAGCAGTGATTTCCTAGTCAGGGAAAGAGAAAGTCTGTTGTAGATGGCACAGAAAGTCACCTGCATCTTTCAGACCTTCTCCTGTACTTAAATCAGAAAAACAGCCTTGTCTCTTGAATTATCTGGCCCACTCCTGTCCAAATGACTTCTCCTGTGCTTGCATTATAGTACACAAGCCTGAAACACATGATATAAGCAGCTGCCAGACCAACTGCTCTGATGATAATCGAGCCAGTTGTACATACTTTCATACATCATACCCCATCACATCCGATTCTTACTCACCCCGTTACCAACTGCTTCTTGTCTGTTTTCTCCAGGAAATGGACTTTATCAGCATAATTTGCAAGAAACCCTCCCAATTCCAGCTGGGGAAGTAGTACTTACTCCCCACCTCCCTTCCATGGCTTTCTTCAGGGCTTTAAGTTGCACAGCAGGGCTAATTAGGAATTCAAACCAGGTAGAAAGTGAATATACAGTAGCAATAAGAGCCGGCAGCATGATTGATGATGCTTACACAAATGCTTCTGGCTTGAAAAGCGGTATCTGCTTGATTCCAGAAGCTGTGTCTAATTTCAAAAGGATCTTCTGAAAAAAAGTATTTAAAAAAAATAAATAGAGGGTTAGCAGCGCATGCTACAGAAAGCAACTTCCACAGATAATTCCATCCCCAAAATATCAACCAAGAGTGAAGCGTGAGAGAAATAGCAAGAGCTTTTACTCATACTGATCCTCCTGCACATTTACTGAAATAGGAATGAGACTTTTTTAGATGTGGGCTTCCCAAAAGTTGCATTGGTCTAAGTAAGGTTTCGAATTTAGGTTCTTACATATATGGCTTAAAATTGTGAAAACCTGAGTAGCTATTAAGCCACAGCAGAAAAGCAAACACTGAATTTCCCACTGATTCAAATGGATCTGTGCAATTTGTGGAGAAAACAAGAGATTTTCTTACATCGGCCTCTCTATTTTACTGATTTTTGCTAGTGATGCCTGCCTGTGTATCTGAGTGTTTGTTAAATCAAAACTCCCTCATTCCCTGCCTGTCCTTCCTCATCAATCAATGGCCTCTCAGTACTGTCCTGGCACATCCCCTTCTGCCAGCCATGGCAGGAAGGGAACAGAAATCCTATGGAAAGATGTTGACCCAGATTTACACTGAAAGCCGCCAAGCCCGGGAGAACAGAAGATGAATGCGTGGCGGGCATCGAGGAAGTATGTGGACTTGCCAGCTCTACAGCGATGCAGGGTGATGAGCTAGTGGGTGTCTGGGTATCTGCCAGCTTGGGCTGTTGGGCATCTGGAAATCCTGGGCAAAGGCAGAGGGACACCATGTCCCATGTGCAGCAAGTGTGATGCTTTGGGATGTTTCTCCTTCTGAATGCACAGAGGCTATTCTGAGCAGTTTAGAATGCTTTAAAACACACTTTTGGATGTGAAGGAGTTGTTAAGTTAGTGTGTACAGGCTGTAACAGGACCAGGAGAACCCTGGAGGGTGCAGGGTGAGTGCATGGGCATGGAAGGGTGGTGAAGATGGAACAGGGGAGCCAGAGGTCTCCACTAACTCTTGGCACTGAGGGAGAGTATTTGCACAATCCAATCTGAGGCATTTAAATGAGGTGTCTAATTTAGGACTGTGGTCTGCAGAAGCCCTTGTGTATTAATTGGAAAGAGTCAGGCTATCCTTACAGGGTGATCCACAGCAGAGCCTGTATTACGTGGAAGGGGAGCCTATCTCATCCAACAACTGCAGAGGGAGCCATGGTAGTTTGGACTCCTCAATTGCACGCCTAAGCCAAGTATAGGGAGTTAAATGCTGCACGTCCATCTGAGAGGGAAAAGCGATAGTGCTCATGCACCTAAACAGGTGTCTGGATGGAACATGACATCCCTGCCCCTAGGCACAAGTCCCCTAGCCCTCACTGAACTGAATCCTCATGGTCCAGGAGGAACCGCTTCCCTCTGGTTTTTACTGTCAGGATCGTTGCTCCTGGCTTCATCCTAGCTCTTGCCAGAGGTGTAAAACATGATTTCCATTTATTCAGGTGTCTGAATAATGCTGGGATCTGACTGGCACCTACTGTCATCAGTTTCCTGGACTGTCTGTGGTGCAACTGGTCCATGACTCAGAGGTGGCTGTATCATAGAATCATAGATATAACCATAGAATGGTTACAGTTGGAAGGGACCTTAAAGATCATTGAGTTCCAACCCTGCTGCCATGTGCAGGTTGCTCAAAGCCCCATCCAGCCTGGTCTTAAACACTTCCAGGGATGGGACATCCACAACATCTCTGGGCAACCTGTTCCAGTGCCTTACCACCCTCACAGGAAAGAATGTCTTTCTAGTATCTAATCTAAATCTCCCCTTTTCTGACTTAAAAACATTACCCCTTGTCCTATCACTATGCTTCCTGACAAAGAGTCCCTCCAGCTCTCCTGTAGACTCCCTTCAGATGCTGAGAGGCTGCTATAAGGTCTCCCCGGAGCCTTCTCTTCTCCAGGCTGAACAGCCCCAGCTCTCTCAGCCTGTCCTCGTAGGAGAGGTGCTCCATCCCTCTAATCATCTTTGTGGCCCTCTGCTGGACCTGTTCCAGCAGGTACATGTCCTTTCTATGTCGAGGACTCCTGAGGTGGACACAATACTCAGAGTAGAGGAGTAGAATCACCTCCCCCAACCTGTTGGTCACACTTCTTTTGATGCAGCCCAGGACACAGTTTCTGGCTTTCTGGGTGTCATCCCTCCAGTAACAGAAAACATGGTAAGGCATGGGGCAGCCTCCAAAGTCCCACCTCTTTGAAAGTTTTTCCTCCTTAGGTGACTGCTATTTCATTGCCTTTAAAATGGGGTGTATTCTTAGCATCAGTAGAGCTCTTTAAGCAGGTTTAGGGTTTTCAGGGTGCTATCTGTTCTTTTATTTTGTAAACACTGAGTGAGCTGCAGTCAGATGGGTAATCACTGATGCTCTGGTTAAGGCATTGTTGCATGTGGCAATTCATTGAAAAGCCCCAGGGAACTAGAATAAGGTTTTTATTTTAAAAGCTATAATCTCTAGGACACACACAATGTTCTCTCGCAACCCAGATTTGTCACAGCCGGCTGCTATAAAGCACCATTCTCTGCTGCAAGCCATCTTCAATGCATTGTCATTATAATTGACAACAGATTATTTTTTTTCAAGTGACACTCGAGGAGGATTGGAGGATGACAGCACATGACTGAGTAAAATTATAGTCAGGGAAATGTAGGAAGAGCCAGCTCTTCCCAGAGAGCTTGTGGCTGTCAGGCAGGGTTTTCCTTTTTGTGTCTGAAATGGGATTAAGCCAAAAAGCTCATAGATTTACTGCTGTTTGTGCTCTGGTCCTCTATAAAAACAAGTAAACCAGTGTCTATTTTGAATACACTGGATTAAGACCTGACCTCACATTTTTCAGGGTCTGGGCATTGGAGCGAGTCGCTGGCAGGGCCCAGTGTGCACCTATGGGTCTGGGAGGCTGGGGAGAGCAGCCCACGCTGCTGCCCTGGCATCTCCAGCACCCTTGTGAATGAGCCCCTTCGGCTTGCTGGGAGTCCCCTGCCTTGCAGGCTGTGGCATGATATGTGCAGGGAGGGTCCCCAAATTTGTTTTTGGGGTTTAAACAATCTCTCTCCCCAGCTCATGTTTCACTGTTAAGCTTTCCTTTGTCTAATTACTGCCTCCCCTCCACCTATAAGGTCCCTCTACTCATTCAACTGACAGAGACTCCTCTTTGTTCACATGAAGCCACTGCTCCGGTGCCACCTTACAGGCACAGCCCTAAGCAGCAGGACCACATTTCAGATTAGAATCATAGAATCATCCAGGCCAGAAGGGACCTCCAAAGGTCATCTAGTCTGACCTCCCTGCAGTCGCAGGGACACCCTCAACTAGACCAGGTTGCCCAGGGCCTCATTGAGCCTCACCTTGAATATCTCCAGGGAAGGGGCCTCAACCACCTTCCTGGGCAACCTGCTCCAGTGTTCTAACACCCTTAGAGTAAAGAAATTTTTTCTAATATCCAGTCTAAATCTGCTCTTCTCCAATTTAAAGCCATTACCCCTCATTCTGTCACTGTGGGCCTTTGTAAACAGACTTTTCTCAGCCTTCCTGTAGGTGCCCTTCAGGTACTGGAAGGCTGTGATTAGGTCTCCTCCGAGCCTCTTCTTCTCCAGGCTGAACAACCCCAGCTCCCTCAGCCTGTCCTCATAGCAGTGGTACTCCAACCCTCTGATNACTTCCAGGGATGGGACATCCACAACATCTCTGGGCAACCTGTTCCAGTGCCTTACCACCCTCACAGGAAAGAATGTCTTTCTAGTATCTAATCTAAATCTCCCCTTTTCTGACTTAAAAACATTACCCCTTGTCCTATCACTATGCTTCCTGACAAAGAGTCCCTCCAGCTCTCCTGTAGACTCCCTTCAGATGCTGAGAGGCTGCTATAAGGTCTCCCCGGAGCCTTCTCTTCTCCAGGCTGAACAGCCCCAGCTCTCTCAGCCTGTCCTCATAGGAGAGGTGCTCCATCCCTCTAATCATCTTTGTGGCCCTCCGCTGGACCTGTTCCAGCAGGTACATGTCCTTTCTATGTCGAGGACTCCTGAGGTGGACACAATACTCAGAGTAGAGGAGTAGAATCACCTCCCCCAACCTGTTGGTCACACTTCTTTTGATGCAGCCCAGGACACAGTTTCTGGCTTTCTGGGTGTCATCCCTCCAGTAACAGAAAACATGGTAAGGCATGGGGCAGCCTCCAAAGTCCCACCTCTTTGAAAGTTTTTCCTCCTTAGGTGACTGCTATTTCATTGCCTTTAAAATGGGGTGTATTCTTAGCATCAGTAGAGCTCTTTAAGCAGGTTTAGGGTTTTCAGGGTGCTATCTGTTCTTTTATTTTGTAAACACTGAGTGAGCTGCAGTCAGATGGGTAATCACTGATGCTCTGGTTAAGGCATTGTTGCATGTGGCAATTCATTGAAAAGCCCCAGGGAACTAGAATAAGGTTTTTATTTTAAAAGCTATAATCTCTAGGACACACACAATGTTCTCTCGCAACCCAGATTTGTCACAGCCGGCTGCTATAAAGCACCATTCTCTGCTGCAAGCCATCTTCAATGCATTGTCATTATAATTGACAACAGATTATTTTTTTTCAAGTGACACTCGAGGAGGATTGGAGGATGACAGCACATGACTGAGTAAAATTATAGTCAGGGAAATGTAGGAAGAGCCAGCTCTTCCCAGAGAGCTTGTGGCTGTCAGGCAGGGTTTTCCTTTTTGTGTCTGAAATGGGATTAAGCCAAAAAGCTCATAGATTTACTGCTGTTTGTGCTCTGGTCCTCTATAAAAACAAGTAAACCAGTGTCTATTTTGAATACACTGGATTAAGACCTGACCTCACATTTTTCAGGGTCTGGGCATTGGAGCGAGTCGCTGGCAGGGCCCAGTGTGCACCTATGGGTCTGGGAGGCTGGGGAGAGCAGCCCACGCTGCTGCCCTGGCATCTCCAGCACCCTTGTGAATGAGCCCCTTCGGCTTGCTGGGAGTCCCCTGCCTTGCAGGCTGTGGCATGATATGTGCAGGGAGGGTCCCCAAATTTGTTTTTGGGGTTTAAACAATCTCTCTCCCCAGCTCATGTTTCACTGTTAAGCTTTCCTTTGTCTAATTACTGCCTCCCCTCCACCTATAAGGTCCCTCTACTCATTCAACTGACAGAGACTCCTCTTTGTTCACATGAAGCCACTGCTCCGGTGCCACCTTACAGGCACAGCCCTAAGCAGCAGGACCACATTTCAGATTAGAATCATAGAATCATCCAGGCCAGAAGGGACCTCCAAAGGTCATCTAGTCTGACCTCCCTGCAGTCGCAGGGACACCCTCAACTAGACCAGGTTGCCCAGGGCCTCATTGAGCCTCACCTTGAATATCTCCAGGGAAGGGGCCTCAACCACCTTCCTGGGCAACCTGCTCCAGTGTTCTAACACCCTTAGAGTAAAGAAATTTTTTCTAATATCCAGTCTAAATCTGCTCTTCTCCAATTTAAAGCCATTACCCCTCATTCTGTCACTGTGGGCCTTTGTAAACAGACTTTTCTCAGCCTTCCTGTAGGTGCCCTTCAGGTACTGGAAGGCTGTGATTAGGTCTCCTCCGAGCCTCTTCTTNCTCGTCCATCAGCACCCCCAAGTCCCTTCCTCAGTGCTGCTTTCTAATACCTCATCCCCCAGTCTGTATTGATAGCCAGGATTGTTCCAGCCCAGGTGCAGATCCCTGCACTTGCTTTTGTTGAACCTCATGAGGTTTATCTGGGCCCACCTCTCCAGCCTGTCCCTCTGGATGAGTCCCATCCCTCTGGTGTATTGACAACACCACACAGCTTAGTGTCATCTGCAAACTTGCTAATGGTGCATTTGATTCTACATCCAAAAAGGTTTCAGCAAAGAAGAAAACATCAAATGCCAGTAAGTCTTAAACAGGTGGAGAGTCAGTGGCAGAAACTACAACAGAAGATGCTCCAGAAAGGTAACGCAATGAAGAAAGACTCTTACAGCAGCTACGCTGGATAATATGGAGGGAAGGTAGAAAGGTAGCATTGGAGGAGTAGAGACAATGGAGAATGAAGGCCAGAAAAGGAGAAGGGAAATATGAAAAAGTAT
The DNA here is from genome assembly GCA_013398155.1 of Pedionomus torquatus. NCBI lineage: Eukaryota > Metazoa > Chordata > Aves > Charadriiformes > Pedionomidae > Pedionomus > Pedionomus torquatus. Next base: position 395,155 of record VZRU01006687.1, on the reverse strand, counting down.
CTGAGTGCTGGCTGATTTGCGGACGACTGCTTTGATTTTGTAAGCTGCAAAGTACAGGTGCCCTGCTTGAAAGTATCCTGCACCAGAGACACAAAGCGATTTTCTCAGTAACTTGTGCATTTGGTGAGCACTCTGGATTATGTTGTAATGGCCTACCGTAAGTCTCTTAAGCATAACTGAGTGTGCATTTAACTGCAATGATTTTATGGGTAGTGGCTCAGATGGACTGCAGCACCTCTGCAAACTAAGCTTCTTACTGTACACAGCAGATTTGTGCTAGGTCTTAGAGGTTAAATACACCTCTGTTCGGATTTGTATGGAAAAAATGCAGAAAATGCTCGCTAATAGGTTACCTCTGCATGTCACTGACATTTTTTGTGGTCTTCTATTGCTAACCCTGTCGAAGAAGGGCTCCTTGACTGAGCAGGGCACTGTGCGAAGTGAACAGAAAAGTGATTCTCAGAGCACAAGACCTGGCAAGGCTCAGGGTGCAGGTAAACAAAAATAAACTTCCATTTAAAAAACCCAGAAACTGACAAGTGCTTGGTTTACCTGCATAAGTGTCTTTCTGCCTTTTAGAAAGATGTTAGCAGATCAAGACAGGGATAGATTATGTAGCAGAATTGAATGTTTTAGGGAGAGGTCACTTCTTAATTGAAATTGTCCAGTAAGAAGGATGGCTGTGAATTAAGGCATAATTGCAGAGCCACATGACTTTTATGTGAATAAAGAAACTGGTCACAGCTTTTCTATCAAAATGATTAGTGAATTCAAAATTATTGGTGAAACTGGTATTTTTTGTGGAGTGTGTCTCCTTTCGCAGAAGCACTCTCCATTTCTTTTGCCAGAAGCCTAACCAGTGCAAGGTCTCAGCCACTTCTTCCCCTCGTGGTTTCTGACTGAATAATATCCAATTTATATTTTGGCTTTCTTTATGAAAAGTCAACATTTTTTCTGCATTTCTCTCCATTGCCCTCCCCTGTCTGCTGCCTATGAAGGAAAAAGCAGAGAAATAAAGCAGCTACAGAATACAGCCTCCCAGTACTTCTGAATGGACAATGTGCTTTAGCAGTGACTGAGGGCTCCTTTGAAAGCAACAATGAAAGCATCTTTTCTGTCGAGGAGCACAAGGCTCACAGGGGCAGGAGACTTTAATGACACCATTATCTTTCAGGCAATTAGGACTCTCTGGCGCAAATCCAGCACGGGTACAGGCACTATTTTGATTGCACTGCAATAGCTAAATGTAGACTGCTGAGATTTAGGAACACCAGAAATCGCTTCTAATCTCAAACCACCATGGATAAAAATGTACTAACATGGGCATAGTCAGAATCCACAGGCATATTTTCTCTTTTAAAAACATATGCCCAGAAACATGTACCTCTCCTCCCATTGTCTCCCTGCTTACACGAGCCATGTAGTGCTTATTCTTCTGCTTCTCTCCACGAGCGCTTGCAAAAACGGGTTTGAGCCTGCCAGCTGCGTGTGTGTTTGTTGTGCATTGTGGATTATATTTTAATGACATACCCTAAGCCTCTTATGCTCAACGAATGCACATTTAACTGTCCATGCGTTACTGCTGGTTTATAAGGTAGAGGGTCAGCCAGCTTACCCCCTGGCTCCTCTGCGAGGGCACTGTCCAAGAATTTTAATGGAGCTTTCAAAAGCCTCCAGTTACGCAAGGTGCCCTTAATAGAGAGTCCTCCTGCCTCTGAAATTCCCTCTTGTTGCCAGACACAACGAATCGCAAGCCCTAATCTCTGCAGAGAGCGCCTGGATTTTTTCGTGTCGCAGCGTGTAGCTGGGATGCGGAGCACGGCTCCCTCTGCTCTCCTGCCACAACCAGGGGGATTAATTTCATTAGTTCAGAGAGCTGTTTCAGAGGGAAGGGAGGTTATGTAGGTCACTGACTCATCTCTGCTGCCTTGCAAAAAGAATTCATTATGAAATTTCACTTTAATTAATGCAATGCACCATCTCTTAATAGTATTTCATCAGGACATCTGGTAAAAGCATATTAGCTACAGTTTAATGTTAAGGTATAATTGAACAGAACTCCTGTTGGAGCTTGGCTTTTGTAATGTGCTTCACTTCTGCGTCTCCTGCAAGTGGCTGATTAAAGGAATTGTGAGATTCCCTTGTCAGAAGGTGATGGAGCCTGATCCAAAGCTGTTTCAATTTAACAGAAAGGCTCCGGTTAACGTTCATGGCCTCTGAAGAAGGTCTCTGAGGAATAAATCCAACACCCATCCTATGTTTACATACCAGGTACTACTGGTACCGCTGCTGATCTATAATCCTGAATATAAAGTAACAATTCTGGTGTTTAGTTCCAGCTGTGTTTGAAAGGCCATTGTCAGAAGGTCTTTATAAACCATTTTCTTTTGGCTTAACTTAGAGCTTTTCCCTGTTCTAATTTTATCTCTACATAATTGCGTGATTTAATACTTATTTGATTATCTGCCCAAATTAATGTCAGCACAGCAGCTTTCCAAACAACCATATTAAATATTCATATCCAAAAGGGATTTTTCAGCCCTCTGTTTTACAATGTTCCCCTGTAGTGTAAATGTGAACTCTCAAAAGATTTTAGTTACTCAGTAAGTACTAGGTCATGGTTACTTAAGTCTAAATAACAGGCTACAGAGCCTATGGAAGATTAATATATTTACAAAAATTTTGTGAACTGTTTGAAATCTTCTGTTTGATTTGAAGCTGCTGCCTTCACTTCTCCTTTTCTTTTTTTTGGGTAAGTGTTTGAATAGCCAGTAATAGCAATAATAAAAACCATCTACCACCAATGCAAGTGCAGGTAGTTTAGTTTCTTTTTTCCACTTTCCCCCTTTGGAAACTTTTTCACCATTGTTTTTGGTGCAGTTTTGCTCCCAACCTTTGCTGAGAAGGGACACAAAGAACTACAGTCTTAGAGAAGCTTTTTCTGCTGTTTAGTTGTTCCTCGCATCATTTTTCTGCACCAGTAGAAAAGAGAAGGGGACAAGCGGGATCTGGAAAAGTGTAGTATGACCTCACCAAAACCCCCAGCAGATTCCCAGTGGTGCCAGACACCTGGCAGTCCTGCTGGCAGTACCGACCCTTCACACACGTGAAGGTGTCCCGAGGGCATATTGACCTCCCCATCCATGCCAGACACCATATGGCTGGCTGTGTCTGAAGAACATCACACCACTCACCCTGTCTGCCTTTGCTGCTGGACATTGCCACAAGGGGCGGGTTGCACCAAGGGGGAGTGCTGGTGCAAGACCAGTCCACATGGTGGGTAAGGCCACCTCTCTGTGCAGATGCTCTCCTGGGATCCAACCTGTCTATAAACCAGCTGATCATGGTATCATGTGAAAACACAAAGTGTTCCTGTCCTCATCTGGTCAGTGCAGCAGATTCCTTTTGGGAAACAGCCGCATTGCTCCAAAGTGGTGCTAAGACCCATTAAGTGATACAGCTTGGAAATGAATTTGACCCAATCCTTGAAGCTTCTCTGTGCAGTAGCCATAAAACCAAGCCCACACTGTCAAAGTCACCAGCCTCCTCCAGGGAGGAGCACCAGCTCTGTTCCACCTCTACAGAGGCTGTGGTGAAAGACGTTGCAGAGAAGAGGCAGCTGGGCAGTAAAAGAGGCTCTGCCACAGCCAAACTGGCTCTCTGGTGATACTTCAATGCTACAAGTCCCATAGTGGTCATCAGAGGAAGCAGCCCAACTGAGAGCATTGCTAGGGCTGAATAAGCCTGCAGTTTGGCATTAGCTGGTGATAGAGCACAGGAAACATATAGGCAGCCTTCCTCCTTCTAGGTCAGGCTGATGTTAACTCTGGCCCAAAAAGTAGAAGTAGTTCATTCAGGACAGGCATCAGTAACATTATTTATATGGCCAGTCCTAAAAGTCCTCTGGATGCTAAGAGGAATAGCCACAGTGGCATTAGATAGCATCATTACTTTGTTGATTCCTTAGGACAACATTGCTAGAGGATCTGTTATTTTAAAATGAGCTTTAGCATCTCCCTTGGAAACTTGAAACAGCCATCCAGTTGTGGGCTCACAAGGCTTATGCTTGGTGCTCATGGTTCTCCCAGGGCAGCACATCACCAGTACAGTCACTGGTGTTGGGGTCTCCATGGGACAAGCAGGATTCAAGCTTCGTTCTGCAAGAAAAAACAAAGCAGTCAAGTCGATAAGTCCAAAGGCATTTTAGAGAGTAAACTTTTTTCTTTTTTTTCTAAATGAAGTAGAACTTGTGACCTCTTCCATTTTTCTTTTATATCTGTGTTGTGATAAACTGAATCCCAAATTAGGAAGGAGATGCGTTTTTTAGGGGAAAAAAATATCAATTGAAAACACTGAGAAATACACTGCTTCTGGAAGCAGCTTTTGTCTAGTAGGTATTTACAGTCTGTGTCAGGGACTGAACCCTTCAGGATAACTGCCCTCAGATGTCTTCTTTTGGCATTTAATATTTATCTTCGTTTAAGTCTGTGCTAATTGCAGTGTCTCAGCTTGAAGCAAATTGAGCACAAGTCCCAGCAGTGCTAGGCGTTCAGGCATCTCACCAACTTCAGCTCTTTCTTTCTGCATGCTTCAGATCTCTGTGCTCTCATTTGTGCAGCCTACAGAACAGATCTGCTGCCTCTGAGCGTCCTGACTGCAAGGTGGATTGGATTGATCCGTGAATGCTTTATGATCCTGAAATGAAAAATCACTAGTGCCACTTCTCTATTCGTACAGCAGCAGGCACCATGTGAATTTTCCCAGAATAATTGTTACATGTTAGAGTAAACCCACCAAAAACGTAGCAAAGTGTCATCTCTGACTTTAAGTATTCCATGCCATCGGCGTGACTCCTCTTCCCCATGAAACACCGTCTGCCAAAGGCTGCCCAATCACCTCCCCCATCATCATGCTAACTCTTCTGGCCAAGGGGTGTTGAAGGAAACAAAGAAAATTCACCAAGTTGAGCAAAAAAAACGTGGGAATGAAACTCTGTGACCAGCTCTGTGGGAAACTCAATGCCAGAGACAGGCTTTAAGCTCTTGTGAAGGTTTGGAGACAGGGAAGAGGGCAAGGCAAGACAGGAAGCTCCCAGGGGAGGGCGGGCAGCACCCTGTCCCCAGCTCACACCATTGTGCTTTGTTCAACCTCCACAATTGTGTGAGCAGAGCCCGGCGCATCAGCCTTCACTTCGAATTTCCTGCTTTTTGTCGGCTCACATCCCGGGAACAGTTGTTTGAAACACGGCTCTTATTATGGAACTTGCAGAAAAGAAACCTCTGCCCCATAAGCATGTGCCCAGGCCTTTCAGTGGGTTCCCAGCGCCAGGGCTCCTGCTTTAAGGGGACACAGGCTATTGAGATGCAAAGAGGCATGCCAAATGCCCGGCTGGGTCTTGGGCTGGTTAGGCATGACTACAGCAGTCGAGAGGAGCTGCTGTCACAGAAGCTCCACAATAACCACCTCTGTGTGCAACAGTCCAAGGACCAGCTCGTGACTTGTTCAGCTGGGCTGACTTCTCAGCAGAGATTGTCCTAATCATGCACCGTATAATGTCTCTCACCCAGATTTGCAGAGGATTTGGCTTTAAAAAACAGGCTCCCGATTCGTGAAGCTCCTCTCTCGCTCCTGCCCTCTTTTGTGCAAATCCGGGATTTTGTCTGAGTCCCTCCTCTTTGGCTGCTGGACCTGACCACATGCCCAGTCTGAGCTCTCGGGATGTGTCGCGTGCCCTGGTCTGCATGAGAGCGAGCTGGGAGAAAGGATAGAGGCCAGAGAAGTAGTAAAGCTTGTGGCAAGTCAGACTGCTGTGTCGGGCTTGGCTTGATGTTGCCGGTCCCCCAGGATTTGGCTAAAGGGAGCCCTCAATTCAAAATTCAGTAAAACTTCCAGAAGGATTAGGGGATTTTGCCCGTTTCTGCTCTGCAGTCAGCAGTGCTGGATGTCCCCATCGCTGTCAGGAGCACTAACCCCTGTGCTTACCCACCCTGCATGGGTTTCACAGGCTGAGTGTGAGCCTTCCTCCCTGTCCCCCTCCCTTTGGCATCGCACACAGCAGCGACACAACACCCACGTGTTTCTCCTGCCTCGGGAAGTCGTGGCCTGCCTGACCCATTGGCCACTTACTGGAGACTTCTTGGAGATAGAGGGATTTGCCACCGTGGTGGGAAAAAAATCCCAAACCTGAGCATAGCTCCATGCTGCTGCTCCTTCTCTCTCCCCATCATGGGATCCAGCACAGAGCCATCTCCCTGCTCTGTTCTGCTGCAAGCAAGTCCCATGCCATCCCAGAAATGGTGCCTGTGAGATCATCTATGAAATATTTATTCCCCTTGCATGCAGGGAAAAAAAAAAAAAAAAGCAAAAGGCCTGCATAATATTGATGGAACCCCTGATAGCCAAATATTGAATTATTCACAGCCTAATTGTGCAAGTGATGCTCACAAGATCACTTAGGCTGTGAGACGCAATTAATACATTTCACAAAATTGGTGACTTCAGGCTTTGTTTTGATGCATTGGTGAGTCCCTAAAAACCAGGTGAGATCACTTTGCAGGAGAAGAGCTAGAATATATACAAACTTTTCTCAGAGCACTGCTGTGAAATAGGAAAGGGGTCTCAAACTGGCATGGGCCTCAAGTAGTGGCCTGAAAATATGCATCTGGAGCCGTTTCAGATGCTCAGGTGAATCTTATCTGGCTGCTAGCTGTTGCTTCAAAAGGGCACAGATCTCCTGTAGGTCTTGTGTTACATCTGAAACTCTCAGGCAAATGCCCTGGATACCCTGAGGCGTCTCAGAAGGCATTACATATATATATGTATATACTAGACACAGAATTGAGCCTGTGCTACCGCTGGCCCCAGCAGACCTCCCAGCACAGAGAGCAGTGACCAAGAACTGCACCATTCCCTGTGGCATAGCATCTTTTATCTCCTTTTTATGGTAGTGCTGGATGTGTAGCTGTAATAAGGTACTTCATGCAAATCCTGTCGGCCTGAGGAACAGCAGGTAACGTAAATTGGCCACTGAACCCCAACTCACAGAACTTGGATTTCCAGATAGTTTTTTCTGCCCAGTCCCAGTCACATGTGTCAATGTAGCAGTTGTCATAGAGGTTTGGATATGTCTGTAATGCCAAACTTCTCTTGAGCCCTGTCTCTCTCATGCTAGTAAATACTTATCTGAACCCTGAAATCTGAAGTAGTCCAAAAGTTGCGTCTCTTAAAGCACTCTTATGTTCTGTACCTCTAATTATATTCTACCCATAGCAGGGATGGCCTCATTCCCAAGCACTTCAGCAGCATTTAGCGGTCATCCCTTGAAATCACTAGAGCTGAACAAGGCTCTGGCAGTGGATTTTGGCCTTGGGATGGTGACAAGCAAAAAAAAAAATAATGTGAGCCCATATTACAATGCTGTCTTCTCTGTGCCTAAAAATGCTCATTTCCTCTCAAGATGTGACACATCATGTATGTCTAAACCCCCCAGCCTATCCCAATTCACAAAGTCTGGTACATCTGTAGGCTTAAAAAGCCAGCCAAAATTAATTATGACAGATTAATTATGACAGCAGAGCAACGTACTGCAATGCCCTCTTGTTAAACTGAAACATCTGATCTAAACCAAGCAATCTTGGTCCCTCCTTAAGCTCCTGCTTGTCTTGTTCACCTTCTCTAATGCTTTTCTGCTGAGCACCATCACCTGAACATGGTTTATCCAGATGCACCCAGCCTGTCATTCAGCAACTTTGCCAGCAACAGCACTGGCCTTGGCTAAGACTGCCAAGAAAGCAGGTTTGTAGGTAGCACACCACCTGTAGGGCTGCGCAGTTGGGTTGGGTGTTGGTTTTTTTTGTTTGTTTGTTTTTGGGTGTGTTTTTTAATTTTTTTTATTTTTTGTTGTTATCAGGGTTTTGTTCCATTCAGAGTTGGCAGGCAAAGAGGGATAATTAAATGTTCTGCTCATACCAGAGGAAAATGTGTTTATTTAAGCCAGGAACTTTTCCTTTTCTTCCTTCCAACCCCCGCTTTTCCTTCAACTAGAGAAAAAGACAGACAGACAGATGACTTCTCTTGTACAATAAATGCCACGCATCTCAAAGGCCAGTAAGAAAACAACCTGGTGTCTGTTTTATAGGCAGAAAGACCCAAGGGAGGAAACAGCAACACAATTTACCTGAAGGCAGTGGTACAGCTGGGATGATATCTCAAGGTGAATTTTGCCCTTAAAAAGCCAAAAACTTATGTAGCTTAAGATTTTTTTTGTTGTTGTTTTACAAATATTTGTAAAATGTAAAAAGGGGGTACTTTGCCTAAAAATGAAGAAAGGAGAGCATTTGGTTATTAAATGCAAGTGAATTTGTAAGGGTGTACCACTCTTCGTTTTGTTTGTAGCTGTCTATTGAAAGCCAAGTGAGGTTACGGCCAGCTCTCCTTTCTAAATTCCTCTTTAGCAGAAGAGGAACCAGTTTGCTGTGAGACAAGCAAATCCATATTTACCCGTGGCTGAAGATGACATTAGGGCACTTGAACCATCAGCTCTTTGGAATATTAGCCCCAAGTTCACCCTTGTAGGATCCTTCTCCAAACTGCCTCTGACCACAGTAAGGGAAGTCCCTTTCCATCGGATAGTCCATAGAAAAAATATGCCACCCACCAGCACAGATGGTGCTTTCGGTAGCGTGAGTGCCACCACCCACTGCCTCTCAACCCACGTCTCTAGGTGCTGCAGATGGCAGGGAAGGTGATCTAGGTTTGCTAACAGCCCTGGAAATGAAAGGGTGAGTTAAATGGCAACAGGCTTTGTATCCCTTTGCTATTATTTTGAATACCCTAGAGTTCTTAGAGATGCGATCCCAGTTGGAAAACACTATAAAACAAATTGATAAACTTGGAAAAAAACCAGGCATGCTTCCCCCGGTTGCCGCTACCCATATTCAGTTGTTAATCTGCTCCTTTCCCCTCCTCCCCCCATTATTCTGCAGTGTCTGATAGTTGCTCAAGAAGCTGAAGAAACAATTAAGATGCTTCAGAAACAGCAGATAATTTCTCACATGCAGCGCTGAGTACCCAGATGTGACTCAAGATACACACATGCTGTTTTCAAGCAAGTATTCCCAAGGGCTTAGATAAAAATAATAAAGATGAGGGGTTTCAGCAGACATCAGGTTATTTTTAAGTGGAAGGGCTCTAGGGGGTATTAGCAGGGCTCCCTGAAAATGCCATCATCTTCTTGTGTGTGTGATCCCATAGCATTAGTTGTGTACAATTAAAAAAAAATAATCAAACCAGTAGCCGGGCTAGACATGGGTTCTGGCAGGAAAGCAGTAACGGGGGTTACAGCAGATTGGACTGGTTTCACGTATCAGACACCTTCTGATTTGCCAGAGGTTTTCATGGCAGAACAAATGAGATGCCTACAGGGAGCTCTTCACCCCCAGAAGATCGTCTCAAGAGCCAGAATTTGACCCTTTGGTCACCACAGTTCAGCCAAGACGGAAACGATACAGTGGGAGAAATGCTGCGATAGTTTGGAGCCAGATCTCAGTTGACACAGGGTGTTGCAACTTTACTGAAGCGTGTGGCCCACATCCAGCGCAAGAGTCCATGAAAAATACTTCTTCCCAATATCCGCCTCCTTAATCCAGCCCCAGCATCTGTCATCACACAAAAGGGGACGGAGGCAGTGGAGCCAGCGTTACGGGAAGCAGCTCACTGAGCCAGCCGAAGAGATTTGCCATCTTCTGGGCGTGACGAATATTGGACAAATTAGGACAATGTTTTCATTAGCTGCACTCACCTGAAAAATAATCAGCAGCCAACTCCCAGGTGGCCTGGCAAAAAGTCAAAAAATGAAATCCAGCGGCAAATGGATTGTAAAGGCAAACATAAACAACTACGTCTGTGATGATCCACCATCTTGAACACATCTTCAATATCCAATACCAGGATTTTCTGCACTCAGACACACAAATCTCAGGCATTCATACTCTGCCAATATTTTAAATCACGCTCATAAAGCATATTTGACTAGGATTCAAGCTGATGAAAAGCAAGTTGTTAGTTTTAAAGGGGTTTGGTGACCCTGTGAATGGAGGGGATGGCTTCGCTCCAGCAGATGACAATCCATTAAATTAAAGAAAAAATTGCCACTGCAATCCTTAGAGCCAGGAAAGGTGTGAGAGAAAATGTGTCCCCTCCAGGACTGCAGAACCGTATTTCTGGTACCACAGATGGCAGCTTGAATGGCTGCAGGTTTTTTGCCTTGCCTTTTCATAAGGCAAAAAGATATTTAGTCTCCGCTGTTTTCAGGGAGACTTTTTAGATACACTAAGCTTATGAAGAGACATATCCCACTTCAGTAATTTTCAAAACACCTCTTCCTTTCAAGTCACCAACTCTCAATGAAGGGGGGGAGAAGAAGAAATGAAGAAACACTGAATCAAAACCTATAAACAGACTTTTTTGCGTGTGCAAGATGAGCCTGGGAAAAGCAAAACAATTCATCTACCCAAGAGGGGTTCTGCAGGGAAAGGTTAAGGAAAAATAAAGAGGGATTTAGATCACACCACTTTACACACATTTATGAGGGAGAAATTCAACACCCAGATAACAAATTCAGTTCAGGTTTTACTTCCTCTCTCCCTTTCTTCCCCCTTAAGGATGACATACCCTTCCATTTGTAAATTACTTTAATTTAAATACTTTCAGGTTAACAAAATGTCTTAACTTTGACATGCCCCAAATTACAAAACAGAAACAAAACCTCTTTACAAAGGGTAAGGAAAAAAAAAAATAATCCAAGCCCAAACCTCCTTTCCTAAGCTGGAGTTTATGGTCTGTGAGCTGGCTGCCCTCCAGAGTCTGACACAATGTCTGGAGCACCCAGAGCAGCTGGAATTCATTTTCTTCCTCCAAATCTATGCACTTTCATATGAAGTCGTGTTTTGGCACTGCCGCCTAAGAGAGAGTTCAGTGCAAAAAATCTAACCCCGGCCGTGTTTCTTTGCAACCCAGCACTCGCTGAGCAAACAAACAAAAAGGAGAAGAGAATCACAACAAAAAGAATTAGAGAAAGAAAAGAAAAGCCCTTTCCCTTCCCCCCCACATACACAGACGACTGTACCAAACAGGGGGGCTATTCATGGCTGTTCAGAAATGGGTCACAAGGAGAAATGTTTGCAGATAAAACCAACACTTTTTT
>VZRU01006687.1:368277-383915 GCA_013398155.1 Pedionomus torquatus | reverse complement strand
TTTTTTTTTTTTTTTTTTTTTTTAAATAAACATCATGGAGGCCCCTGGAAGGCGCTGAGGATGCTCGAGAATTGAGGTCCTGCTGATCCCTTCTGCCTCCCATTCACTCAGCTCCCACGCCGGCCCTGACGTACAGACCCACTCTGGGGGGGATCCAAACCCCCTGGAGCCATCTCCTCCGAGCCCAAGCCACCATGGGGAGCCTAGGGTGGGGGGCTGTGGGATTGAGTGGGGGTCGTGCTGCTGCTCCTTGCCTGGGTTGGCAGTGGGTCAAGGGGGGGGGGAGGGAGGCATCCAAGGCACTCCCAGGCGGTCCCGTCACAAAATCACACACTGCAGTTTGTGGGAGCCTGTGGCTCTGTCCCCTCGCCATTTGGTCTTCTTCTTCTTCTTCTGGCTTTTCTCTGGAATTTGTTGCCTGTTTTGGGAGACAGAGAGGAAAATAAGCAGGCGGGGCACAAAGTTCAGCAACCAGAACCCTGGGCAGGCAGCAGAACAGCATCTTGGTATCCATATGTATATTAGCATATATATCCCCATATACCCTTACACCCACTACCATGCGGCTTTTCACGCCACACAGATAACAAGACAACCTCCTGCATTTTTAAGGGAGGGGGAAAGAAGCCATAAGGCAGCATTAAGGCTAACGGCAGGGATGTATGTCCTGCCAGGGCACTCCACCTCTGGTTGCCCTCTGGGAAACAGGGATGCTCTAAGTAATGCAACGTCATTCATCTCCCTGCTGCTAATGCTCATTAGGGAAGAGGATGAAAGAGATACAGAGTGCACAGAGAAATAAACTCTCCTGGAAAGATTTGCTTTCAGCTGGCATTGCCCTTAGCCAGCTGCACTCCTGTGGACTTGGTTATGGAGCGGGATTCAAAATGAGTAATAATGAAAAATGAGACTCTGCTGCTGATGGGGCTCTGTCCTCCCCTGGAAGCTGTGAAGAGCACCAGAGCACAGAGAGCAAGGTGACCCCAGAAAGATGTCCCCGGGTGTCTGAAGTCACAGCCACCAGCAGCATGCAGCTGAGAGCCCTTCTGCACTGCGGTCCAGCAGCCCCCATCGGTTGGGTCGAGTGGGTCATGAGCAACCTCAAAAATGTTACGTTGAGGGTTTCTGCCTTTTCGTTAAGATGAGGCATTGATCAAATGCCTGTTTGTAACCCTACCTGTCTGTAGCAGCCCAGCAGTGCACATTCAACAGCAGAAGGCTTTGTAGTTCAAACACCCAATAGGCAGACTTAGGTTTTATTGCAAGATAAATCATACAAACACCGGCAGCTTCCATAGATTCAATCAGTGTCTAAATAACCAACCTGAGAGTCTGAATAGTTCAAAACCAGCCTCTTTGCTATGTAATATGCCAGGCACTAAACTGAGCATTTAGACCAAGTCATCCAGAGCAGGATGAGACATAGTTGGGGGACAAATCATTATGACTTTCGCTGCTGTTTTTCTTATAGCCTCAGCTCCCAAATGCTTCCAACCACCTGAAAAACTCAGCTTTGAAAAATAAGATCTTTTTTTTTCAGAAAGTACGAAGGCTAGAGGTACAAAAAATGTAAAGCTTTAAAGTTTAGAACTAAAAAACTGAAATAAAAAAAGTAATTTAAAGTTAATTTGGATAAACACTAAGAGGCTGCAAGCTGTTCCCAGCATTCTGGAACTGGTTTAGATTTCCAGAAAACCACATTCTGAACCTGCTCAAGATTTCTGCTGTGACAGTCCTTGTGTACGTGCTGCTGCACCATAAAAGGGGTATCAGGAATTTAAAAGATCTGTCAGGTGGACTCAAACACCCCACTCCTTTCTGGATTATTTCCAGGCAACAGTTTCTTGCATGAAGCTAAATAAGCTGGGAATCACCCAACTGCAAGGAGCACAAAACAGTGCCAACCCTGAATGAGGGTCCTCACCCTGCAAACTCACACGGGCTCTGAGGAGCCTCTATATTTGTAATGCAACCCAGGAATGACACAGTTATAAGGGAGCTATACATTTACATTTTATTTGGGAAAACTCACTTAAAAAAAAAAAAAGCAGCACTTGGTGGGTGATGCCATCCTATGGCTGTGGACAGTTTGCAAAGTCCAAAGACCAAGCAAAGCAGCTTTGTGGCAAATGGCAAAGTTAGATCAGTCAGCATCTCTCTGCTCTCTGACTTAACCCACCCGAGTTCAAGCTCTTGTGAACATCTCTGGTGCCCTTGATGCCATGGAGGATTTCACCTGGGTGGCAAGGACTTTCACGGTGACTACTCAGGGAACAGAGCTCCATCACCTATTTTTGAGGTTATGGACTGAATTTCAGGGCTTGAATTTAGTGATGTCTCATTACAAAGCTCCTTCTAGCCTGTCTGGCGTTGCGTTATGTAAAGAAAGCATCACTGTTTTATTTTGGCTAGTTTTTGGGTTTTTTTTTCCACTCCAGAGTGGAATAGATGGTGGTAAGAGCTCACAATAACACATAAGTAGTATCTAGCCAGCTAATGCTGAGTTACAGAGCAGTTGGGAAGTAGTCTGGGACATTTCCAACTCAGCTCTGTAGTTCTCCAAAGACTTTCTGCCCCCTGCTTTTGAGACATGTGGGAAGAGTGGGCAGTACCATCTGCTTTGGATGGAGGCTGACTCGAGGCTGCGCTAAGATATTCACAAGTACAGATATGCTGTGAATAAATGCCTCATGATTTAATTGCCGAATGAGGCACTTTGCATGGCGAGGAGGAGCATGATTTTTAGCTCAGCACCCTCCCAAAACATGAAAAATGAGGGCCCAGAAAAATCTGGCAGACAACTGGTGCCAGAGAAACAAGTCTTCTCAGAGAAATTTGAAGTTATCAGCCGAGACGCTGAGATGTGCGTGCAGCTCTTTTCCTGCAGGGCAGCCGGGATTTTGGGAGGCGGTCCTGACCCGCCGGCAGCCGGAGCAGGGGTTCGCCCAGAGAGCAGGCGTTTGCCAAAGCGAGCAAAGGCAGCTCATGCCAAAACTGGGAACAAACCTCTGCAGTCTGAGGAGGAAACCTGTGGCTTAGCCATTAGCTCATGCTGTTGCTCAGACAAAGCGGCTTATTTTTTTCCATTCGAGTGAGCAGAAAATGTTAGAAGTCACCTACAACAGTAGAATTTTGTAGAATTTTATGCCAGTCCTTTTTAACCTCTGGCAACACGAGACCCTGAGAGGACAAAGATATGAAAACCCAAATTACTGGTCCAGAGCTCTTAAAGTCAGCCTTTTAAAGCTGACACTTCTAGCGGGCTTTGCAGTGTTAACTAAATAATATATTTTCATCTTGGCCACAGCTAGTTGTCAACCTGCTTAGCAGTTATGTCCTGTAAGGGTGGCTAAGTGCAAGTAACATCCCTATGCAGATACAGGACAAGAATGTTTAATAAATCCCAGAACTCAACCCCCTCACCTCCCCAGCCAAACCACCCGACCCCTGCTCCCCAAAAGTTGGCTACTGGCTCTCTGGGCCAGGAATTCTGCACATCCCATTCACTGGCAGCGAGCGAGTGAAGAGTTTGCAGCTTACCTTATTACCCTCACGAGATCATGGAAGGCCTTGTCAACATTTAGAGGTGGGTCCTTGGCGCTAGTTTCTATATAGGGAATCTGGAGGGGAGAAGCGTATCAGGAAAGAGATTAGTAACAGCCTACTTGTTGGTAGCAAACCAGTTTCAAAATGAAAAACCCTAAAGGCTGGAGAAATTGGGTGCCTAAGAGACTAGGGAAATACAGGTAAACTAAGTGTTGTCATGGCACTGCTATCAACACCCTCACGCTCACAGCAAGGTCAGCAAGCGCTTAAAAAAGGTCTGGAATCAGCACCAGGCAAACCAGGGTTTGGGGAAGAATAATCGTAGACTTCATGTTGTCAGATGTTCTCTCCCCCTAAGCTGTGTTTGCAGACAAGAAAATAGCCGAAGGTTGTTGAAAGACGAGCACTTGCCAAAAATTCTTACTTGCCACATTTTATTAGGACTACTGCATGAATATTTCATGACTACAATTCCCCTTCAGTGTAAAATGATCTTCTCCTTCAAAGTCTGACAGCCAGATGGGGCCTCCTAGAGCGCTTGTCCAGCACACTGGCAGATTTATAAAACTGCCTCTGATAAGGTATTTTCGTACATGGCCTTTTCCAAAGCGTGCACGTACAGATGGGTGCAACATGCTGTGCTGCAGTGTAGGTGTCCTGGCTCCTACAGAAACCATGAGCTTCCTTGGGGAGGGGAGGGAGCAAACTTGCCCTGCCAAGCTCCCATCCTGGCTTGTTTAGAAACATTGCATGGCTTGCCGTCCTGGCTGCCAAGAAGGCTCAGGCTTGTTTGTCTCTACCTTTCCATTGTCTCCCCCTGGGTATTCAGGGCTGCTGGCATTTAGAGGTGATTAGTGGAGTATTGTGTCATCTACACCCATCCAAGACCGATTTCTTGGCCTAAACTATGGCATGAATAATGCAGAGCTAAGATGCTGGGCCAGATTTAGATAGGCTTAACAAGCCTGTAACTTCATTATCTTTAACAAGCTCTCTTCCTAGGGACACCTGGGTATATTTCCTAACGCCTGACTCTGCTTTTTCACTGTGGGAGGGTTCACTTTCTTCTCTTATTTTGAACATTACACATTTGGCGCCACTTACATACGTCTTGTTCACACTCCTTTGTGATGGCCACAGCTTTGCTACAGCCTGGTGCACAGCAGAGGTTCTAGTTTCAACAACGAATTGGCCCTACTGAAAGGAAGCTGCACAGCTACTACTTTGTAGTAGTCGAAAATGTAATTGCAAATGTTCGATTGTAAGAGAAATGCTTCAATTCAGCTCTAAATGAGCACAGAATTCAATTCTGAATGCCTGTAATGGGACTTACAACAACCAATTAAACAATCCCGCAAACTTACATTATGTTTTGTTGCCATTTCTCTTCCCTGCTCTCTTGTAATTTTCCGTAAATGCATTAGATCAACTTTGTTCGCCACCAAAATCATTGGAAAGGACTCTCTGGAAAAAATCAAAACCACCACCCAATTACTAGCAGACTACAATAAAAAATGCTGAGCATAAGTTTCACTTTCTGATGCTGACATCATCTAACATTTTCAGCTACAGACATACCACATAGGTTTGAAGAAATACGAAGACCAAATAAACACACGTCAGCCTCCAGACTGTGCTGCACATATATTCATATTGTACAAATTTACTTGACAATTTTCATGTAACCACATATTCATTCTTATTTGTAGGCACTTCAGGGACTTAGTGTCATTGTTTTTGCAATTATAGTAGCTAAGACTGAAGATCCAACTAGATGAAGAAAGAACTACAGAATTTGTCTGGAAATTGACTGAGATAGAGACATATCTTGGACAGGAGAATAGGACCCTCTCATAACAGCCAAGGCATACCAGTAGCTGCCCAGCTTGGCAGCTGCTAGTCACTGCAAGATAACAAGGCATATTGGAGGAACTGGTGTCAGTTCATGTCCTGGTGGAGACTCATCCACTGAGAGAAACCCTTGAGAAAGAAAAGACAGACTCAGGGATGGCTGGCACTTAGTGGGGGAGCATCTGATTAGGTAGAAAACGACTGGGGCCAAAGATCTCCAGCAGTTGTTATCCCAAGTCAAATTGAAAGACTGGCAGTGGTAGCTGGAAGGAGGCTGGAGGGAACTGGAGAGTCTTGCTAAGTTTTCAGATGCTACTGCCTGCTTCTGATCCTACAGCAAAAACCTGAACAACAGGGTTTTTTGTATCAAAACCATCTACTTCTGTACTAATAACCAGTATTTCTTTAACTTGACCAGGCACATGACTGTCTTTGGGCACTGCCTGAGAAGAGACCCATCTATTCACAGCACATCCAGTGCAAGGCTCTCCTGATGAGGTGTGCGGGGGTCAAGCTCTCCTCCAGCAGAAAATCTCCCATAGCTCCAGTGATTAAACAGAATCACTGCTTGTGCCACAGGGGGTCCTGGCAGCGTGGCTGCTGCTCACCCCAGCCCACTCTCATACAGCAGCTTCTCTGTCTGCAGAGAGCAGTTGTGCTGTAGGGCCATCACCTACTCTTAGAGGGGAGGAGGTACCTTCTGATAATTGACACTTATTGCAGTATTATTTTCTTTTATTTAACTTTAAACCCTCCTAAACTGATTCCAGTGTTCTCTGCTGTAACAGAGCTGATTTTATTAGGATAAGGAGCAGCTGGCCATACTCATTTCTGCATAAAACACTTCCCAGAGTACCTCTGGATTTTCAAACAGCATTTCTGTGTCATTTTTCATCGAGACGATAAGGGCTCCATCTTCTCTCTGGCACATTGCCCCATTGCTCTGGCTGGAAAAATACCGTACTGCACTCTGCATTTTAAATGAGCCTTATTCATTCTGATAAAGTGGCTTTGATTTAATTTTAATACCTGGGCATTGATATATCTTGACTCTGATCATTCTGGAGCAAAACACTTGCTTTTCTGGATTATTTGATTCCTTTTTGGCTTGCAGAACATTAATAAGAAAGGGATTACATTTGGACGGTATCTCATTTGCCTTGTTTACATCAGGCATAAAACTCTATGGGGACTTTGTTCCCTATTGTAAGCCGTATGATTGCTAGTTGGACAAAGCCACTATAGTTGGAAGTTTTACTGGAATGAAGGTTATGGAAAGAAACAGGAGAAAAGCTTTGAACAGCTCTGCTGAAGCGGCAGCCTGCAATTCTCTCAGATTTTAAGCTGCCACAGCTGACGGCTAGCTGGAAAGCCAGGGCGATGCTCTGCTCCTGGCTACCTGCGGGTGTGGCAGGACCGTTTCTTTACTCATGCTGCCTTTTTTCTGAAGAAGCCTGGGTTCTGGACAAAGCATTCAGCTCCTTGTGCTCTGCGTTTCAGTGGTGCTGAGGGTGGGGGGGGGACAAAGCCAGCCTCACCAGCCCGTTTCACTTCCTGCTTCTCACACGCCGGCCCCGGTGCTTGCACGGCATTCGGAGGAGTAAAAGTTTCAGTCCAGAGCAAAACAATGCATAGCGCATCTCATTTTCACAAAGTTAAGCTCGATAAAACTGACACCAGTTTGGGGCAGATTACAGGAAACACTGTCCCGTCTTCTTCAACTTTCAGAAACAGATTTAACTTGCCCCAAGCTGAGCTGGCATTGAAGAAAAGACTGGGAGGCAGTCTGAGTGACTGACATTTTTCTTCATTTAGATGAAATCAAAGGGTGGTTTTTCCTTTACTTTTCACTCTTGTGGGCTCCGCTTTGGATGCTTTACTGGAAGAACTGTCAGCTGTGAACCTCACATGATACGAGTCCACCCTTCCTGTGGGGAAGTTATTCAGAGCTGTGAAAGGAAGCCAGCAATGAGGCCCGAACCCTCTGGTGGCTTTTCTTGATGACTTCCATAATTAAAAGCCATTATGAATGGAAAAACTAAGTGTTTCAAAGCTGCAGACATATAAGGGCTTAATTCACACCCCACCCAGTGTGGATGGATTCATCGCCTCTTGAACCAGGATGGGAAGAGGGAGTTAGCGCAGAGATAAAACCCTGGCAGCTTCTCCTTGCTCTGTCAGGATGCATTTGCTTACCGTGATTAAACTCTCAGCGCCACCTTCTCCCAGGCACGCACAAGGAGGGGAGGGGGCAACCTCTCTTGCTTTCTCCCCAGTCATGCAGAGATGTTTTATTAACTGAAAATGGCTGCTGCAGAGCATGATGCCTTAACTGCATGACACCCCTTGTAAGAAATGCAACTCCCTCCAACATGATGTGTTTTCGCCTTCAAGACACTTGTTCCCAGCCCCATATCATACCAGCAGCCTGGTCTAGTGGGAGGTGTCCCTGCCCATGGCAGGGAGGTTGGAATTAGATGATCTTTGAAGTCCCTTCTAATCGAAACCATTCTATGATTCTATAATCTTAGAATGGTCTAGGTTGGAAGGGACCTTTGAGATCATCTAGTCCAACCATCAACCTAACTCTGATTAAAAAAAAAAACAAAACAAAAAAACCAAAACCAACACTGACCCATCGCCAAACCACATCACTAAGCAGTTTGTCATACAGAATCTTCTCAGGTCTGTTTGGCACAAGCTGAAGCCAGGGAAAGGAGGATGCTGCCAGGACACACCAAAGGATTAGGGTTGAATGAACACTTGCTGGGACCCTACTGGTGTTCCCCAAGTCCCTGCACTATGTGCAGAACAGCCCTCTCCCTCTTCAGAGCCAAACAGGTCACCTTCAGAGGTGTCTGCCTTTCTCACATTGCTCTGCCAGACCACTCTGGCAGGAGTTCTGCCCATCCAGACCCATTTTCACTCCATCATAACACTACTGAACTTTTCCATGTTGAATGCATTACATGCTTATGAGAAGGGTAAAACACTTCTTGTTCCTCACAGGCAGCTCTACAAGGATTTGGACACACAGGGGGTGAAAAGCAGGGAGAGAGATGCAACTGCCCTCCATGGCACAGTGTCCAGGGTGGTGGGAGAAAGGGTCAAGCTCTATGGTACCCACCTGTCCTTGACTCTTAGGATCAGCTGGTGGAACCGGTCCACGTGCTCGAAGCTAGCCTTGTCTGTCACTGAGTAGACTATAAGAAAACCGTCTCCAGTCCTCATGTACTGCTCCCGCATTGCGCTGAACTCCTCTTGGCCTGCAGTATCCAGAACTAGGACAGAAGAAATAAAGGGTTTTAGTCACTGTGAGGACCTGTGGCTGCTGTGACCACTATGTGTCCTACATGGCCATTCTGCCTCTGCTGGGCTTCGTCCTCTCATAGGCTGCAAGATTTGACGAAAGCAAGGTGGATGGACAAGGTGGTTTCTTGTTACAAACCAAAACCCACTCCCTGACCCCACTCACTACTGTGTGCCTACGTTGGGAGCAGATGGAAGGGAAGAAGACTACATGGATTTTACTTTCCTTTGCCAATACCAAATACTGAGCACCAAACTTGGGGAGTTGCTTCCCTAGAAAGCTGTGGCTCAAAGTACTTCACATCTTTCCTCTCCCAGCTCTCTCTGTTCCCAGCATGGAAAAACTGAAGACTGAAAGAGTAACTAAATGCCGGTTTAAATGTGAGGGACAATCTACAAACTGCACAGTGATCCAGAGCTGGGAGACAACCCAGAGTAACAGCTACAAGCATTTTCCTTTTCTCAATACTTAGGTATTATTTTTACACAATTATGTACTTTCAAAGCAAGACAGTACAGTCTTGAGGAACTCCCCTTAAATATTTAGTCCCAAGTGGTGAGCTGATATTGAGAAGCTAATCAAAACAGGTGGAAAAGCTTTAAGCAACTGGCATATCCTGTACAGCAATTGTGTTTCTGTGCATTGATAATGTCTAGTCCTCTAAAACACCCCAGTTGTGACAGCAACCCAGATGCTGTTCCCCACTAGATTAATTTCCTCTCCAATATGACCGTAACTGACTGGTTCTCCATCCCTCTGCCTTGCAGGGAGTCCCATCAGCTACATCATGGATCACATGCCAAGCAAACTATGCCAGCCTTCTGGCTAAACACCACATACTGATGCACATCAATTCTAGGGCCCCAGCTTTGTACACTGCCAGGAGGAGGGTACAACAGGAGTTCATCAGCTCAAGCTATGTGTAGTTAGGCCAGTGCAAACACATGCATTGGCTGCTCAGAAGTAACAGTCCTTAAGCATCGTTGTATCCTAGGGAGAAACGAAGGACCTTTATGACAACTAGGAATGCTTTCACATCCCAGCCAACTGGGCTGGGTGGGAAAACTGTTCTCACCTCCGCTGTACAGCCACAGTGTTAGCATCTGCTGTCCATGAGTGGTGGGGAAAGCCCAGGGCAGCTGTGGATGGAGACTGTGGCAGAAGCATACTGCTGACAGACCAGCAGGGCTTGATACAGGTTTTTCTAGTCTGAGCAGGCCCACAGTCCTAGCAAGGTGTTTTCTGTAGGGGTACGCACTCAGGCTGCCCCAATTTCCAGATGGGGCCAGGATAAAACCCACTTTGCTGCCGGTGTTACTTGCTGAATCAGCACAAGTGGCCATGGGCAGACATGTTGCATGTCACAGCACAGCCCACAAGCCAACCCACGCCTTCACTCTATTTCAGAGGACCTGGAGACCTTACTTGGTGATGGCAGGCCCTTTAAAGCCTTCAGCCTCATTTGTTCGCCTGCCTTAGGTGGTCTTGAACATCTGTTTTCATGAGTCTTTAAGGTGAAAAGAGTTCTTGCAGAGACCCTAAGATTTAGGCTTGTTTGCCAACAACCTGGAGCTTGCTGGAGTCATGGTGTCTCTTCATAGCCTTTTATCCTGCTTCTGCCATCTAAATCTAGGAAGCAAGGGTCTCAGCTCAAAGGTATCCAGGCTATTCTTGATGATTGTACAAAGAGGGAAAAAGAGAAAATAGAAAACCAACCCAAAGACATTGCATGTACTGGTGAATTTCTATGCCCTAGGCAGAATTGCTGCCATGGAATAAGGCCAGGACCTCGTGGTTAGGACGGAAGAGGAAATTAATCCTTCCTACCCGCCCAACCTGTAAGGAGAGGCTGGGCTGCCCTCATCTGACTCCTGCACCAGCTGGACACCGTATCAGGGCAGGGCTGAGAGCTGACAACCAACACACACACGCAAACACTCATTCCCTTCCCTTCTCCAACACACATACCCAATTTGTGGTGGTGTGGCATAGCTTCTCACATGGGGCCAGGTTCTCCTGCCCTCCCTCCCCCCGAGACAGGGCAGGTGCCCTAGCACAAGCCGTGGGCAGGAAGGTGGAGATGGATATGCCATATCCTGCATGGTAATTTGCTTAGGGACTTCCCCTTGCTCTGGCACATTTGCAAACGTCCCGTGAAACACATGAAGAGCATCCAGCTCTGCTCCTACATCCGTCAACTCATGCCTAGCTGCTGCCTCTCCAAAGCTTTCCATCACCCTTCAAGCGGGCAGGGGATGAGCCTGGGGGGGCTGTGGGCATACTTGAGAGACAGCACAGGACTGTGGGCCTGCCACTCCTACCTTGCCTGGATCTTGGCCATGGCATCATGCTAAACACAGGCAGAGCTGCTGTGTCAGCAGCTGCTATTTAAAGAGAATTCACTTGCAGCATTCATGGAAAGGCGAGCAAGTCCAGGCAACATTTGAAAATGGAACTTTGGAAATGCAAGTAAAAGACATGCAGCAGAGAAGGTTATGGTTAATCTCAAATGGGTTATTCATGCAAAGTTAAGCATCATGTGGATGGCCAGATAAAGTCTTTACAGTAAACTCCAAGTGTGCTACTGATCAAGACAATCCCCCCCATCCTAACACTTGTGTGCTATACGAACTGTAAACAGAGAGGGGAGTGAGATCTGGATCCTTTGTAGGCAGGATGGGACCACATCCTGGAATGCATCAGCACTGAAAAAGGGCCGATGTGACTGTGCTCCTGCTGTAATCTTGTGGCATAAAAGCTTCAAGAAGACACTCATCTACAGAAATTGGAAAGTAGCAAGGAGAAACTTTGGGAAGGGGAAACTGGAAAGGTGATTTGACTGGCTTCCTAAAGGGCCAAGGAAATGTAGTGTGTTAGCCAGCATCCATCTTCTTTTAAAATTGGTATTTCTGCAGACAGGATGCCAAAAGACATAGAAATAATCATGAGCAGAGAACTCTCCTCCCCCAGTACCTTGGAGAACCAGCAGTTGCCTCTTACTGGCAGTTGCCCCACTGGCAGTACATAAAAGCCCATGTGGAAACAAGGCTGGACCAAAGCACAGCAGGTTTCCCCTGCCTCATTCTTCTAAGAATTCAAATCAAATTCATAGGCTGTGCAGCGCATGGCCAGGGACTTCCAACAGCAAACTTGGTGAAGTTCCCACAAACTTGACAGGAGAAGCAGCAAGAAGGAATGTTAACAAAAGCACTTAAGTGAAAAGTGAGGAGAGAGAAGCTAAGAACTAAATCAGACATAGGAAGAGACATCCAAAGAGGGCAAAGCCATTTTACAGAACTATCACGCAATCAGCTGGAGACCAAACTAAAAGCAATTAGGCTGTGAGAGCTCAGCAGGGAGGTCTCTTGATTCGGCAGGTAAGAGGTTGCTCAGCAAAGAGATGCCCTTTTCCACTTTCCAGTGGATGTGACCCCAACTGTTGTGGTGAACTCCTTGCTAAATGGATCCTGCCCCCTTAGAACTCTATGCACCATTTTCCTGTTAATCCTGATGGGTCAGGCAAGAGCACAGCTGCTTAGAGAGCTCTTCTGAGCAGATACAGGAGCCAAGGAACACACAGGAATTTATGGCCCAAAACAGAAGCGCTTGGTGCTTCCAGGTATTTTATGTGGCAATATCTCTGAGTGCTCATCTAGGGACACAGACTTGTAAATCTAAGCCAAGGGTAGAGACACTATGAGATACTATGAGATCTAAGTCATGGCATTACTTTTTATAGAGCCTAGGCTGGGTTCAAGCACAGCCTTCGGGGGAGCTCAGATCTTGTTGTACAGGTGCGTTCCTCTTCTCTTTTCACACCTAGGCAAAATTCCTTCCTACGTCTTTATCTTTACATTGCTGAGCGTATAGATCAACTGAAGAGAGTTAAGCCACTGTCCATAGCATTTAAGGGGCCAAAGATGACCAGACAGGCAGGCTAAACCCATTTTCTGTACTTCAGCCCTTGAATTCCAGTGCCTGAATCAGACACCGGCAGCTCTTCTCAAGTAGCGATTGCACATTGCTGCAGCCAATCCTGAAAGCAGCTCAGCACAGTTCTCAAAGTGCCTTGCCCTCCAGCACCCAGTAGAGTGGCTGCACGCCATGAACAGGGACGGGGTGCAGCTGTTTGTACCTATCTCATTCTCACGCTCAGGAAAGGCAAGTGTTCAACCTGATTTTTGCAAGTGGTCTCTGGTAAAATCCCTTTGACTAGGTACCTAGAGCCCATGTGCAAACTTTTAAGGGACTGGATGGGTCAGCAGGCAGAGAGGAACCTGGGTTCACATCACCAGGGAGAGAAGCAGCACAAACCAGCCTGACCCCAGGTGTTTTCTGCCTTTTCAACTTAATATGATATACAGGAAAAGTCCCTGGAGCAAAGAGCAGAACCGGGAATGTGGCACTGTCAGAGGACCACAGGTTAGAACTGGACTACTCCCCATGGTGCTTCACTCTCCACATCTTGCTTTCCTCTTGGCACCACAGCTCTGCTTCAACAGATGGAATCAGAGAGAAACCCCTTCCTCAGCTGCCCTGCAGCTTGGTAGATAAACTCAAGGGAAAACTTCAGTTGAATTGATAAGTCAAATGAGTCTCAGGCCGAGGAAAGCCATTCCCACAGTTTTCATCTTCCTTTCATCAGCAGCATGGGGGGAGAGGGCATCAGCCATTCGCTTCAAATGAGGAATTTGTATTCTGGGTGCAGTGGTCACAGCTCTTATGTTCTGTCTTCCCACACCCCAAGACACCCTGAAGAGCTACGAGGTACCCATACTGTGAGTAGGGCCAGGCAGATGCTTTACTTGGCCACTCTGATGCTTCTGCTCCTTCTCAGATAGAGCCACACAGCCCCTGGCATGAGAGCCTTCCTCAAGGAAAAACAGGCGATGGGAAAACACTGGGGCTTTTATGAGTGTCTTCTGTGCCCTAACTAAATACACAGATGTTATAACATGGAAAACCCGAGTACTTGAATTCTTGCCCTTTCTTTAAGAAAAAAGAAAAGAGGGGCCTTCAGAAGAAAGGCTTCCACATCAATAAAAAAAATAAAGATGGGAGCCCTTAAAGAAGCTCTTTTTCTAACAAAGGACAAGTATTCAAAGTGTTGTGTTTTCCATGTTGCAACATCAAAATTTTCCTGGCAGGAAAAGAATCCCCACAACCAAAGACAATAAACCCTCTTTCAAGGTTGCAAAATCCCAGCAATTAGGGGAGGGAAAATACTGTACACACAAATAAAAGAACGAAAGTATAAGCTTAATTTGAATTCTAATTCTTTCAGTGACACTACCTACAGGTTAAATACGAAAAAGGAAAGCAAGCCGCAAACCAACCCTCCTGCCTGCAAGTCTGAAGTGACCTCTGGTCTCCCTCTGGCCTCCTGGCAGAATTGTTCCCAAGCTTCCTGAAGAGAAAAGCAGACAGCCTGTCCTGGGATGACTACCAGCAAAAGCCCTCGGCAGAAAAGGATGTATGGCAGACACTGGTGGAAAGAGCAGCGAGGAAGCCCAAGGGGAGGAATAGTGCTGGGTGTTACTCCATGGGGCTGCTCATCAGGGCTGTGCAGGTCCAGCCCAATACAGGGACACCCAGGGACTGAGAGGAAGACTTGAGAAGAAGAAAAATAAAACTGAAGCTCAGGAGTAGGAAGACAACTTCTAGGCAGTGTGTTTAATCTAAAATACACCAGGGAAGGCAATGAGGGAAGAGGAGGGAGACCACAGCCTCCTTGCACCCAACACATGGGCACAATTCCTTGCTTTGCTGGTACCAGTTGGCACAGCCCTGCTGGCAACTAAGAGTTTAGTCTGATTTATCAACATGCCCAAGGCCTGTGCTTATGGCTATCTCTTCCTCTCTTCCTCCTCATCACCTTTTTATAGCTCTGTGTGGTTTGTCAGTTATAAGGAATTTTGAACCATAGCAATTTTTTTTGCTACATTAAGGTATTCCACTTTTGGCTTCATGCTCACGTTAATAATTCCAGACTGGCATTTTGCAGCCACGCCAATAGAAATCGTCTGCTAATTGCTAGGTTAGCCTGCACACAGAAAGGAGAGTATAAAATTAATGACAGCAACTCAATTGGACCAACAGCTAATCAAAGCAGATTAACCCTGGCCCCCACTTAATTCTGACCTGATGTGTCTACGCTGCACCTGCGTGTGAATGCATTTAACCAAGCACATCACTCTGCTGATTTCAGTAGGAACAGCTGGGAATAAATGACGATAACATATGCAGAGAAAAATCAAAGGCTGATCTTAAAGCCTCATTGGAGTGGCAGGAACTGGAAAAATTGGCTAGGAACAAATTGCCTGTGCATCCCTTATTCGGCTTAAGTGTCCCATTCCACTCCACAACACTTGTCTTCCAAACATCACATTGATGGACTTTGTTGTTGGACTTAGGCCAGCTTTTAAGGATTTTTGTATAATGTTGGATTTAAACACACCAAGCACAGGTCCCACAGTCTTCTGTGAGGCAGGGAACTATCATAGACTCTTCTTTGGTGAGAAAATAGACACAGAAACACACCGAAGCCAGACAGCATGTATGTAAAAGATGAGTTTGAATGTAGGTTTGGCTCCAAGGTCTAAAATCCATTTAAGTCTACTTTCAGCAAGAGATTTCAGCAAAGGAAAAAAAAAAAAGCAAGAAAAAACATTTCACCATGCTGCCAGTTAGTGCTATTGAACAAATGTGGGTGGAGGTCTTCATGGAGGGAAGCCAAATGCCTCATGCAAGCTGGCTAGCATGAGGGTTTTTTTTACAACATAATGCTGGTGCAGATACCAAATGCTAAGAGATGCTTTGTACAGAACTGCTCAGGCAACAGCCTGGAAGAACGCAGGCTGTTTGGTTTTTTTTTTTTTTTTTATAATTTTTTTACAATTTTTTTTTTTTTTTTTTTTTTTATTACTAACTT
>VZRU01006687.1:341480-362344 GCA_013398155.1 Pedionomus torquatus | reverse complement strand
CTAATCATCTTGGTAGTCCTCTGCTGTACCCTCTCCAACAACTGGGGAGGAGTGCAGAACTGGATGCAGTACTCCAGATGGGGCCTCACCAGGAGGACAGGATAACCTTTGACTGGCTGGTCATGCTCTTCTTGATGCACCCCAGGATGCCATTGGCTTTCTTGGCCACGAAACCACATTGCTGGCTCATGGTCATCCTGTTGTCTACCAGAACTCCCAGATCTTTTTCCTCAGAGTTGCTTTCCAGCAGGTCAGCTGCCAACCTGTCCTGATGCAGGGGGTTATTCCTTCCCAGGTGCAGTACCCGACACTTGCCCTTGTTGAATTTCACCAGGTTCCTTGCTGCCCATCTCTCCAGCCTGTGCAGGTCTCACTGGATGGCAGCACATCTTTCTGATGTCACCCCTCCCAGTTTTANTTGATGCACCCCAGGATGCCATTGGCTTTCTTGGCCACGAAACCACATTGCTGGCTCATGGTCATCCTGTTGTCTACCAGAACTCCCAGATCTTTTTCCTCAGAGTTGCTTTCCAGCAGGTCAGCTGCCAACCTGTCCTGATGCAGGGGGTTATTCCTTCCCAGGTGCAGTACCCGACACTTGCCCTTGTTGAATTTCACCAGGTTCCTTGCTGCCCATCTCTCCAGCCTGTGCAGGTCTCACTGGATGGCAGCACATCTTTCTGATGTCACCCCTCCCAGTTTTATGTCATCAACAAACTTGCTGAGGGTACATTCCATCCCTTCATCCAGGTCATTGACAAAAATATTAGAGAGGACTGTACCCACTACGGATCCTTGGGGGACCCCACTTGTTATGGACCTCCAACTAAATACCATGCCACTGACCACGACCCTCTGAGCTCTGTCTTTCAGCCAGCTTTCAACCTACCTCGCTGTCCATTCACCTAATCCACACTTCCGAATCCTAAGGAAAAGTTCCATATTCCCATTTTTGGGAGAGTAAAAACCTGGCTAAAACCCAGTCCCTCCCCAGACACATTTGATGACAATATTTTGCTGTGCCCACAGCCAGGATTTCACCCCATCTTTATTTACGTGGAGGAGAGGCTCTGGCTGAGCGGCATGAAAGGCTGATTGTTAGTGACATGGTGAGGGGCAGGCCACGGATGTAAAAACCATATTCCATTTGTGCACAATTTTTGACCTCATCACAAAACCACAAGCTACTGCTCAGCAGACAAACATTACATTTTCATTGATGTTTAGTACCAGCCCTTTTAACTCACTCCTCAGAAGACCTCAAGCTTATCTTGTATGAAATGCTCCCCAAAGTACTAGGATAATATTTAGCCCATTGTGCAAACTGAATCTGCCCAACACACCTATGGCTTGGTTGAATCAAGGCATTTCCTTCCCATCCTTTCCAGAAGTTTGGTCATACTGTACACGTCTGTACTTCCAGACTGGGCATTATGTAGACCATGAAGAAACAGCAAGAACTGAACTAAAAAAAAGTAATTAAAATTAAAAAAAACCAGGCACTGTAGGCTGATCTGTTGAGCAAAAACCCCACTTATTTTGGGTGATGCTAGCATGAACAGACGAAAACTTCAATTGAGTGTCTAAAGGCAGTGACATTTAAACGTTTCTGCAAGGCTGGTTCTACTTCACCAGTGGCCACCGGGGTGGCAGCAACCAGCACACGCTGCCCAGCCAGGCAAGTGCCTGCTAGGTACTGTCCCCAGCACACCACTGAAGGTCCTCTGCAGTGATGACTGCTGCCAAGCTGCACTAATTCCTCAGGTATTTGCTAAGCAGGGTCCCTGTGCACTCTGAACCCAAAAGACACTCTCATGCCCAAAGGCAGACAGCTACATGTTTCTGTCAGACAGCAGTTGATACTCACGGAAATGTTCCTCCTTCTACTGAGATGGCAGGTCCCACCCACCCAGTGTGGAAGAAAGTAATGCAAAACCTCCAAAAGCCAAGCACATCAATCCCTCTACACCTCCACCTGCCCTCATAACCAACGCAAGAAGACAACTCATGCCTTGATGAGATTATCTTTTAAACCAGCCAGTAAATCAAACCTTAAAAACAACATATGTCACCTCCTGGAAAATATGAAACACTCCCAAAGGTGTGCAGAGCTTCCGTGCCGGCTGGTTACATTGCTATGGACAAGTACAGAAGACTTGGACTGATTTTCATGTTTTTTTGGCAAGAGTACTGACACAGTCCTCCTCAGATGGGAGCAAGAATCAGCATGTTTGCTGGAGATTTGATTGAGAAAAAACGAAGCACAGACGTTTTTATCTATTGTCTGAATACAAAGCAGCATGTGGTAATAGGCTAATAAGCTCTGATGGTAATCACCTTACAATTTATATAGTTGTTATTTTGAATGAGCCAAAAGAAGGATCCATATCCTACACTGATGAACGCCGTCAGGGCTCTGGTTAAGTCACTAGAAGGAGGCTGATTTATATCAGTGTCTTCAGGCATAACAGCAAAATGTGTGTTCCGACAGCACAAGCCAGAAATACTGAGACAGTCAGAAACGTGGCTACTTCTGGGGTAGATGGTAAGGCAAAGAGAGAAAAGCTGACCCAAAAGTGTCACTGAGGCTGAGCCTCCTCTGCAAAAAAAATTTCTTATGGAGGCAGAATAAACTGCATAAAACCCCAATGACCTGTCTGGACATGGAGATGGAATGGAAAGGCTGAGCTATCCCCTTGGAGCAGCCACAGAATATGAAATCACCAGACAGAGAAATTCAGCTTAGCTTGTATGATTGGATCCCCAAGGCTCGACATAGGACAATGATAAAGCTGAACCCAGATATTTGATACTTGAAGTGTGAGTATCCCTATCGCCAGTTCCAGCTCTGCTCTTCTGGAGGCACAGATCCCAGGGCAAAGCCAGTACAGCAGGTAAACCAGCTCAGAACCAAGCCCTGGATTTGCAGTGGAGGTTAGTGCAATTAAGACACCCTGGCTCCCTGACAGAGAAGCCCAGCATGACAGTGATTTAAGGTCTCCATGGCAACACATGACAGAAATTGCTTAATTCTGTTATGAAACCTCAAGACAAAGCTGTAACAGGGTCTGTGTGGGAACCACCAGCTCCCTCCCCCTCTGCTTCAGCTCACCAAAACTTCAGGGTGCCCTATAGCAATAGGCTAAGATTTAGCATATGCTTTGACATACGTATGTATGCTGACCAATTCCACCAGCCCATGGCCAAAGGAATGTGCTTACCATTGGCTTTCTTTGGTCCACGGATAGCTCTTCACATATGTCCTGCCAGAGCTCTGGGTACCAGAAGACACCAACCTCACCTGAGGTCAAGGAAGACTACTAGTGACTGAGGCTGCCAACTACTCCTACGGTTGCAATTAATAACTCTCCCTCTAGCCACAGCTCACTTGATTACGCCCTTTTACCCGGCTGCTTTGCAAGCATTAGCAGCTCCACGCAATGTCTCCGGGGCTGAAACTCCGCAAGATTTGAACACTTCCCTCTCTGCTCCTCTTGCAGACTGCTGGCTGCAGCCACACAACCACCACGACACACCCAGAGACGCTCACCAGGTACCAAAATAGTTCAGCCTTTTGTGTTACAGGCAACCCCTTGGACTGGAAGCTACTGAGAACTTGAAACATGGGACATGCTTGTTTTGGAGCTAGCTGCCTGCCTTGATTCATGCTCATCAGGACCAAGTGAGCTTCAGGAATTTCTCCCTTGAGTTGGCATCACTATGTCCCAAACCTTTGAGAGCCAAAGGACCTGTAGGTTCACGAACAACCACTGCCAATTATTATTAAATAATGATGATTAACTCTTAGCCAGGTTTCCTCCGGTCTGTCAGATTTCCTGCCTGGTCACTGCCACAAAAGCTGGACTGCATGCAAGTCTTCAGTCAGCATGACTCCCGTCATGTGGGAGGCCACAGCCTGGTATCCTTTATAGTTCTGGCATTAAGTTGTTTAAAACCCAAGTGAAATTTCTACTTTGAGCTTTTCTGAAAAAGAGGATCCTGCCAGGTGAAAGTGCTCTCAATCCATCACCTTCCAGGAGATCTGATGGAGCCCAACACCTGGCAAGACCTGCACAGGAAATTAGAGGCATTTCCTTTTGGAGCAGTGATCGAAGAACTATCAGATTGCTAACAAAAAGGAGAAGAAAACAAAAAAAACAAACCAAAACAAAACAAAAACAAACAAACAAAAAAACCCACAAACAAACAAACAAAAACAAAAAAAACCCCAACCCAGACATAAACTAACTGTTGTTTAAAAATAAAATCCTCAACCCGGTAATAAAGAGCTGTGACCGTTTAGATTTTGAATTTGGGGGATGTGGTGGTAGGTCTTGGAAGTGGCCTTGTGAATTCTCTTCCAGTACAAAAAGATGCTGTACCCAGAGGACTGAGCTCCCTGAGCTCCTCACTGGCTTCCCATGCCAGCCAGATCTCTTCTCCTTTTCATCCCAAGATCTCATCACTTCCCCCACCACACAGATGCTGCTCAGATTTACTGTAAGAGAAAGAAAACGCACCGGGGGAGTAATGAAGCACTTGAGTTTCACACAAAAGGCAGCTAAAGGCAGTCTCTGCCTGATGAATACTTGGTAGTTATTTCAGGAAACATGGAATTATAGACTGAAATAATAATAATAAAAAGCCATGTCACTGGAAATTGCTTAGGTGGTAGGCGGCCCCTGTCTCCTCCCTGCTGTGAATCCTTAAGTGGTAAGAAGGAGCCCTTGCTGTAGCACTGAGCAGCAGCCTTCCCCTGGCCAGGCTGGACTTGGGAGCTCATTTGTATTTACTTGGAAGCACGTGCTTGTCAGTATCCTGATCTATATGTAAATGCAACACAGCATGCGTCAATCATACTGACAAATGTCATCTGAAACGAACTCCACTTCCCTCCCCCAACTCCTCCTTCACCTCCCCCAACTCCATTAATCTTCAGCTCATTTCTCTCGGTGATGTAGTGCCCTTTTCAAAATATGCAAGAAGATTCCTGTCACTCTGACAAGCCAACAGTCAGATGCAGAAGCCAGATTATTATTTTTTTTTTTAATTAAAAACAACAGTGAAGTCAGATTTGGGTCATCTGTAAAGTTACAGCACTGCTGCTACCAGTTTTGTAGGAGAATCCAGATGTGACCAGAAAGCAGCTACGTGAGATCCATTCCTGTATCTCTCAGACCTTGATGAGAGCTGTATTGTTGCCAGTTTAGGGGTGTCCACTGGAGGCTGATCCAAGGCTTTTGCCGAGGTGTGAAATGAGAGCATCCCGTCACGGTAACCGGGGCCTGAGGAAGCGGATGGCTCAGCTACTTTTACTTCCCTCACTTCTCACATGCTTAAATCCACCATCCCTTTCCTTACTCTTATACTTCCAAAGCTCTTGGGAGACATCAAGGAATGACAGATTCCTGTATTCCTCTTGAAAATTCTTCGCTAGTGAGGCCAGGAATACCTCTCTTATGTTATCATGGAACTGATGAAGCTGACCTAAACATACTGCAGCAGAAAAATCAGATAGCCAAGATGTTCCCCTGCCCTGCCCAGCCAGAGATAACACAAGAACAAATTTACAGTGGAGGAAGCGGCTTCGAATTCCAATAGCTGCCCTTCCTGTTCACACAATCCCTGGAAATGGGCAGCTTCCCTCCTACACATCCCAGCCTGCTGACACACCAATAAAAGGACCCCAAATCCACTGCCCTGGGTGATTTTGCTA
The DNA here is from genome assembly GCA_013398155.1 of Pedionomus torquatus. Lineage (NCBI taxonomy): Eukaryota > Metazoa > Chordata > Aves > Charadriiformes > Pedionomidae > Pedionomus > Pedionomus torquatus. The sequence goes on along the minus strand of VZRU01006687.1, from coordinate 356,628 downwards.
CTCTTGTACAGCTCAGCAAGGTTTCTGAAGCAATAGCCTGCTGTGGCAGTGCTTGTTTTGCAACCAGGTGCTCTGCTACTTGCATGTGGTCCCGCTGTTGGCAACGCAGCCAGATGTGCATGGCAGAGCCAGATGTGTAGCACAGTCCTCCTGGCCTCAGCCAGCATCACCTTGGGCAAGCTGAAGTGGTCCACACAACAAATTCCTGCACTGTGGCATGGAGCTGTGGGGAAAACCTGATCAGTAACAAGAACTGCCCACCATAGCTTCCAGCCTGCCTTCCCCACCATGGCCCCACATCTCCCTGCCAAAACAAGCGGTGCTCCACAGTATCCTGACCACCCACTGTCAACCGACCCCTCCACCCAGCTCCTTGCCAGTTTATTGCATTGAGGCCTTATAGACACCCTGCCATGTACAGAGCGGGCACAGCTGAGCCAATGCACAGACTTCATGGCACCTACAGATGCTTTGGAGATGGATTATGGATAGAAAGGGTACAGGGCCATTTCATTCCTGTCACCCTCTCACAAATCAACCAATGCATTTGGCTCCAAGTTTATCTTCCAGTCAGGCTCAATTCTGTATTCAATGCTTTTTACATCTTCAGTGTTGCTACCGGATGTCTTTTGGGATGTAAATGGCTTTTTAAAGACACCCTTCCCTCCTGGCAAACACACTTTGCATCTATTCTGACAGCTATAAAGAGCTGAGGGCTGTGAAGGTCCCTGGTAACAGCATTTCCACAAGGGGATGGGCAAATCCTACCAAGTCACAGAATGAGAATTGTTGAGGTTCGAAGGGACCTTTAAGATCATCTAGTCCAACCACCAACCTAACTCTGATAAAAAACCATCACTAAGCTATTTCACTAAGCACTATGCCAACCCATCTTTTAAATACCCCCAGGGATGATGCCAGGCTGATGGTCCTTCTCCTGGGGTGGAAGGTGAAAAGAGGAGGGATCTCTTGGCTATTTCCAAAACCCATGCACTCTGCTGCAAATATCCAAAGCTTGACTCATGACTATGTCCTTTCTAGGCAAAAAGAACATTGTATCTACCCCTGAGGGGAAAAAAAGAAAAAGAAAAAACAGACAAATCACCTGTTCTCTCTGTATTGTGGTGTTCTGTGGAATTACCTGTGAGATACCTGACAGCATAGATGTTTCTGCAACACGTCTACACCCCAGGGCACAGGACAGGCTTGCAGGGCATGCTCTCAATTTTCTTAGGCTCCTGGACTGAGGATAGTCTTCCTGGTTCCCAGCAACCCATTTAATACTCATTTACTATAGCTATAGAAGAGCACAGAACATGCTAGTCTGTCATGCTGGAGCTTTACCAGCATGGACTTTGGAAGATGGAGAAACTACTATCTCCCAGATTTAGCTAAATAGGCACTTAGCAGATTTTAGGTAGAATTTCACCACTCTAAATCCCAGAACCACATGGAAAGCTATTTTCCAGTCATTTCCCAGGTCCATGTCATTATTCTGTCACTTGGAAGACTCTAAGATCTCATCACTGGTCCAGGACCATAACAGTCATTTTTCCCAGGCTCATTACAGTGTCTGCCAAGAGCATGAGCCTCTTATTTACGTACAGCATGCTGGGGAGGCAACTCCGCACTTGGCAAATCTAATGGGCTTGTCTCAAAGAGGAGTGTGGGCAGAGCTCCGGGCTGAGTACTGGGGTGAGGAGCAGAATGGAGGGGGCTGCACAGCCTCCTTCTTTGCCCTACATGTGGTGACAAACAGCTATGCAAAACCACAGTGTCCTCACAAACCTGCCCGAGGACAGGATGCACATATACTGCCAGTATCCCAGCTCTGTGCCAGGCCAGCCTTGGTACCTCTTCTCAGCCTTTCTCTTTGGCAAGCTGTTGGGCTCTCAGCTCCCTCCCTGCTGTCCTCCTCCTGCTCCCTGCCAGCCTGGGCAAGCCCTCCTGGTGTCAAACACACACCTTGACACTCAGACCAGCAGGCAACTGGCCAAACCAACCTCGAGGAACAGAGTTCCCCATGCATGAGTCAAGTCATAGAATGGTTAGAGTTGGAAGGGACCTTGAAGATCATTGAGTTCCAGCCCCCCCACCATGGGCAGGTTGCTCAAAACCCAGCAGCCCAGGACACAGTTGGATTCTGGGCTGCCGGCGCACACTACTGGCTCATGTTGAGCTTCTTATCCATGAGCACTCCCAAGTCCTTCTCCTCAGGGCTGCTCTCCAGCCATTCTCTGCCCAACCTGTATTTGTGCCTGGGATTGCCATGTCCCAGGTGCAGGACCCTGCACTTGGCTTGGTTGAACTTCATGCCATTTGCACTAGCCCACCTCTCAAGCCTGTCCAGGTCGCTCTGGATGGCACCCCTTCCCTCAAGTGTGTTGACTGTAGGGACAGTCCTCCTTCTGAGTACATTTACCCTGCCAGCACCAGAGATAAGCATCCCAGAAGGATACCCCTCTGAAAGACATGTACTGGGGTCCCAGCTGGTGCTGCTCAGCACCTGCACTTTGCTGTTAAATGCTCAAGTTCTTTCTCAGGTGTCACGAGTGGATGATTCCATAAATTGGAGAGCAACAGCCCAAAACCAAAACATCCTATAGGTCAGTTAGCCCAACTTCAGACCCCTGTGGACATCCCTTAGCCCCCAGGTTCAACACAGACGTGCGACAGGATACTCCAAGCCTGTTCCTTCTACGCTTAGTATAAACCCTCTGCCTCAACTTTTAAGTCATTCAACTTACAGCTGCGTGGGAGGGTATATATGTACATTCATTAACACTTCCATTATGCCCCGTGGTTTGGCAGGTGGTGCTGCATTATGGATTTAAACAGTGCCAGCAAGCAAGTCTACAGCACTTCACTCGATTAGCATGTGATGGGAAATCATCCCTCAAAAGAGTTTTGCACTCTCATGAAGCACCTCTGATGAATGAGGTAACAGCAGGGCTCCAACCACCACTACCTCTGTACAATCACATAAAAATTCACTCACAACTTCAGGGAAATACAAACACCCTCAAAACTCAATTGTCATTTGAGGGAGGAAGAAAGGAAAAGGGATAGCAGAGTCTCTCCCCGGTTAGAGTGAATGGGAGAGGCACACCCTCTGCTGCCATTGCCACGAAGCATCTATCACATACACCAAACAATAACATCTTCCGCTTTCACCCTATAATCTGGTTCTAGCCTTCACATGGGAGAAACACACCACACTGAGTTATACTCATTTCAGCATTCAGCCTTCAAGGTACTCAGTCTCCCCGTGCCCCACACCAAAGGTGATGCTTTCTGTCGAATAATCAGGCTGGTGCTAACAGATTTCTGGAAACTGTGCAGTCAGATTCCCTGAGGGATTGCTGATCTGGAAGGACAAGGAGCCAACCCACTGAGGAGCTCCCTCCCCACAGCAACATGGACAGCAAAGTATTGGTGAAGAGGCAGATAAAGTCCTTTGATGGGACAAGAGGATAAAACATGAGTTAAACACTGATATCACCACACTGCTCTAGGGCTGGACACACTGACTTTTCCTTAAATTTGAGTGGTACTGTAAGCAGTTGGACCTGCAGTGGTAGAGAGTACTGGCTCCCACAAGTGTACAGGGCTTCTGCTTTACCTGGGCAATGGGAAGGGTCAATTCACAGGTAAGACCATACACAAACTCAATAAAGCAAAGCAATTGGACAAGGCTTGTGAGTCTAGACTGTTGAGGTCAAATCAAGAGCTGCTTCAAAGCAGTCCTCAATTAGCTGTTCTAGAGCACTGTTTTCGCTCGGCTACTCTCCTCTCCTCTGTGAACAGGTTTCCTTGCCCAGATTTTCCCAAGTTTCAATCCCCTACAGACCTTGGCTAAGAAGGTTCATAGAAACGTTTAGGTTCTGCCATCAGAGCCCAAGAATGTCCATTTTTAACTTCCATCCACCACATAGCCATGAAGTACAGCTATCCCACTACAAAGTCACAATGAATTCAAGATATCAAGGTCTTTTCACAGAAACAGTGGGATGAAGCGTTGTGTTCCTCCGACGTTATGGTAGATCTCATATGCTACTCTAATGCCTGCATAGTGCCATTATTTTTAAACACCAAGCAAAGAGCTGCTAGCCTTAGTCCTGGCAGCTCAGGTAAGTCTCTCATTTGTGTTATAATTTCCAGAACAGCAGGAAGTTTGCGTATGGTCCTTCTGTGAACTGCTGGGTTCTCCATACGGGACACTGACTTCATGTCGGGCTCATATTCCTATGCTTCAGTACATTCAAGGATACTGCAAAAATAAAATTTGAACTGAAAGACAACTGTAGATATCCTTACGTTTTATCGTGACCTTGTGAGCTATAAAACAACATGGGATGGTTTACCCCGAGGGTGTCTTGACATGTTTCTGCATATAAAAATATCTCTATTAAAAGCAGCACAGATAGAGAAGGCATGGATTGCAGCCACTTGAAATAAATAAATAAAGCCCCAAAGCACTAAGGGCTGGTAAGGGACAAGATTACTTTCATCCTGCCACAGCATGTTTCAATTTAACCACTGCATCTCTCAGCACTTTTGGTTCATATTCTTTTACCACACAGAGACACAAGTTCAGTATACACCCAGCCTTAGGAAGGGGAAATGGTATTTTGGGTCATCAGCTCCACCCACCATGTCCACCCACCCCTCCACTCAACAAGGCTTTTGAAGTGCACTGGTCTGAAATGGGAGCGAGATCACATCAGCCTGGGGTCAGGAGGGCCTGGAGAGCTGGGGCACTCCTGAGGTTGGGAAATATTTTGGGAGCTTCTTGGGGCCAAGTCCATTTGTCAGCAAGTCCCTCACCTCCTGCTGCCCACAATGACATCCTGCCCAGGACTGCCTGAACTTCTGCACCCACCATGGACACCAGCAGGCATTTCCTCACCTCCTTCCCCAGCTCCTCATTCACTGCCTTGAAGGTGGCAGACCTCCACCTACTGCCCAAATTCAGAAACCCTTCACCACTTTGGCTTAGACAACTCCTCTTTTTCCTTTCCCGTCTTTCAGGTAGAGGTAGACCCATCCACCTCTTTGTGAGCCTTCCCAAGCCCAGACAAACTGCAGCTACTATTTTTTTTTCTCTACTTTTTTTTTTGTTTACCCCCAAGACCAATGAGGCAATCTGACCTCCAAACCAGAAGACTGTGCAGCACAAGGGATCTATTCTTACCCCGCCCAAAACCAAACAGATGGTTCAATGCAGGATATGCCTGAAAACACAATTTTTCTGCTTTGCTTCGATGCCCTAACATTTATTCCCATATTCTTGTGAGGCTGGTATGTAAACAACAGGGAGTGACTTGCTCTGCTCAAGAGACCTTAGTATAAGAGTTAAGATTTCTCTGCCTTCCTGGATCCAGTAAGTCATCCTCCTGAGGTTCAAAGAGTTTCCAAAGCTCATAAGTTAAAAATCCAAGGAATAAAATTGGGTTGCTGGAAATCTTTACCAACAGAAAAGTAGATTGAGACTGTTCTGTTATTTAATAATTCAAATCCCAGATGCTTAATTAAACAGACTTGTTACATTGCAAAAAGAATAAGAAATTATATATCCCCTTAGCTAACTTTGTTGATTAACATGAAAGACTTTTCATGCTCTTCAGGCATTTGGTCCAAGTCAAATTTTTGAAGCTGGACTTAATACTCCACAGGTAAATCCCATGTAATAAATCACCTGCCGCTAACAGGACAGGGGTGATGCAGCATCTTATCAGCATCTGTGCCGCATGGAGCCATTTCACAAAATGTGCACATGCACAGCAGAACATTTTAACAGCGCATTCAGTATCTCTTCAGACCAGATCAAACCTCAAGAAAAGCAAACAGTCTGCTCAGCTCCTCATGCCTGCTGTTTTGCCTGTTTGCAGATTAAATTTGAAAGCATCCACAGCATGTGGAAGAAACCGAGAAGTCTCTCTTCCAGCGCTCTGCCCTTGAGCTACAAAATATTTTTTTGAGGGAAGAGCTGCAAGTACACGTTCAAGCCCACCTCATTGCAACAGCTCATTGTAACCATCAGACTTTTAATCCAGAGTTATGATCTGCCACACCAAGGTCTCTTCAGGTGGAAGCGAAGCAGGACATGCATAGGATAGGCTCAGGTGATACCTGCCTTGTTCTCCAAGGATTGTTATGTCAGATGTAGGCTTGTGACTAGGCAGGTACCTTAACAGCGAGGCCACATGCTGCTCTGAGAGCTATGATGGCAACGCTTCATGTTTCACAAAAACAATTCACAACACCTTGGGGTTTTGCCAGAGCACTGGGGCACGTCTCCTCCTCCTCCGAGGTTAGCTGGGGACTCTGTTCCTACCAAATGCCAGCAGCCATTAAATCTACCTTTGGTCTGCAGCTCAGCAGTGAGCACTCCTGAGGTGATGGAATTCCTTCAGTGATCTCCCAGTTCATCACCCCAATAAAAGCTCTGTAAATACCCTTGATGACAGTTTCTGGGATTGAGTGCCTGGGTATCGAACAACTTTTTCCCTATGAGTCCTACCTTATAGATAGATGTCTCCCACCCAGCAAGTCTTGTATGTACACTGATGGCACTAATACTTCCATATCAAGTATTACACAAGACGTCAGCTGTATATTTTCTGAAGATCACAATCTCTACTAAATTGCCAGATGTCTATGCAGACCACTCAAGAGCTATCTGGGTATGTTAAGTACAGATGACAGGCCCGATAACAATGTCTGGATGTGCCTGAAAGATTAAATTCCAGTTGCTTCTTGTTATTTTTTATCAATTCATACCTTTTTGAATTCTGTGTCACAATAACCAGCTGGTGAAGGGCTTGTATCATAGGCCCACAACCTTACAGAAGAAAATCCTCTGAATGTTTTCTTAGACTAACCAGGTACCTGAAGACATGCTACGATGGATGTTTCAGTAGCCCTTTAAGTGGGAAGACCAGTTTAAGAAAAAGACTGGACGGGACTCCCACTACACCAGCATCCATTGACATCCTTTCAGCTTGGCTTGGGTGGGTCTTTGTTCCAGCTATCGTATATCAGTCTCACCATCAGGCTTTGTGCTTCCAGCAATGCAAATAACCAATCCCTACTCAAAAGCTTTTCAACCCCTCTTAAGATTGCTAGATGAGCAAGTATTTGTTTCCACAAATCAGAACCAGCCTTGCACCATTACAGCCTTTTCTGTTTTCCATTGTACCTTCAAAATACATTGAACATACTGATATTGATACTGAAACAACCAATCCTTAAAAAACCAAACAGACAACAACAACAAAAAAACCAAACCAAAAAGCCCAATAAACCCGAAGACTGAACTTTAATAATTATTTTCTGCTCACATCAAAAACATCACATCAAATAAGTGGGCAAAACAGAGGAGCTGCAGAGAACCTTGCTGTTACCAAATCTGCATTTTTTGGGAACATCCTGCCCTCTGGATTAGTTCACGGTCAGTCCATCTCCATCCACTGTTCTTGGCCCACCCAGCAGTGAAATCCCAGCCCCAGTCCTTCCTCCACCTGCAACTGAAGCTGAGCCACGCTGGCAAGCAGCCACTTGGAAAGGTGAATTCACAGGCACTCTTAAACAAAACACTATTTCTTTAAGGAATTTTTAAATAAACAGACAAACAAACCCCAACACTCACACAAGCCAACTAAAATAGTGGCAAAACATAAGCAAAAGAAACTGAGCCCTGGCATCCCTGCTTCTCTGGCAGCTTGTACCACAGCAGACCCCAACCATACATCTCTTTTGGAGCACAGCTCTTGCTGAGGAGTGGACAGAAGCCAAGACATGCCCAGGCTCTCCCTGCTCCCACCCGGGGTGCAGGTACCTGCTCACGTGGTGCTGTAGACATGACCTGAGAGTCACAGGGACATCACTCCCCTGGCTGGGACCCAGAGTGGAGTAGCAGTGACTCACGAGAGGGTAAGATCCATGCTGCAGACTCTGGCTGGTGAGCCCTTGCCTGAGTCCAGGGATATCTACAGCACCAAGCGCTCCCAGGTTTTTCAAGGAGAATATTTCACTGGAACCAGCACAAGGTACACTTTAAGGGCCCCGAGCAAGGCACAGTGTGACTTACAGATGATTTCAGCAGGCTTTAGTTTGATCTGTAAATCCTCTAGACACTTCACAAGAGTGTTGCTCAACTCCCACTGCCTTCAGCCTCACAAGAGGTAGACATAAATACTTAGCATTAGCATAGCTCCCCATGACTCACTCTTTCTCCTTTTTAAATATAGCATCCTATAAACGTGGATACATTCTTAGTAATAAAACTCATATTGTTACTGTTCACCATGCAACCAAAACAAAAAATTCCTCCTGCCAGCTTTGTGAGGACTTCCTCCCTCAAACTAAAACACTGGTGGCCCCTCACAAGGCCAGGATGGAGTAAGGCTCCTCCATCTGGGAGCCCAAGCAGCCCAATGACACAGCAGAGTGGCAACAGATGCGGAGCCAGTAGCTGGGCAGAAGTTCTCATTATCAACCCAACAACTCGTATCAACTTAATTTCAAAGAGCAGATCTGGTTCTGAGTGCAGGCAGAATTGCCCAGAGGCATGGAGTTTTGATAACTGAGAAGCAGCCTGCACCAGCACAGGGGAAGCTGGGTTTGCTGAAGAAGTGGTGGTGGCATCTCTAGCTGGGGAATGCTCCCCATTCCCCATCATTCCCCAAACATATATCATTCTCTTCCCGCCATCACCAGGCTTGAGCTTTTCTCCTTAGGAAAGCTGAAACCCCCTTGTTGAGCCAAGGAACTGCCCCAAGCTGCCTCAGAAGCACTGAGGAAGAACCTGGTGGGAAGAACACAGACCACAGTCTGGTGGTTTTCACGGGAATTAAGATTCAGTTTCAGCACCTTTCTGCTTGTCCTGCTGCAGACTTCCCTGTGTGATCCTCTGTGCTGTGTTCAGCTTTAAAGAACATTTCAGTTTCCCAGCTGTACAAGTGAGATAAGTTGTAGGTCCCTATCTCACAGGTATGTTGAAAAATAAATAGATTTTGCATTACAAGTGTTACAGGAATGCTTTAAAACTTGCAAAAGCACCGAGATTAATCCATCACTGCTCAAAAAGAAACCCAAGATTGACAGCAAATTAAAGCCTTACCCACACAAACAGAAATAACAGAGTATGCAAGACTGTTTTCTTAGTTTATCTGTTTCTCCTGATAACCATGTTTGCCCTGGTGACTAAAACTGTTGCAGTCACAAGTTGTTTGAATTCAGTGCACCAAGTCATACCTGGATAAATGTATGTTTTGCTCTATCTACACTGACAGCTGAGACATCAGTCATCCTCCTAGCTGTCCTGAACACATACCTGAAAATACATACTCACGTCCATCCTGCTGTCGGGTGACTGAAGAATAGACATTTTTACATCTTGGACCACTCTAGTAAGATTAGCCATGAGAATCTGTTTTCCACAGTATTTTTCTAATAATTTCTTCAACCTCCCTATTAAATATCAGAAATGAGTGGAGTGGCAGAGCTGCCACACTCATCCTAGAAACAGTCATTTTAAAGACATGATAACAGAAGACTTTTCTTAAAGGTTCCAGGAGTGGCTTAAAAAATCCGATTCCTGTTTAAAATCATGACTAAGACTCTAAGGAATCCAACTACCAAAGTCACATAGGTAGTTTTGAATATGTTACCCTTTTAGAGTAATTATGCCATCACAGTTGCAGTCAAAAGCTGATGAGCGTTACTAATATATGCTGATGAGTGAACCTGTAAGTGAAAGACCTTCTTGCTTCATTTACACTCCAGTAAATCAGAAAGCACACCAAGACTTCTTTTCACAAACAAGAGTAACAGACCTGACCCCAGGAGACACTTAGCAAGGTAAACCCAGAGCCCAGGGGGCAGGTTTATTGTGAACTGGCTGCAAGCTGATGCAAGTTGTACTCTGTTTCGCTGGAGATGACAGAAACTTGGAACAGTTGTTTGGTCTTCAGTGGACTAACACCAGTCACTACCTTTGATCATTACAAGTCACCATTCAGATGAGAAATAGTCCCCAGGAAGTCCTCAGTGACACTCATTTCTAGACCAAGAACTATGCAGGTGCAGGTGGGAGTTGGCTGGGAGACACAGCAATAAACAAACACAGAGAGAGCAGAGATCAGCAGGACATTTGGGGGCATCTCCCCACACTTGGGAAAATACCTAGATTTTTCCCCTCTGTAAAATGAAGGGCCCACTTCAGGTAGGCTTTACAAGTTAATATGGGAATGAGAACTATTGTACATTCAAAAGAGAGGCTTTGTATGAAACTACGTGGAATCTGCAGCAACAAAGAAGGCTTAGATAGTGCAGGGCTGAAAGGGAAGAAGAAGGAATAAGCTATTCTTACAACACTGCATAGAGTTATACATTTGGTACAACATTCTTTCCAGAAACAAACCCCCTGAAAGAGAAGGCAAGGCAATCAATATGTTATCTGGAAGAAGGTGAAGGGGTATCAACACAACAGTAGAAGAAAGCAGTTCAATATTACAGTCTTGAAGTTTAATCTCAAACCCATCGATGGCAAACACATTCTGAGGCAAACAAGATTTAGCCAAAAATTAAGAAAGCCTCGTTTGTAGAAGCCCTGAGAAATTCTGCTGGTCAATCCTGGTGAAAAGAGAAGGAAGGGGGGAATCCAATCCCAGAGTATCTCAGATACTTCAGAAGGCATCTAAGTATCTCAGTATTTGCTATATTTGTGCTCCCAACACATCCCACAAAGAAAATTCTACCACCCCATTTTAGAAAGAAAAGAGGGCTCAATGAGAGGCAGACTCATAGCTACAGCCATCTATAGGAGTTGCTGACCTTAGCCTACCCACCTTCGGTCAGTCTGTGTCAGAAAAAGTACCTGGGGGCAGGTTTCCCAAGAAAATCTTTTCATCTAACGCCAGCCATTGGACTGCTCTTTGATGAAACCCATATATCTGGGCAGCGCCAACCACCACTTACTGAAGAACTAGTGGCTGAAGTAGTAAAATTAGCAGGAGAGTCAGCTATAAGTACAATAAACTACTTAAAAATATTGTTAACCTCCCCCTACACTGCCCCCACCACTTCTCTCAATCATTATTTCAGGAGACACATTTTTGTATAATTATTTCATCATCTAAGAACAGCTGGCCAGTTTGCCATTATCTCTATGCAAGATTTCCATACGTATTCCTCCTCCGCTGACATTTTCTCATACATATATATGCATGCATGGATCAGCAATTGCTTCATTACATTCTCAAAAAGAGAATAAGAGTCATAAATCTCAAAAAAAATGAATATGCCAAGAAATTCACAGTTAAAAAAACAGTTACAGCTGTTCATTTCTTCTCTCTGTTCAGAAAGAGTCAGTCATGGCTTACTGCAGATGTTATTGAAGTTGATGGACTTGCTCTAGATTTACACTGGATACAAACACTCAGGGTAAGATCCGCTGGAGCACTGAGACTTTGTTTCCCTATGGAGAAAAATACAGCCAGTGACACTCATGCAGAGCAGGAAGGCTGTACTCTCCTCCCCACTAACTATCTTCTGTCAATTCCCTTCTATAGGCAGTAAAAGTAGAAAGCAGCAGTAGCTCCACCAAAGGGTGGGCTAACATTCCTCCCATCTGCCAGTCCCACGCTCATTCTGTTTTCACTTGGACCTAATCCATCCAACCCCTTCTGTTTTATACTTCATTAAACCTGGGTGCCTCAGACACCAAGAATAACATTGTTGATCTTTGAAAGGTCACTTTCAAGGCACCTTTGCATAACTTTTAACACCACTTTTCTTTCTCAGCCCTGTCTGTAGTACTGCTTTGGAAGCCTGAAAATGAATTCCATATTGAATTTGTCCCCTCAGCCTTGATCTACTTATTTATGACAGAAAAAGCTTATGCAAACAACACCACCATGCAAAAATGCTCCCTCTCTATTTTCTTGTGGGTTCATGTTAATATTCTCCATCTCCAGAGCCTAGAATCCCCTCTGCATTGAGGGCTGCACATTCCCATGCTGAGATGCAATCCCACCCGCCTTCATCTCTGCAGGGTAAGAGAGGTCAAGGCATGCAGAGTCATGGAGAAGTTACGTGGAAGCAACAGCAGCTTCCATGCATGGGGACACCACATCGCATCAGAGGCCCCATGGAGGCTAAGTGGTGCTGGAGGAGTGAGGAGCTACCAGGAACAAAAGCATCACAGAAGCAGTGCATAGCAAACAAAACAGACAAAACCAAATTAAGACTGGTCCAGTTGAACTCTGGAGCCTAAAACTGTCATAGCACAGACAGATTCATCCTAATGAATTAACTCGCTGGTACGCTGTCAGCCAGGATGCCCAGCTTAGACACTGAGAGGCAGGCAGAGGCTCTTGGCTTGAATCCAGACACAGAATTCACACCCAAATTTCACATCCAAAGAGGGAAGAGCAGGGCAGGAAAGGAAAGGGTAGAAACGAATGGAGCCAAACAGCTTTCCTCAAGGAGCCTTCCAAAATTAAGAGCAGAAGGGAACTGAGTTTCTACCATGCTCATCTCAACAATGAGACACCACCAGTAGCAGATGTGGTGCGAGTTAAAGGGCCACACAGATCTCAGGTACAGGATGCTATTTCTGTCCACAGCTAAATAAGAGCTCTAAGGAACCACAGCATGATATGAACAGTAATGATTCATCGTACTCATTTGCTCTATATTCACTTGTCCTTATGTTGCTGTCATGTACTATTTGGCCAATGGTAGTGTTACCTCAGGTACAGGACTCATCTTCCTCCTTCCAGTCCCCAAATGCCATGTCTCTCCCACTGCCAAAAACAGCACAGGGAGAAGGAAAGAAGTCCTCTCTAACCAGATAGTTTTATTCCTCCCTTCTGTTAGCCTCAGTCACAGTTTAAGAAAAAAAATAAAAATCACCCAATGTAAAACATAACAAAACCTCTCCTCACGAAGAAGGCAAGCTTTGTTTCTGTAATTCTTAGTTCCTCTGCAAAAAATTTTGAGCTTGTGAAAACACCCACCAAAAACTTCAATAAATAGAAACTGCCTTTCATATCATTTCTAGAAACAGATGCTGGGCTAGCTCTGACCCTGGTGCAGCTGCTCTGATTCAGGAATCATGCTGGTGGATGTTTGGTCCCCTGCAATTTGGGCTACACACTCTATAGTAGGGGATATCTCCTGGAATGAAGGAGTAAACTCAAAGAAAGTCTAACAAATTGATTGCCGATATGAAGAACATCCACTTTCTATAACCACTATTGTTTTTAGAGAGATGCTGTTAGCTTTGTATTTTCAGACTCAAGTACACAGAAAGAAATCCTATCTCTATTAAGCAGTCCAAAGTTATCCTACTGAGAGGTGGTTTTTTTTTAAAGCCATTACTTCATAATTTCCTTGCCACACCCTTGTTCTCTCTCTTATCTTCTCCTACTTTGCCTTAGGTTAATGGACCCCATTTTGGCAGTCTCCCTAGCAGATTCAGAGTACCTTTCATAAAGAAAAAATAATGACAAGCACCTTTCATAAAAATAATGACAGCTGATCCAGGCAATCTTAGGCCTTTGAAATGTTCTCTTGTGCAGAAAGGGCCTGAGCTAACTGGATAATTTCACAGTGGAAGTTCAGAAAGCACATCTATATCCAGGTACGCCTATAAACTTGGTCCACATGGTCCTAGTACCAACTATTGTAGGAACAACAGTTTCTAGATAAGACATAAATAGAACACTTAAAGCCAGTAGCATCACTTTAAGCCTGCCACCAAAATCTGAACGTAGATGACTTAAAATAACCTAAGGAGTTGGTGGCTTAGATTTTCACACTTTCATAACATTAGGCAACCAACTAACACAGAAAAGGGCCAGCTGATGGGTGCAGGGCTCCAGTTACCTGTGCTGGGGGAGAGCCTCACATGGGGGTCAAAACTTCGCTGTGCGCTTTGCTCTTTTAACAAAATCCCAGCCTCTACCCCAAACCACCATGGCAGAAAGTCATTACCTTGACAAGAAGGGGGACTAGAGCAGCCAAGTGCAGGATGCTGAGACTGATCCACCCATCATCTAACTCTTCACTTGCTCCTCAACTTGCTGCCAGCATGGCTTTATCTGCCTTTCTCTGGGAAGCAGGATTTTCTAAACTGTTTCTAGAGCTCCTTGAGCTGTTTAAAGAAGGAAAAAAGTTGCAAGTTTTCTTTCTAATCCCCAGCAGCCCAAGCTCAAGAGCTAAAAAGTCCTTGTCCTTCAGCTGTGGTTCAGCTCATTTTCTTAAAGCAAAGAAAAAGTAAAACCAGGAGAAAAAGTACCTCCTCCATCCCTTAGTTCTTTGTAAATAAGGACAGCATCTGTATCTTCCTTGTAAAAATCTAGCAAATAAGTCAAACACATGCATCTGGAAGCTTTCGCAAAGCATTTGGTGGTCCAAAAGCACTTTTAATACCAGATAAGAAATCTTGCAATACACAGATTAGGACACGCAAGGGCTAGGAAAGTAAAAGATTAACGTGGCTCTGAATCTACTAGGGGCAGGGAAAAACAAAAACAACAAACACCCGAAACGCAACAAAAATCCAGGAAACCCTCAGTTTATAAAGAACTTTTCTCATTCCACAGTGTAACTCAAAGAGTTTCCACGGTGTCACCTCAGAGTGACCCCCTCTCCCCATCACACCCGCAGAAGACACGAGACCCCCTGCGCTTCAACCATCGCTTTCCATAATCCGTTTCTCAAAGCCTTCATCGGGGAAGGAAAGACACAAACACACACACAGCCCCGCACGCCCCAGGCCACCGAAAGCCATCCCCCCCGCCCGCGGGGCGAAGCCACCGTACCGTCCCGAGCCCGGCCTCCGGCGATGCTGAGAGCGGCGGCTCCACGGCGACAAGTCGGCGACAGCCCCTTCTTCCCGACCCCGATCGACGGGCAGGGAAGGCGGCGGAGCCCGGGGAGCGCTCCTCCTGCCGGGGGGCGGGGGGGCTCATGCCAGAGCGGGGCACCGCATTTCAGCGGGANCACGCTGAGCCTCCCCACGCGTGGAGCCCCGCAACAACTCGCGGCGCTATCCCGCCTCCCTTAGCTCCGTGGGGGGAGAACCAAAAGAAAGGGCCATTTATTGGGTTGGGGGTTGATTTTTTGCGGTCGCCCC
>VZRU01006687.1:301330-341150 GCA_013398155.1 Pedionomus torquatus | reverse complement strand
CCCCAGGCCGGAGGATGGGAGGGAAGAGCCGCGTCCCTGCGGGCGCTGCTTGCGGGGGGGGGACGACAAGGGGAGGGCACAGGGTCCTGCCAACGGGGTTCACGCCACAGCGACACGGCACACGCTCTGCCGTTAAGAACCAGCCTCTATAAGCACAGACACACTCGCGTACGTGTTTATACTAAAGACAAGGAAGCTTTATCAACTTTTGGCGCAATAACATAATTCGCGTTTAATCCAACAGGGCTCGTCCCGGACAGGACTTCAGTGAACACACTGGTAGAGTCGTAGAATCATTCAGGTTGGAAAAGACCCGTGGGATCATTGAGGCCAGCCATCAACCCCACTCTATAAAGTTCTCCACTACACCATATCCCCCAACAACACATCTAAACAGCTCTTAAACACACTCAGGGATGGTGACTCAACCACCTCCCTGGGCAGCCTATTCCAGTGCCTCTCTGGCACACAGACCACTCTCTGTGAAAAATTCTTTCCTAATGTTCAGCCTAAAACTACCCTGTTGCAGCTTGAAGCCATTCCCTCTCATTCTATTGCTAATTACCTGTGAGAAGCGACCAGCACCAACCTCTCTACCTTTCAAGTAGTTGTAGACAGTGATGAAGTCTCCCCTCAGCCTCCTCTTCTTCAGACTAAACAGTCCCAGCTCCTTCAATCACTCTTCGTAAGATTTATTCTTCAGGCCCTTCACCAGCTTCATCGCTCTCCTCTGCATTCACTCCAGCACCTCGATATCTCTCTTGTGTTGAGGTTCCCAGAACTGGACAGTACTCAAGGCGTGACCTCACCAGTGCTGAATACAGGGGGGACAATATTTTTCCTTCCTCTTTTTTGTGTCCCTGGCTCTGGGAGACAGGACCAAAGCAGCACTTCACACCTCAGCTGCTGCCTCCTTTGCCACCTCACACCTTCCTCTGGCAGCTGACAGGAGCAAAAATCCCGTGCTCGTTTGCTTACACATGCTGCCCCTACAGAGGACTCAGGCAATAGCCGTGTGAGAGCAGTCCACAGGAGTAAGGACTGATCGGTTTGGCTCTGCCCTGCATCCTGCCACAGGAGCATCTTGGGCAAAGTCCTGCAGGGTGCTCAGGCACGTGCCTAAGTGCCCAGAGCATCTCAAGGGGCTGCATTTAGGCACCTGCTGATTTGTCTTGCTGGGCCAGGGCCCACTTCCATGCTGGTTTGCGGAACAGGTGTATGTGACTCAAACTGGTCCTTACAAGTGAACAGCCCCAGCTCCGTTCCCTTGCCAAATTAGCATTATGTATACCCCAATACTCCCTGTAAACATCTACCCCAGGCAGTCTGACACCCCACCGTGGCCTGCACAAAAGTGGAGAGAGCCTCCATGCTGTCTTTCCCACGTAAGGAAGAGGCAGAGAGGAGCACACTGGCATTTTACAAACAAGATGCACCAGTTTCTACCTCAAAATCTGCATTGGTCCAGCAGTGTGGAGGAGGTGAGAGAGAGCAGACCCACAGCAAGCATCCACAGCATACCTAGGTGCCGTGCCCGTACTGGCTCATCCTGAAAATTCTTTACTAATCATGCCCTGTCCTTGAGACACTGGAGACATAACCAGGAGAACCTCCACAGGCTTTCCTGACCGATCTGAGGGACAGAGGCATTTTGTTCACTCGAATCAACTGCTGTTTTTGTAAGACACGTGTTTGTCAACAGGAGTCACCGCTTTGCAAGTGAATTTGGTGTAAAACAGCTCCGCTGTTGGCTGCAAATTTTCCTTCTGGGACAAAATGGTCTCCTCAGTTTCCTGAGGGCAGACTTTGGCAGCAGCTTTGTGTGGCGTGGTGGTGGAGGTGGCTGGCTACAAGGAAGCTGGTTTTTTTCTATTAGCACATCTTGCCATGACCGGGGGCAGCACTGGCAAACCTGCTGGTAAGCAGTTTGAATCTATCTGTGAATCTAGAAACACATCAAGTCATTTATATACCTTTGAAGGTATGGAAATGTAGTCACTAAATGCTGGGGACACAGCAGTCCTAGGACTGACAGGTCGAAGCTTTCAGGTTTAGATCTTTAAATCTGAGCATCCAGGTTTGTATCTCGGCATCTTAAACAGATTACCCTTCAGAGCAGGCATATTTCTGCTTCTGTGGAGATAGCTTTATTTCAAACAAAGCCCAATATTCAGACACCCAGACCTGCAAATCTCTGACGCACTTCATACCAAAGTCAGTAACATTTGAGAGGAAAAACCCGTGCCCTGGCTCCTGCACGTCGAGTCTCTGGGGTATTTCTGAGTTCTCAGTAGCCTTCCTGCCCATAAAAAATACTAAAATTATGTAAGAAGGAAAGCCAAAACCTCCCCTTTCAATTCCAGCCAGTATCTGGAACAGCATTAAATTTCTTGTAGTGCGTATTAGTTAACAACATTGCTAAAGGGGAATTGCTGCTGTGGTTGAGCGCTTACACAATAGAACTCCTATTTAAGTGCATTTTTGTATCCTGCTGAGTCACCCCAAGGAGCCCTCAAACAAAACTTCATGTTCGGTTTGACAGCAGAGGCAGTAGCACGAAAAGTCCCCCCACCCTCTACTAGCTCTCCCTGGGGGAATGCGAGTGCAGGATGGACAACGCTTCAAGCTGTGGAACTTAATACAAAGCTAAAAGAATGCAGCGCCTTAAAAATTCAGCCAGCATTTCCCCCTGTACAGCTTTAAGCACTCGACATTTCCAGTCTGTTTCAGCTTCACTTAACAGATTAAAGTGACCGTACAGTCTCTGAACTGCTCGGGTCAGACTACACTTCAGGCGAACTGCCTCTAAAAAAGAGGACACGTTATTTATATAGCCTAATATTTCACCATTAGGGCTAGATGAATGTGGCTGTTTATTATCCCATATTAAAGCCGAGTGGGTTAACGCAGCATGAACCTCTTGGCTTGTTTTGTTGGCAGCTGCCTTTTGGGCTGGCTGGGGACGCTTCCCTTGCCTGCCCCTGGCATGCCGCACGCCAGCTGAGGTCTGCAGCACAGGGGCTCACACAGCACAGCACTGAGGCAGGGACTGTTTGCACAGAAAAAAAAACCCACAACCAAACCCCAATGTTTTCTCTCCAGGAACAGTGCAATAGGCAAGTTTTTTGTCTGTAGAAGTGCCTGCTGGCTCCACATAGCTGGGGATAAGGTCTCACTCCAGAAAAGGCAGAGGGTGGAGAAGGGGTCTGAGGGCACTTGGTGGCTCTCTCATGAGCTAACCCAAGGCACTGAGGGCATCGCTGCCTGGAGGACAGTTGGGTTGTGCTGGAGCAGGAAGCTGTACCTGATTGCACCCTGCAAAGATGCATGCACCATCCTGCACCAGATCAGATCTTGCTAGACTGGAGCCCCAGAGCCTTGACCTTCAGTGGTAAATTTGCAGAAGAGCACCAGGAGATCGAAGCCCAAGTCCTTGCCTGGTGGCTCAGTTTCAAATGAGCAGCTGCAAAGGAAAAAGTTGAGGTGCCCGTACGACATGGCAGATGGCTCCAAATCTGCATGAAACCAATACAATGCTGTCACTCAAAGTCCAGTGGGTCAGAGTTAGCAGATCACTCCTTCAGGCTATGGATGCAGAGCACTGCTGTGCATCTATAGACTAGGAACAACGAAGCTGTAAAAAAAGACAGCTTAAACAGCTGAGATTCATTTCACTGAATTTCTGTGTGGTGCTTGGCACAGGCTACGATAAAGCTACTTAGCAGTAGAGGACATCTAGTGATATTCACATGCAACTACATAAACTCGATAAAAGTTCACATGTGACTGCTTAAGAGCCAGCATGGCTAAAGACAGGAGATGGTGTGGCTGAAACAGCTGCAAGAGGGGCTGGCACAGGGTGGCCATGCAGCACCCTCTGTAATCAGGTCACACAGAAAAGAACTCCCGAGAGACTTTATACATAGAAAACATACAGTGAGGGCATAGGCAGAAAGCTCAGGGGAGCTAGTGGTGCTGCACCTTTTAACACGAAGACATTACAGGGAAGCGCAACACTTTCATTTCTGCAGCAAAGACCCCTTAAGCAGGGATACAGAGATTAAAATCAGTAGTTTTCTTTCAGGAGTCTTTGCTCTTATCTCAATTTGTCTTTCATGTGACTCACCGCGAGCACACACTTTGAAGATCAGCCTCAAGATCAAGATTTTTTTTTGCTCCCCTAGTACAAGAGATCAGTCCTTTCTCCATACCCTTTGCAGCCTGCTGCTTTTTGTTTTAGGTCAGATACATAGAATACTTCCCCCTTCCAGGTTATTTACATCAGGGGCTTCTCTAGAAATATTTTCCCAGACATATTCCAGGCCTATGATGAGGAATTTGACTGCAAAACAGAGACTGCTAATTTGGTTTCTAGAAAGACAAGGATAAGCAGAGCTTTATAAAAGAACACACTTCCTTAAGGAAATAGACTCATTTTATCTGACATTTCCTTTGAATAGAATTATTCCCATTAAGATCACCATTAATTTAGGAGTAAGGGCTTCACATTTGAGGCCTCCCCATCTTGCAGCTGTTTCCATGTCAGATGCCCTCAGTTGGCAAGCGTTGCGGAGAGATGGGACTCTATTGCTCCTATTAAAATGAAAGGAAAGTATGTTTCTGCTGGCCAGATCAGATCCTTGGGAATAGTTTAGCTGCTTGAGTGGGCTTTGGCTCAGTAAACAGGTCTGATACAAGATCTGGGTGGTACCTGGCTATTGAACGATGGCAGCAGAGCAGGACTGGGAATAAACTCTGCCCAGTGCAAGCAGAGAGCAATCTCAGCATCAGTGGGTAGCCAGACAAGATTTTAGCTCTTACAAAAATATGTATCTGGGCTGAATTACATATTGAAGGCCCGATCCTGGACTGTCTTGCATTGAGAACTGGATATGAATTTGGTGTGCAAAGACATCTACTCAAAATGCAAAGGATGGTATCGAAAGGCCACAGAGACACGGGCAAAAGAACAGAGAAGGCTGTGTTAGCTTAGACAACTTAGCAACAACTGTTGGTTCTTGCACCCTTCATGCATTTATGTTATCAATGGCCTCTATATTTAGCAATCATAAGACCAGAGTGCAGAGCAGCTCCAGCTCCTTGCTGGCAAAGGGGCTCTCTAGAGGGCAGCGGGTGGCTAGCAGAGGCTGGCACAACTCTTGAGAGCTCCACAGTAGCTACTCGTACAAGGCAGGAGTCATTTCTCCAGCACACTGAGTCATTGTAGGAAGGAGACCAAGTTTTACCCAATTTCTGAAAGCAGCACAGCTCTAAGCTCTTTTGTGATAAAGCAAAATCTGGCAGAGCACATGCTATTATGTAGCAGGCAGGGACGCCACTTGAGACACATTCAGGAGGTCTTCATATGAGCAGCAGTAGAGGACACTTCAGAGGCTGAAAGCTGCTGGTGTTGAGCAGGGAAGGCACAATGCAGCTGCTTCAGTACTGGAGAGACGCAAATTAATGTATGATGTGAGCTTTAAGGCAGGGGAGATGAGGAAATCAATGACCCAGACAGAAGGGGAGATAGTGCCAGATGAAGCCTGATGACGACATTTCCAGGCAATTTGTTCACACTGCTGGGTGAGCTGCTTGTGGAGAGATGGAACAGATTAGAGATGACTGCATATACTTTGCCTGAGAGCAAGATTGTGAGATTCACAGTTGCAAGGGCCTTGGTGGCTGTGCTGCTTCCATGCAGAAATATTAATAACTAATTCCTTTAACTATCAAAGCTTTAGCTCCAGCGGATTTTACAGTTTCTGCATGTAAAAAGGCAATTACTTTCCCTCTTAGGGATTTCATCTGAAGGATGTACAACGTTACAGTCAGTTATGTGTTCACTCACGGTCTGGTGAAAGAGGCATGCTATCAGGGGAATTTGAACATGAAAGGACACATTTCAATCAGAACACTAACAAAATTTAGCTATGAAAATCTTATTCTAAGAAATATTGTAATTGCCATTTTTCTGAAAAGAGAATGACAAGGGCTTCTTACATTGTGCTGGCAGTCCAAAAGCACTTGTGGGGCATTAACCCATAGAAACCTGACATCAAGCAGGAAGAAAAGCTAGCTAATCTATCTAGTTAATGTTCAGGTTTCTGGTTGGACGCTTGCCCCATGTCAAGAGCTAAGGCAACAGAATTAAGCACAAGAGAGAGACAAGTAGCCCGGACACTGGCTGCATGCTGCAAGATGTGAAGACAGGACAGTGCAAGTGGGTGGTGAGGTGGCTTTTAGCACTGTTTCAATTTTAATGATCTCAGGCTATACATACAAGAGAGCTTATCTTCTTGGAGAGCCTGAGCTTTGGGCAGGTCGGTTTATCACCACATCTGAGATGCAGCACCATGGCACTCTGTGTCAGCCTGCAACTCCAAATACAAGGCAGGGAACAGACACTGAAAAATATTATACTGGAAGAGCTGTAGCAGCTGCAGTTGGTGGTAGTTCCTTCCTGCTCTTCTCCAGCATCTCCCTACAAGTTACTTATTATTCCCTAGACTCATTTCAACCATCTTATCCAGTCACCTTATGCATCTTTTGGGCTGCTTCAATATGGTTAGAATGTAGGAGAGAGAATCCCCTGAGAGAAGACGCAAGTCAGGCTCAGCGCAGCTCCATGATTTCCCAGATCTCTGTCTCCTTGCACCTGGAGCTTATTTCTGCTTCTGCTGCAGACAGGCCACAGATGCATGTGCAGAAATTGGGCGACTCTCTGCCCACGCACTCTGGAATCAGCAGGGCTAGTTTGCCCTGCCATTTACTGAGGGCAATACCTTAATAAAGCAGTTGAGCTTGTAGTGGCTGTCAAACCTACACTGGGGCAGGGACTCTGATCTTTACTTGGCCTTATTGGCTTGTATATAGAGCAGATTGCTGTAAACAGAGCTATAAATACTCTTGTGCCCACTGCATGCTCAAGGTCACAGCAGATCAGCATAGCAATTCCTTCTGGCTTTAAAAATAAGCTATGAATCAATGTATTCATTGCAGGCTGAGTATCCCTGGAACGAGGCTGATGGTGCTACTCCAAAACATGGGCAATGTGGGCAAAAGCACTGTAGAGAACAAGGCATATGGTAGCAAACAACACAGAGGAAGGCACAAAGCAACCTGGTCCCTAAAACCCACCTATGACAAAATGTACACCTGGATGCCAAACCTGGAAAAACCTGATGGCTGAAGGATGTATTTATATCCCTCTGAAAGGCACTGACCTGTCAGGTTACATCTCAGATCTCTCTGCTGCGTCTCAGCCTCCACACTCGCCAAGTGAAGATCACTTTATCAGCTTGTAGCCAAGGAAGCAGGGCAGTGGAGAGGAATGGGAGCTGACCTGGAGCTGGAAAGCCAAACCTCAGCCCTAGGCAGGCAGCACGACTTTACTGCCAGTGCATTAGTTACCACCCTGCAATCCCAGAGAACACAGTCAAGAGGCAGGATACAATCTACTCAACACTGCCAAAAGCAAAAGCCAATGTTTTCCAAATTCCTTCAAGCCCAAACTCCCTACACAGGGAAAAGCTTTGGATCCAGAATCCAACTTTAGAATAATCCAACCTTATCCGAGCATGCGAATGAAGGTCCATCATCCCTACATCCTTTATCGAAAAGCCCTGTAGTTACACCTAGAAGTGGCACACCCTCTGAACACACATTGGATATCCTCTGCAGGGGGACACTTCTCTGATTTCTGAAAGATTTATGTGGAAAGAACAACCATCTCCAGTATACTCTTGATGCCACTGGCCCAAAGACTACTGCAGGCAACAAAGCTGGCGAAGGAACAAAAGAGCAAGAATCATGAGGAGCAGATGAGGGTACTGGGGTTCTTTAGGCTGGAGAAAAGGAGGTGAGGGGAGACATGCTCTAAAACTACCTCAAAGGGGGTTCTAGCAAGGTGGAGGTCAGTCTCTTCTCGCAAGTAACAGGCTATAGGACAAGATGAAATGTTGTGCCAGGGGAGGCTTAGATTGGATATTAGGAAAAGTTTCTTCACCAAAAGGGTTATCGAGCATTGGAACAGGCTGTCCAGGGAAGTGGTTGAGTAACCGTCTCTGGAGGTATTTAAAAGAAGTGTAGATGTGTTGCTGAGGAACTTGGTTTAGTGGTGGACTTGGCAGTGCTAGGATAATGGTTGGACTCGATGATCTTCAAGGTCTTTTCAAACCTAAATGATTCCATGATTCTGTGATTTTTGTAGGAAAGCATTTCAGAGGTACTTTCCTTTGGATTCTCTTTCCAATTCATATTGCTCTTCTCTACCTCCTTACCAACTTTACAAACATTTCTGCAGCTGAGCAATATTTTGGCCTGTTGCAATCAAGGAAGACCTTTCTGCTGACTTCTGGGACACTCAGGTCTAGCTATTACTGAAACATAAAAGCACTCAAACCCCACACTACTGGGACTGTGTGTGTAAATGGCATCACTTCCCTCCTCCTGTGGTTGCTCATGAGATCAGGACACAAAGGCAGCCTATCTTTTGGGAGCCCTCCTTCCTTTCGAAGCTTGTTTGCCTTCCGATCTCATAATGACAGTGAGAAATCCTTAAGGGTTTTCTAACTCCCATTCCCCAGCAGAGAGCCCCAGTAGGCAAAGGCTTTGTCAGGCAGCATATTAATGAAACAGAAAACATGACCTGAATTTTTATAGCTTGTATTTCGCAGGTCATTTGCTTGTCATGAAAAGGGACATTTTGCATTGGTTGCCAATAATAGCGTCAGAAAAGCAAGCTCTTAGCTCTGATGTTTAATTCCCATGAGGAGAAAGGGGGAGAGGACACGCAGAGCTGCTCCCTTTCCCTCACCCCACACTGGGATATTCAAACTATACAGAGCACTCTCCTAAAATTTAGTTGCAGGAATGGGAGTGCTTGTGTGGCCCCAGTAGTGAAGCCCACACATGTGGCTAAGCTGAGCCCCAGATCCCAACCGAGAAGGGTTTCTCATCCTCACATCCCATGCAGCAGTAGCCCAGCTAAGCAGCTCTTTGCAGAGCAGAGCTTGCCATTTTCCTTGCAGGCAGGCACTGTTCTGGATGGTCAAGTTAGCTCTCTGGCTCAAGGCTGGGTCAACCAGAGCCAGGCTAAAATTGTAATACAAAAGTGCCCTAGCTGGGGGGTGATCTTCAGAAGCTGGATGGTCAGGCCTTTCTGTTCATGTGAGGGGAACAGTGAGGCATGCAAATGCTCTCAGAGATAAAGAAGATGTTCTTAAACAGCTTCTGCATCCTAAGCTTCTGCATCTTAACTAGCACATGTACCCGCTACGAGACTGAACTGGGCACAAGAGCTGTGTAGGCCTGTGCCAAACCCAAATCATTAAATTAAGTGCTGATAAGGGATCCCCCAGAAGGGAAAAAAAGGGCCCATTTCTCTCCTCACCTCTCCACTAACACGAAAGCTTCAAATAATAAATAATACAAAAAATAAAACAGATGGGCACGAACCTCCTCACAGGACCTTTGAGCACTTTTAGCAGCTCCTGCAATGGCCAGGAGGTGAACAAAACTTTCTCACTGATTGCAAGTACTGTGTTTTCAACCGTGCAAAATTCTTTATTTTTCATGGAGAAACCTTAAATTTAAGACCAAAAACATTTGTGATTTCCACTCTTTAAATGGGAAAACCTTCAGATTTCCATGGAAAACTGTAGATATTAGATAATCACTACAGCTGGTACAGACTGCTTTGACCCTACCCTCAGGAGCTGAAGCAAACAAGCATTGTTGAGGACACATGAGGTAGGAGCCAGGAGTGCTGGCATGACATTGGTCTAACTCATATAGGTCCACACTCTTCATCACACATTTATGTCTCTGAGGGACAAATCCACACATCTGTCAGGTTGGTCTAATGATGCCTTTCACAGACAAGCCATCAAACTGCCAGACCTGCCCCTGTGTGGGGTCTTTAAGACCCTGGTATCCAACTCTATTCACCAGGGGAGGATCATTGAATTACTGAGTGTACTCAGTACAGGATATTTAATAAGGGCATGAAAAAGCTACCGAGAAACAGAGATCATGACCCTGCTTCTGCTCAACCAGTTTAATTTTAAAATAAAAAACTCTAAAGAAAAATTTAAAGGGACTTGTAAACATAGATAGCATGGCTCATCAGATTAATTACAGGACAGAGTGCATTTCAGATATTGATCTGGGTCTGGAAAGGTTTTAATAAGATTAGTTAAGAGTTACTAGCACAAGACGGAGATATTCATCTAGTTCATAGCTTTGCTGAAGTCAGGGTACTTACACTAGACAGAAGTGCAGCCCTTTGAAATCTCCAAGCAGAAACTACCACAAGCTTTACAAACATCAGTAAATCAAGCCTCAGAGGAACTGTTATCTCATTTCCCATATGGAAAATTGGAAAACAAAGACTCTTTGCTGCACTGTTTTACAGGTAGGATGGAAAACCTTCAACTATGGCAAATTTGAGGAAACAACCTGCTTACAGCTCAGTCAATCTGCCAGGCATTAGATCAGGTCACAAACAGACTTAGGCTATTTACTCATAAAAAGACTGTCTTGAAATGGAAAGTCACTAAAATTGCCATCATGGCTGGTACGAGTTTACTTCTTTCTTAGTACTTCCTGATGGGGAGTTTAGTTTGGAACAGTTTCAAAGACAAACTAATGATTTCAGCCTGAAGAGTTACTGCTTGCCCAACATCCATGCACCACGTGGAGACCTTATGAGGATGCTGCTTGGATTGTGTTACTCTTCATACTTCTGCTTGCTGCCAGTTTCTAATAAAAATGAACTATTTCTTTTCAGAAGGAAATCAATGATATGTTGCCCAAGTGAGGAAGAATTTAGCCCTTCTCCCCCACTCCCTTGCTCACTGGAACTGGGTAGTGTTTACGGAAAGCCATATATTTTTACAAATACCTCTTTGCAAGAAGCAAAGCTGAGGCTCACAGGCCTTCAGTCGAAGTCTCCTGATGAAGAAGACTAACGCCCTAAGAACCTCTGCTTAAATATAGTTGCATAGACACATGTAAAACTGCTTGCAGCATTGAGGGTCCATCTCACCCTCAGCATTTTGCCACTCTGAAATCCATTTGGATAAAGGATGTCGCTTGCATATATCGTTATAACTGAGGACATAATCTTTTGAATTCTGCAGTAGTCCAGGTTAGGTTACAAGGAATAATCCAAAGGTTTTGAGCACGTGGGGGTTATTTGAACTGACAAGAAATTAATTTGAGCTAAAGAGATGCTTCAGCATGCTCCTGTAATTCAGACTGCGTGTTAATTCAGTCCCTAGCCTCTTTTCTGTTGAGAGCCTGTCACCAAAATTTCCAGTATTCCATGTCGGTCATGCCCCTTTAGAAAATAGAAGCTGCCAGCTCATTTTAAAACCAGCTGTCAAGTAATGTCAGTTTTTACTTAGATCCCAGCCAAGATCAAATCATTAAGACTAGAAATAAAAGGCTCAGAAGTGGGCTACTAGCTTGGACCTGTCCATTCCCCCTCAGCTGTGCAAAGCATTTCTCAAACAGAGAAGCCACAGAAAAGAAAAGTCCAAGTGTCATGACTCCAGACATTTTGATAAATATCATAACAGAGCATGAGGAAAATTCAGTCACTCGCAGAAAGAAAATAATTTCTGGGTCACAGGGTCAAGGGGACCCAGTTCACCCATGGGCTATGGAAAGCAGTCTGGGACATTCATGAGAAATTATCCTTTCTCCTGCCACTGGAGGATGTCATAAGCAATTGAGTGTATTGCGTGGTTGCCTAGAGGTAGAAATCCACTAGAGAGCCACTGCAAGAGAAGACAGTCTTGATGTGGGTCGGGTGTTGAGTTTTAATATGTTGCAATTAAGAGAAATAACTGAGGAAAGCAGAATGTGACATAGCAGACAAAATAACATACTTGAGTATGGACTCAGACACAGAATAAAGGGACATAAGAAGCTGACACATCACGTGTACTTCAGTGATCAGAAAAACACTACAAGTAAAAACATGCACTCGTTTCTATCTTGCACTTTTCTTTGAGAGTGAAGAAAAAAACAAAAAGCCCGCCTCTCAATTGTATTGAGGGAAAACCATTTGATTGTGTTCGTCTCTTAAAAAGTTGAGCTAACAAGAGATTTGGATTTGAAAGGAAGAAAGGCAATCCCCTCTGCTTTCAGATTAAAGGCCTAACAGTGGCACTTCTGCCTGGAGTGCTTTAAATCTGTGGAAGTATGTATGCGTGTACACTAAATCTGCAGAAGTTTGATCTTGGAGCCTGAGACTGCACAGGCTGGGGGAACACCACGAGTTGAATTCCCTCTTCTCCCCAAAGTCTCTCCTCCTCCCACTCCCTTTTCCAGCTTTGATGTGAAAGCACCATTTCCAGGATGTGTTCTTAGAAGCTCACAATCTGATTTTGGGGGAAATCCTCCTTTCATGATAAGTTGATTCCATGGGGATTAAGTATTTCAGTTTCATTTCTGTTCTGGGAGCTTCTATAGAAGAATTACTTGCTAGCTTTCATGCCACTAGAAAGATAAGGAAGATATCTCCACGACAGAGGTCAATTTATACTCATTCCATGTAGTAGATAATGGGTAGAGTGAAATATGGCATATCAAAACTGCTTGATTCTGTATGACAGACATTTTCTCATTATGGAGATAAAATAATCTCAATATACAAACGAACAAAAAATATCAAGAGGACAATTTGAATAGGAGATCTAGGGCTGTTCAGCCTGGAGAAGAGAAGGCTCCAGGGAGACCTTATAGCTGCCTTCCAGTATCTGAAGAGTAAGCTGGGAAAACAGTAATGTCATATGGAACCAGGGATTTCTCATTTGCTTTTTATTTCTATTAACAATAACTAGCCCTAACCTGAATTCTGTGCAAGCTCTACAAGATTCCCAGTGAAGTCACCAAGAGTTTACTGAGCAGGGAAGGGCAAAGCCTCTCAGTTGCACATTTTGTATCTGGAGTCACTCCACCTGTGTCTGGAAAGGCTAAAGGATCTTGGCCATATCCTTTTGTACTGGCAGAAAAACTTCTAAATTGCATATAACTTAGAAGTGTCACTTCACTGTTAAAAAATACATCTTTGATGAACTGCATGGTTGCTTATTAGATTACAAAAACACTTATAAAAGCAGAGTTCCTTTTCCAAGTGAGAAGAGTAGCCAATGAGAAGAGATGCTAGGCTGGACCTTGTTGACACCAAGGAGGGGCTGTTGGAGAACAGCATGCTCAAAGGATGCAGTGACTGTGAAATTGTGGAATTCAAGGTCCTTGGGACAGTGAGGAGGGTGCACAGCAAGCTTACTACCCTGGACTTCAGGAGAGCAGCCTCTTGAGGGATCTGCTCTGTAGGGTACCATGAGATAGAACCCTGGAGGGAAGAGGGGCCCAAGAGGGCTGGTGTATATTCAAGGATCACCTCCTCCAGGCTCAGGAGTGATATAACCCAACAAAACACCGGGAGGCCTGCATGGATTAACAAAGAGCTTCTGGACAAACTCAAAGACAAGAAGGAAGCCTACAGAGGGTTGAAGCAAGCACAGGTAGCCTGGGAAGAATACAGAGAAATTGTTGGAACAGCCAGGGATCAGGCTAGGAAAGCTAAAGCCCAGGTAGAATAAAATCTGGCCAGGGACATCAAGGACAAGAAAAACTTCTACAGTTATGTCAGTGTTAAAGGGAAGATGAGGGAAACTGTGAGTCCTCTCCAGGAAGAAAAAGGATTACCTGGGACATGGAGAAGGCTGAGGTACTGAATTTTTTTGCCTCAGTCTTCACCATCAAATGATCTAGCCACACCACCCAAGTCACGGAAGGCAAAGGCAGGAACTTGGAGAACGAGGAGCCATGTGCTGTAGGAGAAGGTCAGGTCTGAGACCATCTAAGGAGTCTGAAGGTGCACAGATCCATGGGACCTGATGAGATGCATCCACAGGTCCTGAGATACATCCACAGGTCCTGAGGCAACTTGGAAATGAGGCTGGTAAGTCACTTACACATCGTATTCGAGAAGAGACAGCTGTGATGATTAGCAACCTGCAAGTGATCCATGGTTTTGAGAATACAGAAAAGACTTACCGTCTTATTTCCTTCCTACATCTACTTGTCTGGGAAGCCAGCTGCAGAGTCTGTCCACCTTTTGTTTTCAAATAACATCAGCCTTTAAGGTACTCAGTAGGAGCTGGGTTTGGACACTGAAGAATAAGCAAGTGCTGCATGAGCTAATTTGAGCAGTGAGGAGAATGGAAAGGGAGATCCTTGCTTCCAGCTGTTCTGTTGTATGTTGGCTCATTCATTTAGTGATTTATAATTTGTTGCTTGTGAAACAAACCAGAGCTCCTGCCCATTGCTGCCACATGAAGAGCAAAGGGGAAAAGCTGCCTCTGAAGGCTCTGACACAGATCTTCCCATTGCTGCTTCTACAATCAGAGCACATTTGCAATACACTGCTTAAAGGCTGAATTTGACACCATCTTTCCTTTTAAAGAAGCTTTAAAACCACTTCTTTCTATTTAGCGAGTATCATTACTTTGAAGAAATTAGGTTCTCAAATTCAGCTTGTAATGTTAATCTCACCACTTCCCCCAACCTCTGTTACCAGCTGGAGTAAAATATCCACGCTGTTTTCTTGATTAAAAGATTGTTGCAATCAGCAATGAATGAACAACTGTTCATGAGGATAAAATTGAAACGATCCCTGATGTGAGCACATGAGCTGTTACAAATTTTTCCTTGCTGAGCTTTCAAAGTAATTATAGTAACCCTGCATAATTTGGCTTAGGCTTTATTGTGTTCCACATCACATCAAAAGCAATAATGGTTATTTTTAAAAAATAGCAATATCCCTTCAGTACAACTCACCCAAATAGAATCAGTTCTCTCAGTGGGTTTTCTCTTTTACAAAGAAATGCAACGTGATTTACAGCTGCACAGAAAATTGGTCCATTGATGCAGTCCTATTGCTGGTACCATGAATAACAGGCTCTGCTCTTAGAGATACACCTAGTGAAAGATAGAAGGTATTTCACACCTAATACACTAGTGACAGCCCAAACCTTCCAGCTGCTCTCAGACTACACCCTGGAAAAACAAAACTGCTTTTGTTTTTCCAGCTTTGGTCCTGGATTTAAATAGACTTAAAATGTTGTCAGATACAATTATACAAGTTAATACTCAATTGGACAAAAGTCAGAAGCTCTAGAAAATAATTAGAAGACTTTGGACTGATGAGTATTGAGTTCGGGGAACAGGAGTAGAAGATGGAGGAGGTAATCCTTTTATTACACTACTGAATTGTTGGTGGAATTACTGGGTAAAAGTCCAACTCATGAACTGACACACTCAAATATTCCCATTAACAGGAAATTTTATTCCTCTGGAGTTTGCTCTCACAGGGAACGGCAGTACTTGTATGACTTTCAGCAAACTTAAGCTATAAAAGTTTTACAAAAGAAATAAAGCAAAGTAGTTTAAACCAAAATTAGTGTTTATGATTGGAACAAATCCCTGGTGTAAGGGCTGGATTTTCTCCCATTTGTGCTTTTTTGTGAAGACAACATGCCTTTGGATAAGATCTGTAAAATCCCACAGTTTTTGACATTAAAATAGGGGAAGTTGGTAAAATTAGGATCATCTGAAATACAGTGTTGTTCCTTCATGAAGGACTTCAGTTTTGAAATAGATTTTTGTCTTCCACCAGCTGCCGAAGTAAAGCTTTCAGGACACCACAGTCCCAAGGACAGAAAAGAAAGATTCCCCAAACAATTAGAATGCTGAAGCCCAGGGCTGATCTGCAACATGGGGCTCTAGCTAAATCCCTTCTCTGCCCAAGCTGGCAAAAAACCTTGGAGCAGGTACGTTGTTCTGTGCACTCCTTTTTGCATAATAAAAATGCTGCAAAGATGCTTCTTTAAGGTGAGAAATAGTTATCATACTGAAGTTATCTAATTAGTAATAAATTCATTCTTTACATTTATTAAAAGAATTTGCAAACATACCAATTTCAGATTTGAGGAACTGGGCAAAGAGAAAGTGTGATGAGACGCCTCAGCAATTCTACATGGTATTAAATAGCCTGTGATGTGCAGAGGATCGTAGTATATGAGCTAGTGGGTATAGAACTTGCTCTTTCCAGTTTTAGATGTCTAAGGGGTAAGATTATATCAGTGAGCTAGGTGAAGTTTAAAGGTAGATACACAATTATTAGCTGAACAAGGACAGCTGAACAAAATCTTACAGGTGGCTCTCCTTCAGTAAACAGGGATCTATGTGAGGTTTTTCAATTGACCATTTAGTTGTCAGTAAAAAAGTGAGGGAGGAATTGCCTTCAGCATGAAGCACACACTGATGTTTTACAGAATCAGGACCCAAAATGAGACTAATACAGCCTGTCTGTTAACTCATTAGCAGACATGGTGTGACACTTTGCGCTTGCTTATCCACAAAGGAACAGCCGTGCTCTTTGGATCAGCAGGGATTCCTAGGGATTTTCAACTGTCTTAGACCCTACACATTAGAGTTTGCTGGGCTCCACGGGCTTCAGAGGAGCTTAAGCCAAGCCCCTGAATGTGGATTACAATGTCTACAATGTGTGGGTTCTCTCCTGAAGCCATTCAAACCTGACAGGCATCAGGAGAGATGCTGCCAACCCTAAGATGCTCAGTCAAAGTCTACAGAGGGCTTAATTTTCCAGATTAATTCCCTATGTAAAAACTTTGGATACTCAGGTCTTCTTGCTTTTTAGCCTCTGTCCTGCCTGAAACAAGAGCTCTCCTTTTTTCCTAGCAAAAGGATTCAAAAGGCAAGCAAGTGAGGACACTAAGTGGAGAGTCACATAACAGCACCCTCCTGCCCAAAGCAACTTGCAAGTGGCTCTTTGAGGAAGACAGCTCCCCTATTCAGCAGACACCAGGAAGTAATACCTCGATTTTAGTGGTCATTGGAGCTGCTCAGGGCCAGACCAAAGAGCAAAATGGTCACACAAATGTTCACACACACACAGCAGTAGCGCTGCTGACCTCCAGACGAGCATATCCTGCTCAAGTTCTGTACAGAATAAATAACAAAACTTGATCCTGTTGCCAGGCAGTGTAAGCATTGTGACCCTTGTTCCAAGCCTCGTTTCTTCATGCTAGCTCACTGCTCTGGCCGGCTTAATATTTCAGTTTATTCAATGTGACATTATAAGACATAGCATTGACATTTACATCTCATCTATGAGCAATGAGGAACACTATGCTGTTACCAGGGAAAAGATTTTTCAGCACCTTCTTGTGTCGGGGCTATGAAAGGACCTTGGAACTTGCATCAGCTGGAGGAAAAGATGCTTTATTGTTCACTGGTAACTGGAACAAAGTAATTTTGTACAAGAATGTGAAGTAATTTACTTAGCTACTCTGGGGAAAAAAAAAAAAGTCTGACATACATATTAGACATCAAGAAGCTGAAACAATATCCCGATGACTGAAATTTTTTAAATAATGAACCAAAGTATCTTACAGAGATATATATCACTTATTTTCTTATCCTTGCTTTTTGGCTTGTTTGCTCACCATCTGTTTTCCCTGCAAGCTGCAACAAAAACTTTTCTGTAACCTGTCCTGTTGCTGTAGAGCTGAGGTAGCATGAGAGGCAGAAAAACAACAGTCTCTGACTAAAGCAAAGTTTTTTTCTCCCATAGGAACAGTTTTCCCAATGCTATTATCATGTTTGCAAACTCTGCTAACCACGTTAAACCTAGGTTGCAAATGAATAAAATGAATACTTTTTTTTTTTCCCTCTCTCCAGAGAGAGGCCTCTGCAGTACATAAGGCATTTGCAAATATGCTACTAAAAATAAGAGCATGGTCCGACAGAACATTCAATTATTCATGCATTCACAAGTACAGGACAGTCAGGCTCATAGCCTCCAGAGGTGCATCGAACACATCACTGATACCATTTGGCTACGATGTCTGTCAATACATCATCTGCTGGATGCACTGCTCTGTTCTGCTAAAGGCCCAAACCCTTATTTAACAAAAAGCCATGGAAGTCCAAGGGGGAAAATCCCCAGGTCCTGAGAAATCCACCTGAGCTGCCAGAGACTTCATGGCCTGCTCCTGCAGGCACTTGGGCTGTCACCACCACGCCAGCTCCTTCCTCTCAGGGAGAGGTCTGTTAGGAGGGCAGCTGATGAAACATTTACTCTGCATCAGTGTCACATACTGTGCACTTTTCTGTCCCAAGCTATGAAAAATGCAGTGTGCCTCCCTGTCTTCAGTTAAAAGGAATGCTTTTGCAGTTAGATCATTAACCTTCTCTTCTCCATCCTTCACTTGAAGATGGCTCCCTGATGCTTTAACTCCAAAGCAATCCAAGTGCAGTAGCAAAGCTCTTCTGTTGAGGGAGATTCCTTCAGAAATGACTGGTCTGGTAGTGTTTTCTGTGAGCAGTGAAAGGGATGCTAAAAGTCTCCTGCTGAAGCCTGGACCATACCTGGATCCTTTGGAGTGCAGTTGTAAGAAGTGAAGATGTCTTCTCTTGGGCCTGTCTGAAATGCTGCTTATCCTGGATCCATGCTACCATTAGTAAGAAGAGGTTTGTCATTTTGCAGTTCTTCTCTAAGAGGGAGATTAGTTGAAGGACCCAAAATCTGCACAGGGAGCTGCTAGGTGGGATGTGGCCAGGTCTCCTGGCTCCCACGAGGTTAGCAGCACAGACCATTGAAGACAGAAAGCAGGACCTTGTGGGTTGAAAGGCTGCCGTTCACCAACCGAAGGCTGAGTGACTGTGCAGTAAATGCAAGAAGAGGCTATATACTCTCCAGTGTTAGCAAGGTGACTTTTATGGCTAATGAAGCTTACCTAAAAGTAAGACTGATAAGGTTCATAGCACTCAGACTTGTTCATATTTAGGCATTTTCCCCCAATCATTTTCTAATCAATAGTTCATTTACTGTTTGGGGCTATCAGGTGCTAATTTACATGCAATTTAAGACTTATTTTACCACTAATGACTATAGTGCTATGGAAGCTCTTTTGACCCTTGGACACAATCTAAAAACCCAGAACTTAGAGCTTAGGACTGCTTGTAAAAAAATTCCAGCCCCCCCCCCTCCCCCCCCCAATAATATATAAGGCCTTTGAAATGGCCATAGCAAAACTTCCCAAGAGATGGGATGGGGAAACAATAGATTCAGCTCCTGCTTTGAAAAGCAATGTCTGCGGTACTGACTACAGCGGATAGAACTCACTCAGTGCAGTTGCACTCAGGAGGGTCAGGCAGTGGGGTGGGATGGGAGCTTAGATGCCCCAATCAGATTTGCTAAGGTGGAAGTGAACCAGCCATGTTTTGTGCTAAGGAATCTGCAATTCAAACAGGAAGGAAAAATCTCTTTCATCAAAAACTTCAAAGTGGTTTCCAGTAGCCTCATTGACTGGCTTATTGATTCTGCCTTTTGTTCTCAGAGGAGAAAAAAAACATCCAAGAGGGGTAGCTTGCCTTAAGAAACAAAAGGTTGTACTATGTGTCTCATTTAAATTCTCTGCGATTATTCATTATTTGGCAGCTTGTTTCAAAGCATTTCTTCAGCTATTTTATATGCCTTCATTTCTAATGCTGCCCACGATAATCCTGTAAGGTCCTGATCTCCTAACTCAAAGCTCTGCCCATGCAATAGAACTCAAAAGAGCCTTTCTGTGATTCTTAAATGTTTTAGCAGCAAACTCCAATGACTGGCTGCAAGTACAGTGTACTCCAAGCCAGCCCTTGCTGCATCCTACTACCTTCCACATGATCTGTAGACAGCTTGTTCAGGTGTGCATAGAGCAGGAAAAAAAAAGGGTGCTTGTGCAGGAAAGACCATGGACATCTTACCCTCCTCATGCTCTGCAGAACAGCCTCCAGCTGCTGGTTCACATTATCTTGCCCCTCAAATGCAACAGAGATGTAGCTGGGAGAGTATAAGCAGGTAGCCCTTAGGTAAGCATGACAGCATTTTCTACCTCTTTCAATATCTTCCTCATCTGGTGCAGACATTAGAATAGATCCTCTATAATTATCCCACTTGACCCAAAAGAGGAACATAATCTATGGATACTTTTCTTGTTACTTTCAAAGCCAGAGGGAATTTCCATTGTACTTACGCAGAAAGACAAGTATAATGGTAAGTTTTTCACTCATCTATTGTACATAGAATAGTGATATATTCAATAAATGTCTGGAAGAAGTTCAAAAGCAAGAGGAGACTGGGTTTTGGTTCAAAGAAGGACCTTACTGTTACTTTCAAATCTCATTCCAGGCTTACAAGAAGTGAGAAGTAGAGAAGTGACTTGGAAGTGCAGAGCAGCTCCTGAGAGGTACCCGTTCCCACTGAAATACTAGATCTTCTCTGATGGCTAAGTCTAAGTAGAATTATTAAAACTGTAAATACAAAGTAGTTTTGGGAATGACAGTTGTAAGTTCTGCTCAGTGGCAGTTTCTTTAGCTAGGATCCCCTATGACAACATCTTCATAGTCCTATTCATTAAATTAGGTTTCACCCCCTATCCGTTCCAAACTTTCAATTAGGAGCTGAATCTACATTTTCAGCCTTGTAGTGGCTAAAATATTTGCATCAAGATCCCCATTGCACATTACTTTGCAAATTGTAAGAGCCATCTGAAGGAGTGACTCCTCAACCCTGTACCTGGTTTAGGACCACATTGTCTGACTGGAGCTTCAGTTCAAGATCAATTCTGGTTGTAAGTGGTGACAGTTTGGTAAGTGTAAGCAGGCAGAAGGACTATCTTCTCTGTGGAAGGGGGACAGAGTTGTTACGCTTTGGTAGGTTGGAGATGTAGTCTCCTATCTCAACTATTGCCACCCTGGGAGCAGCCCTAAGAGTAGTAAAGTCCCAAAGCATTATGTTCAGGTTGCTAAGTTTGGTAATATTGGCTGTAGTTTTAGAAAAAAAATAATCACTCTGGAAACTTAATCTAGAATTATTTGGTGGCAAGTTTAACTGCAAACTGGCAAGCCTGTGAACTGGCGCTTGGTACTTCAGAGCAGCATTCACAGCACGAAGATGAGTGTGGAGCCTTGCCAAGTGCCGCAAGTAGGATGGGTAACAGCTCCAGTAATCACTTTGCCTGCATTTATTAGAGTTTAGCACCACCTAACGTGTGAGTGCTCCAACTTCAAGCGCTTCCCAGTGCGGGCAGGATGGGAACAGCCTAGCTGGAGCTAGCGAAATCCCGTGGCATCGGTAAGCATTGAAATTTAACCCCTCATCTACCTGACTTAGTCTTTCCTTAGAGGGGAGAAGAATTTAGGAGGAGGAGCAGGTAGCTCTGCTGTGAGCACACCTGGGACAGCTGAGAGGCAAAAAAGCCAGGCAGGCAGGGAGTTCAAGCAGACAGATGATTGTCCACAGCTCAGACATACAAGGTGAGGTCATTCTTCATTCAACCAACAGATACAGCTGGGAAGAGTCAGTAGCCTTCTCCTGATTGTTTTCATCCTGGATATTTGACATTTGTAGGCTTAAAAATGACAGATGGCTGCTCCAGCCATTTTGGGAACAGCAGCCAGCAAGGGGACCTGCAAAGGATTGTGAGACTGCTTTGAGTCCAAGACTAATTCAGTCTCTCCAAAATCTGCAGGAATCACCCTAGAAACAGCTTTGCAGAGCTTGAGATGAAAAAAGTACTTGCACTTCTAAATTAAAGCAGCGAGTGTTATGATTTTCAATACCCTGCAGGAGTGTGGGACTAATTTCCAGAGTCCACTTAGAAAAGGATTGTTTTAACACAACTAATTCAGTTTTGAGCTCCAGTGAGTTAGAAATGGTTAGAAACCATTTCTAGGTTTCTAACTTTGCCTTAGCATCCAAAGAACTGCCTCCAGTAATACTTCAGGAAAACAAAACGAATGAACCAATAGATAAACTGTCTCTTCCTTCCTCCATTAAGAAAAGAAAAAAAATGCTATTACAATTAGGATACACAGACAATGAGAATAACTGATAACTTCAGCAAAGCAAAAGAAGATCATTAGAAATGATTTGGATTTCTGACACATTTGGATCTAAATACATAGAAGAGAGGGATGAAGGACTGCCTATATTTGC
Organism: Pedionomus torquatus; assembly: GCA_013398155.1. Classification (NCBI taxonomy): domain Eukaryota; kingdom Metazoa; phylum Chordata; class Aves; order Charadriiformes; family Pedionomidae; genus Pedionomus; species Pedionomus torquatus. The sequence continues at coordinate 319,066 of VZRU01006687.1, read as the reverse complement.
CAAAGCTCCCTATAGAGTACCTGAGAAGGAAACAGCTAGGAGAGACCCACAGCAGCCAGCTCTCCACCATCTCATACACAGAGGCCCTACCTGCAGCTGAGCATCTTACCACAACATTCTGGCAGAGTACAGACAACAAACTCCTTTACCCATATTTTGAGCTGTTGAGCATTTCTTAGAGCTGAGCACTTGGGTCTCATGTGGTCTAAACAAAAGTTTTGGCCTCTGGCCTGGCTAGAGGCCACCCTTGGCTACAGAAGCCATTACTTTCTTAACATACCATATCTAAAAACAAAGCAGCCCAAAGCTTCCATCTGCTTTTCCCCTGCAACAGGGAGAGGACACAACATAGGCCAAGATGACAGCGGCTTCTCAAAAGTCTGTGCAAAGAATAATGCCAGGATCAGGAAATAATGCCTTAAGATAAAAAAAATCATCAGGGTGTCAGGAAAATGGTGAGACCATGTCCTGTCTTGCCTACGTTGACTTTTCAGAACAACCCACTCAGAAGACAAGCCTAGCAATATCCAGGCAAACTCTTAGTTTTACCCTGGATAGGCATCCCTCAGGACACCAGAATGCTGGTTTTGATTGCAAAAACCATGTTATGAAAGTGCACAGTTCTCAGCATCCCTCTGCCCAGAGTAATTTGTCTCCACTCTTCGCAATTTCACATGTTCAGGAGCCTAGGCAGCTCGGCATAGTCAAGTACATCTCTGGAGCACCTGGAGATGGTGCACAAGCCTCTTCCAGCTAACAGGGATTATCCAGCTCGCATTGAAAAAAATAATGCCCTTTGGGCTCACCAAAATGACACAAGTCAACCTTGTTATGATCATGAACTAGGCTCTGGGTTTAGCTGGCAGTCAAGCCAGGATAAAGAATGGAATTTTGAATTAAAATAGAATGTCTCAGCCATAGCAGGGTCATTTTACGTCAGGTTCACAAACGTGCCCTGAATAACCCCCTGAGAGCACCATCCTCCCTTAACCAAGTTCACTTGCTGGCAAGGTAACTCAGATATATACAAAGTGTCTTCAAACCAATTGCAAACTAATGGCTTACAGGGATGTGGCTTGAAGCATCTGTATGGCTTGGTAAGATTCAGTGCCTCAGACTAGAGAGATTTTTCTCCCCAGAATCATTAAATTTAGAGTCATCAGAAGCTTTAGAATTAGCTGTCCTCCTAGAGTATACTCTGCAAAATAAAACATATCTGTTATATTAGTGCTAATTCTGCAGAACATGTGACTTTGTAACAAATGAAAGGGAAGTTTCATCTTTGTTAAGTCCAAAGTCAAGTGATTTTTAGCAGGCAGAAATAGATAATTATTTAGTTAAAAGATATTTATCTTATTAAAAGATATTATCTCTGTAACACAATTATAGTTCCCTATGTTCCTACCTTTAAAAAGTTTGATCCAAACTAATAGTAGGGCAATTCAGAAATCCCGCAACCATTTAGATCTTGACAGCTCACAATTTTCAGCTAATTTCTTAAATTTTCATGTTTTAAGGGACTAATTAGTTATGACTCACAGCAAGATTTTGAGTGACTTTGCGGACCACTTTTAGGGACAAAGCTCTTCTGGAGATTGCCCAGGGTGCCCAGGACATTCTAAGTCATTGCTTTTTGGTCACCTTACCAAAGTACATGAGAAAAATTTCTGTGTCCATGTAGAGATTGTCCTAAGCATAAATAATTTTGTTAAGAGAACAGTTGTAACACATAGGAGAAGGCTTCAGCATTTCTTGCTTATACCACAGAGAAACTATTATGAAATTTCAATCTGGCTGTTTTTTTTTTTTTTTTTTTCCTTTGAAAACAAGAGAACAAACTACAGGTGGTTCTACTTCATGAAAAAAACTTTTTAACCTACATCCTTTTAAAAGTTTAGTATAATAAATAATAAACCACTGTAGTTTAGTTAGTCTTTTCAATCAACTCGTTAACTACTATCCTTAAAAACCAGGACTGTGGAACTCAAGTCAATATTACAGCTAGTAGTACCAAATCAATTAATGGATTTGCAATACAGCGTTAGAATAGCAGTTAATAAAGCTACCAGCCCAAACAACACTGGGGAAATTCAAGCAGCCCAAGACCAATTCTTACAAACATGCCATACCAACTCAGAGCACGTTCTACTCACCAGCCTAAGACAGTAGGCAAATCTTCCCATTCTTACTGAAGTTTCACCTTATCAAATCTTTTAGTGAAATATTAAACAAGGTCTCAAGAAGTACATTAAAGTTAAGGTGTTATGGGGCACATCAATAGTCTAGGGCAAGGCTTGCATACCAATTCTGCCTGCATTTTCCAGCTGGCAGGCTCCAAACCAGCCCTGCTTCAAAGCCCTGTAAAATCTCCGTGTGTTGCTCTGTATATCAACCCCTGATAGCACAGTCTGAAACTTTTCTTTATCTTACTATGTAAGGGGATACCCATCTCTGTGCAGAAGTATGCACAATCCCTGCAGATCCCATTATAAGCCTCCTTCTGCAACCACCAGAAGCCCAAAAGCACCATCACAGTGATCAATACCTCTTGCTCCAACAGCATCCTCTGCAGCCCGTGGCCTTCTGATGTGCTCTGTCAATATCAGCTCCCAGTGAAACTACAAACAGAGGGAAAAACAATGGTAATAATAAGACACACAAATCTATGTCTTAAGGATCATGATCATATAACACATCCTCAAGCACATCTGTCTCCTACAGAGAGACAGGACCATTTGCCTCCTGGAGCTTGTTTTTCCTCATTGACCTCCTTCCTGTTAAGTCCTCCCTGTGCATGACACACCTTCCAAGAGGAACACAAGGTGAAGCTAATGGAGATGTGATGGCCTATTAAGCCCTCTTTAATTAGCGTGGGATTACACAACTCATGAAAAGAATTTAATAAAATGGTGCAAATGGGAGGAATGTTATGGAGAAACATATGACCTCACTACAGCGCTGCTTTGAAAAAAAGAAAGAGGGAGGGGGGAACAGCATAAGAACTAGATTAATAGCTCCTTCCCCCAGAGCATGTTAGTTCTTCCTTCCTTTAGAATGAGAGAGAGAGAGTACTGGAAAGCCCTAGAGTGAAGGGGAAGCTTGTGCCAGATGTATAACACCTTTACAAGAGCAGAATTATCACTGCATATCTTGTCTTGCAATTTAAATGTACTCCGGACCAACTCCCCAAAAATTTGAAATACAAGCTTCCTCCAACTCACAGAAACCCTAGTATTCTTAAAGAAAAGAACTCTTGTGATCTCTTGTTTAAAGCTTTTATTCTCATCTTGCATCAAAAGAGAGTCTGGAATGGAGAGGAATCAAAGAGACACTTCCCGTTTCTGCTATGGCTGTAGATGCAATTGGAGATGAAATTATGCAGGCACAAAATTGTGCTCATCTTACTCTCTATACAAGAAAATGGGATGTAAAATTAGGATAACAACCTTTGAGAACAGCCACTGTGAATGCAGTTCAGCCTAACTGAGCTTTAAAAGAGAAAAGTTTTTTCTTCAGAAACTATGAAATCAGAAGGACTTGAAACTTCAGAATAATCCTAAGGAAATTGCAGCAGTGTGTTGCAGAACACCATTGCCTTTAATAAAAGCGTGGTAGGTTCGTTTATTGCTGGCTGGAGACTGGAAATTAGTTCTCAGGATTGCTACAGCCTGGCTTGCATGGAGAGAAACCTGCCTGTTGCTGCTCCTTTAGTGTGGGCAGGTGGAATGTGACTGCTGATGGCAATGGCACTTATTTCCTTGGCATTATGGCTAGCATTACCAGTAATCGTTATGATTAATATATTCAGCACATGGGAAATGGTACCAGAATAAACTGACACTAATACTGCCTTCAGTCAAACCTAGTGTCACCTTGATTTTGGGGGCTGGAAGGTGTAACTGAAAGCAGAAGTTGGTATTGCCTGTGTATAAGTGAAACAGTTCAAGTGTGCATTTTTTCCCTCCCCACTTTTATTTTTTTGCATGTACTACCACTTTTAAAGGCAGCAGGCAATAGAGAATTTTTTTCACTGTATTCAAAACTCATAATTCCAGTAAAACATAAGCCTTCCCAGCTCCGGAAGATCACAGACTGAAATCTTATAAAACACAAGACATTTGACATTTTATGCCACTGATATCTGCAGGTCTTTCTCTTTTCTTTTCTTTTTTTTTTTTTTTCTTTTCTTTTCCTAAATGTGCTTGTCACATAAAGCACTTTTTAATTCTGATTTAGCAACCCCATTGCTGCACCTCCAGTAATGAGGCAGAACCACACTGTGCCAAGTGCTGTATAAAGAGAAAATAATTCCCAGTTTAAAGAAGTATGAAGAGGAGTTTAGGTAAAATATTGCATCTCCCCTTCCCTGATGCCTTTTGTAAGATGCCAGGAGTCGGCAGCAGAGCCTGGAGCAGCCCCAAAAGCCTCCGCTCCCCCTCTGCCAACTGCTACAGCAAATGCTCCTTTTGCCTGAAAGGGCTCTTGTCTTTCAGAGCTGCCACTCTCTCACTGCTCAGCAGCACCAGCGAAGGTGCATTTTACAGTGTAAACCAGAGGATTGTTCCCTGCCGAATATTAGCATATGGCTTTTGACATCTGGTCCTCTAAGAGCAATAAACTGCCAATCAGGAGGCATATTGGGTACAAGCATATTTTTATCACTACCCTTACTAATCACTGAGATTAGTCCCTGCTTGGCAATTGTGACTGACGAACACACTGAACCTATTCAAATATCCTCATCCATATTCATTTCCATTTAAACAAATTAAATCCTCGTGTAAAATAATCCTCAAATTCTCAAAAAAGCTGTTTGTTTTTCTACTTAGGTGGCATGAGTTCAAAGACATCCTGTTAAATATGCATAATTTCTTAAGAGCAAAAATTACAGCTTTTAATGGTGTTTGCCTTCCACTTCATGAAAATCTCTTTTAATGTCACTAGAGATCTTTGGAGCCTGGACAGAAGTTTCTTTTTCCAGCCCAGGAGGGTAGAAATGTCATCATTTTCAGAGCTCAGCTGCTTTGTCAAGACACATTGGCAGACACAGTTTGAATAACAAAGACTGAACTCCAGCAACCACTTCTAAATCTCCTTTGATTAAAAACAACACCCCCAAAACCTCAAACCTAAACCAACAAGCTATAAAGGAGAAGGACCAGATAATCCATCCATCCTGAATCTTTTGGCTTTTGGGGAAGGAAATAAGTTTTTCAGAAAGTGACCTTCAACAGCTGGTAAATATACACCAGAAGAGACCGCTTTTCAGTGGTTGTCTCTCTGAGGTGAGAGAGAAGGACATGAATTTTAAGCAGAGAATAATCTAACAAGCCATTGTATTAATAATAAGAAAAAAAATCTTCAAGCTAAACTGGATTGTTTCAGTGAGTCAAAGGCAGATGAAATTGAGAAGATGAAATAAAACCAAAAGTGAAAAGAAGTAAGATAGATTTGACCGAATTGCTAATTGGCATGGAAACCTTAGCCCTTCATCACTTTAAAAAAATAAATTGCCAGAGAACAGAGAGTCTAAGAACAGCTTCATGAAGACAATTAGTGTAGGAAGGAAGACATGAAATGAAGCAAGAGGAATGGGTATGGCTATATAGGAATAACTTATTTTGGCTTGTATATAGTATGGGCATGTTCTCTTGTTATATCACGACTCACAAAACTGTGGTTTAAAAGATTTGAATATTAATAAAGACAAATCAAACCTATGCAAACCTTTGACACAGTTTCTCTTCCAGTTTCTTGGTAATGTGTCACCTCTATTTCTGGTATATGGTTTTGGTTGTGCTCTTCGCTTGGATACAATTTTTTTCTAAATTGATTTCAAGATTTCCCTGCTAGCTATAGGCAATAGGTAATTTTTTCTCAACTTGTTTTGCTGGCTTGACTGTGACAACTTATTCAGAAGATTGTTCTTCACTAGGAACATGGATATCTGTATTTGACCTTATATTAAATAATTTTATGGAATAAATTAATTGTCTAGAAGAGTTCACTCTTTGTATGTTTATAAGAACATAAATATTCCCGAGGAACAAATATTGGATCATAGATTTTCAGGGTCTATATTTTCTTGCTACAATAAACTGTAAAACAGAAATGATAACAGAATCCTCTAGATCAAAAAGGCAGACCAGATGTCATTCTAACAATTTCAGTGTATCACCATGACCTTATAAAACTGACTCATTAGGAAATAGCTCCAGTGTGTGAACCACCTGTGATGTTCACTTTCTGTTGCTTTGTCTCTGTGTGCATAGGGAAGAATAACATGTCATTTTGCAAGCAGCACATCAAAAGGAAATGGTGATTCTGTGGACTTATGTCTTGCAGCTGCCCTCCCAAGTACATACTTTGATGTCTAATCAAGGGTCAGTTTATGCTTTGCTTTTTATTCTGAGTAAAAGCACTAATAGAGTCTCTGATCTTTTCTTATTTTTGCAAAATGTATGGGAATTTCAGGTCTTTGAAATTTCTACTGTGTCAAACATTCAAACAGAAGAAAAGAATGGTAGAGATACTTCTATTACTGCAAACTTTGCTTCTACAAAAAAAACCCAGGATAAACTGGAGGTTCAATTTTAAGATACAGATTATTCCCTGGTGGACTCTTCCCGAAAACATAATGCAATTTAGAAAAAATATGTTAGAGTGCCATTAGACACGTATTTCCTCCAGCCTTTAATCTCACTAATGTTACCTTCACTTACAGAAGAAGCACTAGATCAAGTTTTTCCAAAACTTAGCCTGAGCCAGAGTGCAGGAGACAACTGTGCAGAATATTGCCCTACAACCCTGAAATTGTCAGTGGGCCAAAGAAAGGCTGCTCACTAACAGTGCTAATGAATGCTTAAAAACCAATACATTTTCCTTGTGTCTCTCCCAAATGAAAACAACAGCTCTGCAAAATGAAAATGAATGCCCCCATTTAGGGTTTTTGCTGCCTTTGAGAGTCAGGACAGGCACGAGTCCTCCTTTCGGCAGATGCCATCACCATCTTCCTTGTCCACTTGAGAATTTCTCTGTGAGGGCTTTCAACAGGCTGGTCTGACTGAAGCTTTGCAGGCTGTAGCAGCTCACAGGAATGAAGGCAGGCTTGGAGGCTGTATTTATGGGTTGTTAGCCATTTGGCAGGGCTGTGCTCAGCACAGATCCCAGGGATGCGGAGGGGGTGGCAGTGTGGCAGCAGCACCGCGCGATGGCACAACACACACACGAGTGTGGCTGCAGCCTCCTGCGGAGCAGCGAAGCCAGGGAAAACTGCCTGCTATCTTCTCCTGCTTCAGCTGCAGAGTTTACTAGGCTACTGAGGGGATAAAGCTAACGAAAAACAGAAAGAAATTCAATCTTCCTAACTGGGAAAGGAAAAATACCGCTAAGCCTGCCAGAGAGGTGGGGAGCATCAGCTGCTACACAGCGCACATCACAAGCAACCAACAGGGATGTTCTGGATTTAAAAGTAGGGCTGAAAGCAGAATTAACAATTTTGTCCCCTCTTTCATAAGGGCAAATCTTGGGAGCCTGAGCTGATCCCTCCCTCTATCAGACCTCCTAGCTGGGAGAGAATTTGCAACCCAAAATGACTGTTGTTTGGTGGTTAAGGCAGGGAGGTTTGATTGACACCAGCACTCAGTCAAGCATTATAGTAATCCTATCAGTCTATTGATAGGCAGACAGACAAAAAGGCGGAGGGAAGGGTAGGTGCTATGGAAAGGTAAAAGCCAGTGGTTTTCAAGCTAGTGATTGGAAAATACCTGGCAAGAGATGTAGAACATTCACCCAGAAAGTCTTGAAATACTCCTGCTTTTACTCATGTTTTTTTTTTTTTTTTACCTTGCAGAGAACAAAGGTAGAGGGCATCTATCATCAGTCAGATTTACCTCTGGTGTAAGGCAACAACACTAAAAGAGTGATTTTACCTGCCTCCCCACTAACTCTAAGATGACCGAATCACGTTTGGTTTTCCTGACTTACAGACAAGATCCGCACATCAAAGGCAGCCTTGCTGGCTAATTGTTAGCAACCTAACAAACGTTAAAGATGATCAAGGCAGGTATTTAGTACTAAGTAAAATGCAGAATTTTTTGTTCTGCCTAGCGTAACACTCCATTCCTGAAGCTTCTAAACTTTTAATGTAGTGTCTTTTCTCCTCCTTCATACTTTCATTTTTGTGAAGAGCTCAGCTTCCAGCAGAGAGTGGAACTGGGAGAGTCAGTATCAATGGTTTCTCCATCATTTCGATCTAATTAAGTAGGTAGAAGGGGTTGAGGCAAGTTCTGAAGTAAACTGGAGCCCTGATGACCACACCTTATGATTCAGTAGCTCTCCTAGGCCCCAAGAGAAGGCAATATTGTTTTTGATCCTGATGCATGATCAAAGCACCACGAAGCCCAGTGTCACACTCCTACAGCGACAAGGCGAGGGCTCCTGCATCATTTTTCAAAGAGCACAGTCCTCCTTCCACCTCCCCACAGATTTACTGAGAGATCAGATGGGAACAGCATGCAATTTCTGCAGCTGGCACTGTGACAGCAGGGAAGTCAACTCTGCTGTTGCTGTTAATCTGGAAGCCTGTGTGTGTACCCAACTCACTGCTCCACTACCGCTTTCTGTACGTGAAGAGCCATGGTGCTGCGTGCTCACTCTCTGGGAAACGAGACTTGTTACTCGCAATAACCTTTATCTCTGTGTGACATTCGAGCTGCCAGGAGAGGATGGCAGCCCTTTCATTCCTGTTGCTTGTGCCTTCCCTTGGCAAAGTGTCAATCAAATCTGGCATGTGCTGCCTCTGCTGCGGTTCTGGCATACCTCACAGGAGGCACAGAATTACGAGGTTTACAGGACGTTTTATCACTGCAGACAGTATTTTCCTACACTGCCTCCTGTATTCCTCCCCAGTTAGTGTAAAAGAGCACAGAAGCTCCTATCTGCTTCTGCTGGGCACGCAATTGATCCTCTCACCTTGCTCTCCTTAAATTCTATAGTGACCTTGATTTCACACAGATCACTAAGTCTGTTGTGTTTCCTGTATCAAGGTTTGTCTGCCTATCTGTGCCAGGACTGAAAAGCTTTCAATCCTATCTTTTTCTTTTTACTAAGCCCAAATCTATTTTTTTTTTGAAAATAAAAATCCCTTTAAAGTCAAACTTCCCTTCCCCCTAGAAGCCCCCCACACCCAAAGCAGGGATGATATAATGCAGGTATTAGCAGGGGACTGAACTCTGTCATCCAGGAAATTCCTTTTACGCTTACATTTCTGTGCAGATGACAAGTCTTTGTCAAGCTGTGTTGTAATTGGACATTCAATCTGAATCTGAAATTTGCTCCATCCAAAGTACAATGAACTCGTTTCAAGTTCTTGAGCCCCTCATACTCAGGTTTTCATTCTATTAAAAGGGATGAAAACTCACCTAAACAACTTCAATTCTGCAAAGCCAGACCTGTCTAAAAGCTAATGGGCTGGCTCAGATTCTGAAATGGGACAACAGCCTAAAATTTTGGGTTGATAAGAAAGCTTTAAATAAAGTCCCTAAATGGAGAGTGTGTTTCTTTTACGCTGCCTCTGTCTCATGTCTGCAGAGTGAAAGCTGCTGTTGGTAGGAAAGGCAAACTCCAGCAGTGCAACTGGATGCCCATCACTGTGTGATGGATCAATGCTTCAGGTTTCCTCTTCCCTATTGCAGAAAGTCTTGTGTGGACTATCGAATATGACTTTTAGGATTATGGTGATATTGCAAAAAAATAATCAGAGCTTCTGTGAAAGATTTTACGATCGTTTTGTTCCAGTTGTTATTGGCGTGGGTTTTTTCCTCCCTAGAAAGCCCTGTGAACAATATTTCAATGGACCTGGTAAAAATATACACATTTTGGTTTCTTCTTTCTGACATATGCCACATGGAGAACCTGCATCTGGACAGTAATTTTCATTAATAGATTCACACTTTCTTGAAGTTAAAATGCAAATGCAAGCTTTTGCAACAATGAATGTTCCTGAACAAGTTCTTAATGAGAGAATCAAGAGTATGAGAGATCCAGCTCAGCTGGTACTGCTCTCATTCTGGATTTTGTGTCTTGAAATATTTTGTTATTTTAAAGCCACCACACTTGAGCCAAACAGGCTTCAATTGTTCCTTGTTTTTAAAGTTCATTTTTCACAGCTCTAAAGAGAAGCTGTAAGAACGTGACCAAATACAACTTAGAAGTTACAAGACAAAGCAAAATGCAAATAGAAGGAAGCCAGAAGGGATTTGCTTTCACAAACTACTTGTGTGATTTTTATATGGCTGAAATTAGCAAAGCAACCTCAAATCGGAAATGCCAGCCAAGGCATCATGAACATGTGCTCTTCAAATGGTCATGTCTTGGAGTGGAGGCCCTTCGGGAACAAGCACTGGAGGACTCTGTTTGGAAGGGAAAGGCTCTGGTGGAAAGCTGGTGCCTTGGCAAGGGAGGGACCAATCTAAACCAATTTCCCCATCTCTAGAGGACCCCCAGGTATTTGCTTTGGCCCCATCTAGTGAAGGAGAAAGTGAGTTTTTCACTTTCACATCTCGAGCAACAAGACTGCAAAGACCACGCAAGGCCAGCTAAGTGCATTTCCTTCCCATTCACACAGACAAAGATTTCTTCTTTCCCTTTTTCTGTGCCTTTCCCAGAACAGACTCTCTGGGATAAAATAAAACCAAATACAGTTACTGGGTTTGCTGCTCTCTGACTAGTAAAGAAACCCCCCCAGACAGAAGAAATTCTTTCCTTTGACTCCCCAAACTGTGCTGATCATCATTTCTAGAACGCTTCGGTGGCATAGAAATAACAAAGGAGGAACAATGAAACCCCACCTGCCACAGGAAGTCCAAGAAGGGAGAATAATTTGGTGATGTCTTCAGGAAAAAGAGGTGCAGTTCCTGTACCAGATAGCCATATTGATGGGTTAGAAAGGACCACCCTTTTTTTTTGGCACCACTGGCTGATTTTCTATGTTAGCCCATCAGGAGAACTGCTAGGACAGACAGTAAATAGAAATACCCAATCTAATTTTAAAATCTCATGACTTAAACAACCTGATTCACAACATGTGTTTGCCTGCAGTTGGTCACGTTTCATGCTGACATATCTCTAGGCATGGTCTCCTTTTTCTGCTCACTTTGAAACTTGGGTTTCTGCTTTCTGCCTGCAAGCTGGGCTTAGACACCCTTAGTCCCTCTCTTTGTGCCTCCTTTTCCTGCCATAAAATTACCTGGAGTCCTGGAGTCTGTTAAGGAGGTGCAGCATAGGCCTGCAATATCAGACATTAAAGTTTAAATAAGCAGATGTCACCATTGAAGCACATGGCAATTCGGTACCTACGCAGAGCAGGAGCAAGGTACTCAAGTAGGGCTGAAAATAGCCCCCAGTCATTGATGCGCATGGAACTACTGAGGCATCGCCCCTGGAAAATTTTCAAGCCACTGCTGTAAAAAATCTGCCTCCTTCCCACCTGCTACAGCTGAAGTATCTCAGCAGAGCTTTACTGGCAATGAATATTATCATGTTGTTCTGAGCCTCAGGCCAGTGCTGTAAAGGTCAATGTAAATAGCTTCTTAGTTACCCCTCAAAGACTCATGTAAAGCGCTGCAATAATGTAGTTGCTCTCATTTGTAGCCTCTTCCCTTTGAAATTCAGGCCAATGTACCAGCCTGCCATAGAACAGAAATGTCACTGACACCTGGCAAAACTGATGAGCTCTTCATGATTCTAAAACAATTCCAGCTTGTCCCATGGTGACCTTCATTGATAGCCCCTCAGCCCTGCTCCTCCCCCCCCCTTCTAGAAAATGGCAAAGAATTCGGCTTAAGAGTTTATAACATCTGTGTTTCTTGAGGGAAAAAACCCAAGAATCTCTTCCTTTCAACATAAAGGAAATGGAGGAAGATCAGAAAAGGCTGTCTCTAAGGGAAGGCCAGGAGACTCTTGTACTGCTGTGCTGAGTTTTAGCTTCCTCTTGAGTAGCTTTTTTTTTATTTTGCTTTTTTTTTTTTTTTTCCTTTTTTTTTTTTACCCCCCCCCCCCCCCCTTTTTTTTTTCTCCCAAGATTAAATGGTGGGATTTCTGTATTTATGATCCAGTCAGTGACTATGACCCTTTAAACTAGTACCCAGCATTAGTCACTGGAAGAAACCTGGGAACTTAGCTGCACAGCTGTTTAAAGGGAACTGATACAAAGACTTGGACAAGTCACTAGTAAGAGCTCGGAAGTGCCTTTTTTACCCTCCTCCTTGCCTGAATCTGACTGCCAGCTAATTACATAAGAACCAAAAATACCTTATTTTACAAAGCATGAGGTGTGGGGAAAGGCTTTAAGGCTGTCTGGCTGAGGCAATGCTGCATTGAAGAAGCCTCAGGTTTTTGCTGTGAAAATTCAAACTAACTGACCTCAAGTCCACCACAGATGTTTAGCACTTAATATTTTATCACTGGGAGCTGAAATACAGGATCTATCTTTATCTAGGATCAGCTTTTATGAAATAAGCAACTGATCTATGTTTATGCTGTGGGAATAAGAAAAACTTAAGGAGAGTTTGTTGCTTTTGGGGAAGATTTGGGTACCAGCCTAGAGGGCTGGTATGTATTAATGGGAATAGATACTTAACAAGTCTAGGTACAAGACTTTCTTTTATATCACTGGTTGTTCTTGTTTTTATCTGCAAAGACTTATTGGAAGACATATATTTACAAGATATTTTAGATACTGATGGCTGTAATCCATGCCAGAAAACAGAATGGCAGATATATGGAAAATAAAATAAAAAACCCCATACATCAAAACCAGAAAATGATATTAGTGTAACATTAAAGATATTGCTTTAAATTTTAAAATGCTCAGGAAATGTGATATATGTGCAAGTAGGACAGTTAGAAATGTTATACGGTTAAGAAAAAACCTGGTTATGTCAACATTTGGACAAAAAAGGAATAAAATTTTAATGAAAATATACTCTTTATCTTTTTGTACCTCCAGGTAGAATTAACTCTACCATATCAGGCCTGCACAATACAGTATCTACTAAATATAACTGTCCCAGCGCAGTCTACCAACAGACTAATACTTTAGTCTGCTAACACCCTCCTAGTTCATAAATGTACTCAAGAGTCTGTAAGGAAGCAGTAAACTCGTTGTGCCTTGGAGACTTCTAAATCCGCATGTTGGAAAGCTCTTTAAACCTATCCTTAGGTCAAAATTAATTCTTTGGTGTCTAAGCCCTGTTTGGGATTTGAGCCACCTAACACCTCCATCACACAGGGGCCGGAGTGTAACAACTGAAGCAAAAAGCAGATGTTTAATTCTGTATAGTTTCCCTTTCAATTTCCAGTCTTCCTCACTTTCTAATTCTTAGGCCCTTTTGCAATCAAACTCAAAACCTTTGAAAATGCTTCCATACCCTATTTTTTTTTTTTTTGGTTGAAATTACATTTCAAAAATTCATGGGAAAATGTTGACCTCACATTTGAAAACTGTCATTCTACAAGTGTTAATGATGAGATGCATCAAGTTCTAAATCTTTGAGAGTGGTGCTGAAATGGGCTTCATTAATGCTATTGATTGTGATTAATGGAGTTAACAAAGCTAATGAGGTTTATTTACTTCAATGTATAGAATATCTATTTGTAGGCTTCCCAAACAACAGCATGATGGTAGCATCTAACAGCATTTGATGTGTGCAAAGTGATTAAAAAAACATTTGAAATATCTTTTAAGGAAGGAAGAGAAGATGAATGATCTAGTTTAAGTAAAAAGGAAGTAAATGAGAACAAATAAGCGGAGCTGAGTAAATAATTCAGAATGAATAATTTATTTCATTTATTTAGCCCTACTTTTTTTCTCATGGGATCCATAGAAGTGAAGAGATTTCCTCAAACCTATTTATCATACAAACTTGATAGCTTAAAGAAAACCTACACAACAGTGGGACCAGGAGCATTGGAAGCTCAGGCTTCATTGTGAAGGTGTGAATGGCTGGGGAAGTCAGATTGTGTTGCTTCTGTTCTCTCATTAACTAAACCAACAAAGATTCCAGCACCAGTAATTCTCAGTTTGACAGATAAATGCCAAGTATTATCAGTATTTATTGTCAACCCTAAAAAACCTGTGGCTATGACTGGAGCCTACTGCTCCAGGGTATTTGCAAATACGTAACAGAAATATTGTGTTTGTCCTCAAGGCTGTCTGCACTGGTGGGGTCAATCCTAGGATGCCATCAAATTCTATATCCTGGTCTGCTGTAATATATCCAGTAAATCCCTTTTCTCTCTAACTGAATCCCTCTTTTGAATTCTCAGTTCTGCTCAGTTGCTGCCTTATGTGAAATGCAGAATATCTGGAGCTTTCACTCTTTCCTCAAGCCTCCAGCTCAAGCACGATACTGCCAGCAATGCCAGAATTCCTTGTTCTGATTTCTGTTTTACACACCATTTTCTAAATCTGCTACAACTGAATTAAATGACTTCTAAAAGAAAAAGCAAATAAATATGTACACTGATCCTTCTAACAGCCCTTCAATAGCACCTAAGATGCACTTATGCAGTATTTGAAGGGGAGAAAAAAAACAACAATCTAAAATCACACAGAAGATAACCCCTAAATCAACCCTACATACCAGTACAAACTCAGAGTCTACAGACTAAAGTGCTAACCCTTCCCTTCAAGGTCACCCTAGTGATAGTCCTTGTGGCTATGGCAGTTTTCTTGGATGAAATAAGCTACAGGACCCTTGGAAAAAAGGTGACTGAGGCCTACGTGATGCTGAGCATTTTTATTTGCCAGTGATGTTAGTGAATGTTGACACTCAGCATCTCCTGGGTACCAGGCTCAATAGATGTACAAAGAGTGAAGGTAAACAAGGAAGCTCCTATAAATACTAATCCACACAAACCTTGGAAATTCACTTGTTAAAAGCGTATGGACACATAAAACTGAACATATCTGACATGAGGATGTAAAAGTTACATGGGGAGACAAAGTGAGTAATGGAAAAGGCATACTGTGTTTGCTGTATGGACTATATGTATAGCTGCAAATCACAGTATTGTTTAGGTTGGAAAAGACCTATAAGATCACTATAAGTCCTATAAGTCCAACTGTTAAGCCAGCATTTCCAAATCCTCCACTAAAGCACATCCCTCAGCACAACACCTACATGTCTTTTAAATACCTTCAGGGATGGTGACTCAATCATTTCCCTGGGCAGCCTGTTCCAATGCTTGACAACCCTTTTGGTGAAGACATTTTTCCTAATATCTAATCTAAACCTCCTCTAGAGCAACTTGGGCCATGATTACCAACAAAGGATGAAGTGGTCTATTTGGAGAAAAGGAACTAGAACAAATGCAAAACAAAAGCAACAAAAACAAAAATATCAAAGCTTAATTGCATCAATTTTTTTCTTGTTCCAGCTTATCCATTCTAAACTATTACCTTCCAAAGAAATATTAAAGCAGTCAGACATGTTTTACTTTGGTTTGAATCAAGCAACTGTGCTCAGCTACCAGAGGCGGGTACTTTTCTTACAATATAAATCAGAACACATTGAAATAAATGGGAGAATTCCCTTGGCTTCAAAGAAGAAAGGACTGATTGCCTGTTATTAAAGAAACTGCTTCATTTGCTCTGCACATCTAAGTCTACCCCATCTCTGCACTGTGGGAACATTGGTCAATTGACCTCAGGTGCCAGCCTGTTCCTCTCCTTGCACATGACGTAACTTCTTTGTCAAGGGATAGCGCAAATCAACAATTTCTCTAGGTCACATCACAGACTACTGAAATTGTCCTGGTAGCTATCAGTTCCCCCTAATCCTACTAGTTCTTCTTGCCTGGAACACAATGAGCCTGAATAACAAAGGAGGTGTGAAAAATTTGAATTTCCTTCTATAGAAAATTGAGTTTTGAATTGAATTCAGCCATGGTGAAAAGTACTTCTTTCTTTTGTGTGTGTGAAAACCTAAAAAATTCCCATAAGAAATCTTAATTTTTATTTTGAGGTAGATTTGATAGTAAACTAGAATGTAATTAAAGATTTCAAAATAAAGAGAGTTTTCTTCCCAGATTTTGATGAGATTTTTTTCCTGCTTGATTGATTTCATAGGTTACCTTGGAATATTAATGATTTCAAGGAGCTCAGTGTCTACGGGAGCTCTGCAAGGTACCTGCAAAAGCACAGGTGAAACTGATGGGCTGTACTGCTGAGGAGGAGGTCATGTAGGGAGAGATGATTCAACCTCCCAGACTGAGGCACCTACATGCACATGTCTAGCTGTGCACTAGGTGCTTGAGGTCTGACTGCAGTCAACAGGAATGGGATTCAAATGATAAAATACGTCATGGGAGATGCCCTAGTTTACCCCTCTGGTATCCACATGCCACTTCTGAAGCAGTTGTTTAGACCTATGTTCTAGGTCATATCAACAAGGCCCATATGAATGTCCCAGAGCATTTCAAATAAGTCTAGAACTTTTGAGCTCAGGCTGCAAGTAACTGGAGTGAAGATGGTAATAAAATAGACACCCTATATTACGCACATTGCTTCAGTTTGTAAGAATGGGTAGAACAGTTTACATTACCAAGTGCAAAACTCTTTTCTACTCCTAGCTCCAGCCTGCGACTTTCAGACCTACATGGGTGATAGCAAGCTAATGTTCGGCAAGAGGGGTGAGAAGAATCAGCATTTCTAGAGATTTGTAATGAGGTTTCTACAGTGATTTGGCATTGCACTGGCCTGGTCTGTGATAAACCAGTTACAATGTGGCAGCATATAAAGAAAACATAAAGAAACAAAGCACAGGGAAGCCAAGTTGAATTTTTTCTCTCTTATTATTCCCTTTGGGATGCTTTCACTGTTAATCCACCCAAAGCATTATTAGGTCTCCACCAGTAGATGTTTCTGATGCAGACCCAGGCCACTGATGATGTCTTTTTCACTGTCTGCCAGGCCCACTATTGCCTGTTTACTTGCAAGGCTGTGGGTTTTTTGGCTTGATTTGTTTTTTTGTTTTTTTCTTTTTTGAGGGTCCCTGGCCCTGTGCCCATTCTCCCTTTATAGCTTCTCCAGCAAAAATACATTGGAGGTCATTGTGAAAGGAACTGGTCAGAACAGGGCATGTTTAATAACAGACTGAGAGAAAACAGGCTGAAGTTTTTAAAAAGCAATCCAAGATGTGATTGATTTATCAGGGTCTGTCAGTGAGCTTCTGCTTTCCATGAATCTTTGCTGAGACAGGCCTCGCACAATTTAAGGGACAGCTGTAGGCAGCTCCTGAGATTAGTAATGAGAGAAATTTCTTGGTCAGCCTGGTAATTTTTAAATTTTTTTTAGTTTTTTTCAGGAAGTTGAAGTAGAATGAGTTTTCTGGTCTCTGATGATGGCAAAGACCCACAGCAAAACCGCTCATGGCCCATACTTGCAGAGTGCCCATGCCACCCCCAGTAAGGCTTCCCCTGTAGGAAACCCAGTTCTCCTGGCCCTGCTGGCCCTGTCATTATCACGGGGCCCTGAACAAGGTTAAACATTGCAATGAAGCATTTCATCTGTTGAAACATGCAGCAAAACTTCAGTGTGGGTTGTGCAGATGCTTCAAGGAGTTTACATGAGCTTAATCTTGCTGAACTCTTACAAGATCCTACAAACTGCACCATGGGGGACTTCTCTGCTGGCAGCCTTTTATATTAAAAACATATCTTTCCAGAAAGCCT
>VZRU01006687.1:282772-301323 GCA_013398155.1 Pedionomus torquatus | reverse complement strand
TTTTTTCCTTCCTTTTTTTTTTTTTTTTTTTAATGCTGTCAGACAGTATAGCAGCCTCTCGTTCATCCATACCCTTGGGGACCATGCAGCTCAGCAGAGGCACTGTGCAGCAGGACTCTGAAATGCAGGCTGTGCACCTGTGTTGTCCTTGTTGGAGGATGGGCTTCATAGGAGGAGTCAAAAGGACAGCACAGATTCCAGGAGCCAAGAAAGTGCTAGTGAGAACCCCTGAAACTCTCAGCAACTTGGATGAAAGTCTTATCCACTTTATTCCCCTTCTGTTACTTAACTAAACTTCTCTACCTGCTATAGTTGAACAAAGCAAAACAAAAAAACCCAACAAACCTGTCTTAATATCTGTAATAAAAAGAGTTTTCTGATTGACTAGGAAAACTAGTGCCTTTTTATGTTAACTGAAGCCTTTCTGGTTGGGTACAACATTTTGCAAAGAAAGAAATGAATCCTCCAGGTGCATCTCAGTAGATCAAAGGAGCCTTTAAAGGTTTGGGACCTACTCCTGCATGTAGATCTTCAGAGAGACTCAGAGACAAGCATCTCCCTTGTGGTGCTTTTGGGTAAATACTCAGAAGAGCATAGTCCATGGGAATGCATCCAAACCTTATTAATTTGGCACTATGCTTGTGGCTGCTACATTTTGAGCTGACTCTGATGGCTAATGCTGAGCTCTTGAAAATTTGGGCTTCTGTGACATGCCCAAGGTCACAGTGGAAGTCAGCAGCAGAGATGAGAAGCAGACTCAGATCCTGAAACAATTTGATCCTGGCAATTAACCAAAAAATACATTCCCCTTCATTAGGCAGGTAGTGCTGAGCCCACAGGGCGCACCTAAGATAAAACCTGAAGTAAGAGATCCTTTTTGGATCTGGCCATCTCTAGTGGAAAATGAAATGGCCATATATATACAGAATCTTCTGATTCCTCTTAAGGTTTCAGCTGATTAAATCAAAGCAATGTGAGAAAACCTGCCGAAGGCCACAGCATCTTTTAGGTCTGTGGAAGGAAAAAAACCCTTATAGCTTTTAATGAGGTCACGAGATTTTACCCTCTGTAGCCACTAAATCCATCACTTTGCAACAATGAAGATAATTTATGATTGCCTCGATTGTTTCTTTTATTTATGGGACATTTTTAGTATGGAATTTAATCAAAGAGATTAAATGTCATACTACCTATTACCTTGCTGTTAAGATATTAATCCTATAGAAAGACATATCAAACTCTGGATTAATCACAAAAGGAAAGAAGTATGATGGCAATGCAATTGCTTTAGGATTCATGATTTTTTAACTTATTTAATCGGGGCACAAGTTGAGATGTCACTGCCTCTTGTAACATACTTGTTGTTGTTCAGAATTAGGAACGGATATGAAAATAAGTAGAGTTCAGCCTTGATTTAACAAAGTGCTTAGCATATACTTAACTTTAATGTGCTTGCCTTGACTTCAGTGAGACTTATGCCTGTGTTTAAGAACTGTAGAAGGCAGGATTAAATCACCTACTTAATTTTAAGCATCCACTTAAGTGCCTTTTGGTAGGTAGGGCTTCACTAAGCTAAGTTACATATTTGACAGGTTTGCCAGCTTAATAGTATCATTTCAAAGCTAGGAAGAGGGAATAAATATGCTGCCTGTATTTATATCACACTTTCTACACAAAATGGTTTCCCGAAGTCCTTTATGAACCATAAACGGAACTACATTTTAGCCAGTTATTTCAAAGCCTTTTCTACTGTAAGAGCATAGCACTGAGAAGAAACATGATGAGAGAGAGCACAAAGACAGAAAGTTCAATATACACTTGCAGGAGCTATTGTAAATTGAGAGGGAAATCTCAGACCTCAGGAGCATAAGAACATGGTGTTAATTTGTAGTTTTAATCTATTGATGCACTTTTTAAAAGACCTGGTCGACTGTTCCTACAGAAACTATTTGCCATCACAGAAAGCAATGATCATTGCTGCACTTTTAGGAACAAAATCTCATTGGTGATCTTATCTGAGTGCACTTCCATTACAAGTATCACATTCTTTCCAGTGAGACGCAAGTAAAAACTATATTGTCCAAACCAGGCATGGGCAAGACCATTTCACAGACATTTACTGCATATTGCACCAGTGATGTACTTTCTGGATAGGTCTAGTTTTCCAGTACTCCGATCAGCCAATTTAATACAGTGTCCCATAGTTGTCAGGCTTCCTTTTCAGAAGTTGTTGGGTAGGTCATTATTTTCACCAGGCTTCCCCTCATTCTACACTCTGCTTCTCTCTGGATAAGCCTTTTTCATCTGTGCTGACCAAGACACAGACAAATTTGACCTCTCAGAGATCATGCACAAAGAGCTTCCAATAGTACCCTCAGAAAACAAGTTATCTGGCAGCTGCCTGAAGTGTAACCCATGGACTAAAACTCTCCTGGAAGAATAGGTACCCAAAGTAAGCTTTGCATGTGCAGAAATGGTGATAAATAGCTAATTGGTTTTCTAAGTCAAGTTTGACAATACCAGCTAAGAGCTCCACTACCAAAAATCTCAGGAGCTCCTGCCCACTCGACACTACATCAGTAGATTGACCTTGTACTAAGGCCTTGTAGTTAATGGGATCAGGGTATAATTTCCAAGTGAAGGCCAAGAGGAATTATATGTACATACCTGTGATATATATTAATTAGCAAATCCCCCAGACTTCCCAGAGAGCAGGTAGGAGGGTTTGAAAGATTTTCACATGAAACCAGACTGCAATATACCATATCTGTAATGGATCCCATCACCATCTGCTGAATGGCTGTCCAGTGAGGATGACCTTGACATTACTCTAGACCTGCCTGACATCAGCTAGGTTGAACCTGACTGGAGTATAGTCTAACAAGTAGTGAAAAAGTGCTGCCTGTTTGCAGTTTCCCGTTTTCCTCCATGCATAAACTACAGCAAAAGGTTTTCTAGGACTAGCATCAGCCACTGTCTGGCTTTACTTTGGCTTTCCAGCCTCATTAGGGCAAGGAGCACAGGGACTATCTTGCCATGTCATGCAGGAAATGCACAAAAAGCCTCAACAAAAAACATCA
Organism: Pedionomus torquatus; assembly: GCA_013398155.1. Classification (NCBI taxonomy): domain Eukaryota; kingdom Metazoa; phylum Chordata; class Aves; order Charadriiformes; family Pedionomidae; genus Pedionomus; species Pedionomus torquatus. The sequence goes on along the minus strand of VZRU01006687.1, from coordinate 298,243 downwards.
TCTGGCAACAATGAAATATTCAAACAGGTTTGCAGATGACAGTGCCTGTTTCTGATGGGAGAATATTGTTTGGGAGAAGTTATTTGCACAAGACAGTGAATGATTGATGCAAGGCCAATGAAAGATTGATGTGTGAAAACACCAAAAAACAAGCACATCGGCCCTAATTGAAAGTCCTGTGTTCCCCAGGATTATGGGAGAGAAAAAAAATAATCCCACCTATGATATTCACTCTGTCATCCTGTCCTCCAGAAATTTTCTAAGCACTCATCCTACCTCTTATTTTCATTCTGATAGCTCCTTGATGCCTTTGTCAAGATTATAATGGAGTGACAAACTGCATACATAGAGGACTTGTTAAGAAGCCAGGTTGGAAGCAGAGCAGTCATGAGAAAGGAAAGCAGCAGTGAGAGGAACTGATAAGGAAATCCAGAGCTTCTGGTTTGTCCTTTAGAATCCAGTTCACTAAGACAGTGTCACAGATGTCATACAGATCCATTCTGCTGTTTTGTTTTATGACCAACCATTGATTACATAGCTTCAGAAGAAGCTCTTAATATACTCTCTTGTGGTCCTTGCTTCTCCTACACTTAATGCTTAGGAAACTTAGAAAATTCTTGTATCTTGAAAAATATACCTACATTTGATCTGCAATTCAGACATGCCAAAATGACATCAGGTAGATTGTTTCTGTAAAATTCTTTGCAAGGCCAGAAAGATATAATTCAGGTATTTATCAAATGAAAAAAAAAAAAAAAAAAAAGCCAATGTAGACTCCTTTTTGCAAATTGGAAGGCTTGTTTTGGAGGTTCAGTGACATAAAACTTTCAAGCTTCACAGCGGCATCACCCTGGCAACATAGCTGAGATGTGGGAAATTGAACCCCCGCTCTAAATAGTTGCGTTGCCTCTCACAGCCAAGCCATGCCCAGTACATGTCTTCTAGTACACACTGGCCCATAAGAACACAATATACAGTGGCATATTCTCAGTTTCCTTCTCTTGCCACAGTCTGAGCTTCCCCCTTAAGTGCTTTTACCTCCACTCACTGACCTCCTCTAACAGACACCAACATCAGCACCCTTTATCAGTGCATTGATTATCTGGCACTATTAGGAAACACCAGTGAACCTGCCCCAAAGCATAAAATTACAAGTATTATCTATCAGCCAAGGTTCACTCATAGTTCACAGCATTTCTTTCAGCCAGAATCTAATGAAAGACAGTGGAATGTGTTTAAATTATTTCAAATCTCGTTGTTTTCCTGCTAACTCTGCTGGTGGCACAGAGCACCAGCAACTAAGTGTTAATGATACTGCAATAATAGGCACAGACTGAATCACTAGAAAGCTTCAGCCCCAGCCTGAAATGGATTTCTTTGCTAATATTATCAATATTGTCCCATACTCAGAGTTATAAGATAGTAGATGGCAATAGACAGGGTCCTAAAGCCTGGAAGGGTTCTATCCTTCTATAAGGTGGTGATGTATAGTCTTCCCTCAACTTTGTAGATTTCAAGACAGGAACAAATAAATACAGGCAAAAATATCTGCATACATGATTTTCCGCAAAGTATTCATTAATCTCAAATAATTAGTTTTTTGAAAGTTAGTGGGAGACTTTCATGATATAATTATTTGACATCCAGTAATGCCTGGGAGCTGTGTGTATGGACAATCTATCCCCAGAGAAAACACTATACAAGCACTGAAGAACAAAAAAAAAAAATCCTTTCTGGTATACTGTCAGACTACATCTAAATTTTAATATAAGTCAGTTTTTCCCCAAAGAAGGCCCAAGGCTTCAAACCAAAGAGTTCTATGATTACTAAATGCCTTAAGGCAGCTGTTAATTTCTGTTCTGCTAGCAAAGTAAAAATAAAGGGGGTGCAGGGTCATGAGAAGGCTTAATCTTCAGAGTACAGAGTGAATGTGACATACCAAGGATCTAGAGGATAAGTTTCTATTGAGGTTGCATTAGGGTGACATAGCTTTCAATGAACAGGTTGATTTGAACAATCTGGTCTAGTGGGAGGTGACCCTGCCTGTGGCAGTAGGGTTTGGAACTTGATGATTTTTAAGATCCCTTCCCACCTGAACTATTCTACGATTTGGACACTAAGCAAGCACTGCACTGCTTTATTCTTGCAGTTCAGCAGAAGTACCATTTTTTTTTGCATGGTCAAATAACAGAAAGTGACTTTACTCCTTCTGCTAGTTCTGCTCTAAGCAGGGAGTTAGACCAGAGTCCTCCAGGGTTGCTTTCCAACCTCAGTGACCCCATCTCATCCATGGTAAATGTCCTGTCTCCACTCTCTAAAATAGACTTTCCCTTCCCAGCAACTTCTGGAGCCCTCATAACTTGGCCTCTGTCTCAAGAGAGCTCAGCCTTTGATTTTCCTGTGCTTCTGGTCTCTAATTTCTCAGGTAAAAAAATGGAGGATTTATTTTCAATGCCATAATTTTTGAAGGGGCTTGGGAGCACCTGAGATGCTGCTGTTCCAAAGGCTATGCTTGTAAAAGTACTTTTGGGAAATGTGAGTTAACCCTGCTCTCCCATTAAGAACATAGCAGTTTTGTTTTAGGACTATATTATGTGTTGTTTTTACACAGTGACAAAAAAGGGAGGACTGTCATTGTAACATCTGCTCCTGATATTGGATTGTAATGAAGTGTAAATCCAAGCTGAGTAGGCTATAAATCGTATCATACCATTGCTCCTCCTGACCCTATACTCAGCCAAGTTTTCCATTACAAAGACCCTATATCTAGGAGTTTATATGCTGGCTATAAAAATTTAGCCTAAGCTGAAAGTTGGCATAAAATACCATAACTCCATAATGAATCTTTTTTTTTGTAAGCTTGATAATAGCTTGTAATACACTTCAATGGCATTTTTCATTGAAAGAAGATGGAATGTTTAAAACAATTCACCTTCTATGAAAGCAGTTACCAGTGGAATCACCTTCTTAACAGGCACAGTGAAATATTGCTTCAAGTTACTTTAACCTGCAAAGGAAAAGCTAGGATTTGGTGCCTAGTTTGGTAATCTGGAAGGAAAGAATCAAACTGATTCCTCTTCCCTCCCCCACAATAGATTACCACAATCATTATAAACTGCTTTTATGTTACGTTCTGAGCTGGTTTTAGTTACAAATAATACAAAACCCAAAAGCTGCATATTAAGAAAAAAAAATCTCTTTGTATTTTTAAAACAGACTTTTTCCCCCTTCTTTCCCACTTGAAAGTTTCCAGCCTTTAAGTTTATTTCATTTCAAACATTTAAGTCAAATCTGTTTCCTTCTGTTTCTTGATTTTCAGTTCAGTTGATTTGATCACCTAAATCCCATATTATTGTCCCTGTTCTCTGCACAGATTAACAGCGCTCAAAGCACCAGCAGATGGATATGAGAATTTCACCCTTAACCCACGAACAGCAGACAAAAATAGATTCCTGGGAGCATTTGCCATAAAATAAATTAAAATATTTGGACAATAAGTGACTGAGGGGTGATCACAGCCTGTTCCTCTGGATGTGGATGCCCAATACCTAACAGTGTCACATTAAATAACTCCAGGCACAAAATGGGTTCAGATTGGAGTAAATTCCATCCAGACCAGACTTGAGGGTTTTGCACTGGAGTGAGACATTTCAGCACTAATCACCTCAGTTTCGATTACATTTTGAAATTCTCACCCCAAAGCTTGTGTGATGGAAATCCTCCTTGAAAAAAGCAGTCCAGGATGTAAAGCTGTGATCACTCAAGTGAGAGGGATGCTCAGGGACACCAGTTTTCCCTGTCTCTTGCTTACACATACCTCTTGTAAAAGGAAGCAAGAGCTGTACATACAGCTGACAAGATATATAAAAAATAAAAAGCTTCCCCCATAAAAGTTTCCTAACTTGATAAATATCCTCCTCTTCCAGGAGCATGCATTGTTTCTTTGCTGTTTTGGACTAAAGAGTGTTGATTGCGATACAGATCTTAACATGACCTAGTCACCAGCCAGGTGAAACTTGTCAATTTTTTTCACGTATGCATGGAAAAGGCAGAATTAAAACCTTCCTGAGACCTAATGATCCACAAGGTAAGTGGGAGGAAAGGGGAGGAGGAATGATTAATCTCCCACTGTTTAGCATCACCTCATTCTTTACAGAGGAAACACCTCTTAGCATGAGGGTTTTATAGATTATATTGTCATCTAACACCTCAATATGCACATCCCTGGTCCCCATGGGGAAATCTAAGGTTTCCTGCTCAGTAAAAATCTCCTAAAGTCTAACTCCCTGCAGCATGCAGAGCTGTTTCACACAGTATTTCCACCTGGGCTGACACAGCTCTGTGCAGGCTCCAGGCTGGCAGCACAGCAAGACTTGCATGAGAAACCCCCATAGGGGATTTGAACTTCCTCCTCTGAGCTTTGTTAGGAGAACATGAGTTTGGCTTCGAGAAACCTGCTATTCATGCTGGGGGATGTAGATGGCTCAGCAGCACTGAGGAAGGCACTGCCTTATGGGGCAGCCCAGCTGGCTCTCCGTATGTCTGAAGTATACAGTCTGCTACAGTCTGCAAGGCTGACAAGGCGCGATAGCCATTTGACATATAAAGTATGCAAAGGGAGGTGATCTCAATGTTTCCTGACTCTTCAGTGTCTGTAAATACTTCTTTTACTGAGTGCTTCTGTCTTTAGTCCCTTCTCAAGATAAAAAAATAAAAGGAACAAAGTTTGTAGCAAGTGGCATCATCTAACAAAGGCAGAAGTTTTAAAGCATGCAGGGAACAAACTGCCTCAAAGATTAGAGTCCTTTGTTATTTACTTAAAAAGAACTCTTTGCTCTGGTGTTTTTTCTCCTCCTATAATCAGAAATATTTCTGAAAGTCACCACACACTTAAGGGCATACCTGCACTGCCAAAGAGAACACGGTGCAGACTTATACTAGGTAGAAATGAATGCATGGAAACCAGGATCACGTGCCTTGCCTCTCAGACCAGGGAAACTGAGGTGAACTCAGCTAAGCTTCTGTTAGCACCCTAATAACTCCAAGGGTGTCTCTGGATACAGCCAGAGATGGACCTCCGAGTCAGGTGTTTTAAAACTCTCGCCTTTGTGAAAGGACTTGTATCCCCTTATTAGCTCAAGTCCAGTTATGGTCAGATGTGATGCAGTGAGAGGCTCATTATACAAGGATCAAAGATGGATCCCCCACAAATGCAACCCTGGCTACCTGCCCTGACTGCATGCCAACTGACTGCTGGAGTAAGAGCAGGCTGTGCGTGCTCTTTCTTCTCTTTAGATCCTTACCTGAGGGACAAGGAAGCCACAGGTAGTGCCATGATTTCTTCCTGTCCATCCTTTGGGATGAGACCTGCTTAATACATATCTTCTTCACCTGCAGACACATGAGGACAAGCTTTCTTCCTTGCTCCCTCACTCTTTAGAGGCAGCTCCTCCAATACTCCCTATACTGCTGTAGACAGTCCTTTCTTCCTGGTTAACTCTGTCCTGATATCAGAGAGCAGCAAGAGCAAGGCTGCTCCACAACACAACGCAAGCTGGGAGCTGAGGAAGAGCACAGCATTAGTTGCAGCATGGTCTGCCAACAGTCCCAGGCAATACATCAGGTCTAGGGGCCATCCAAGGAATCCACACAGGAATAAAAGGAGACAGATATAAGGTTGTGGCTTAGGTCCACAATCCATCCATAAGACAGGGCTGGAGACAAGCTGTCTACACACCGTAGGGCCAAGTCTATCCAGAGAACAAGCTCTGCAGCAGGGCTGAGAACAGACACATCCACAACATCACTTGGGGAAAAGCTGGAAATCAACGGCCAGAGATTAAATATAGCCCTTGGGCCCAGGGAAAGGGTGCAGATGTGGGTCCCAGATGAGGCTGGTCAGGGTTATTAAGGTTTATTAATGCCCTGACACCTAATTACCCTTTTCACACTGCTGGAACCGCTTCTCCCTCTTCTGTGCTCTTCTGATGGTGTTATTGCAATGCAAATAACAAAGTGGTTAATCTGTGATATGAATTAAATTCATGTCAGGTGCTGGTTGATGGGTGCCCACACAACCTGCTAGGAGGAGTGCAAGCTGCTAATTAGCACCCATGTTGGCTGTTGGGGTAAGGACACCAAAAGTGTGAATGGAATACAGAGAAAAAACTACCCACGCTGGGAAACTGCAAGTTGACAGAGTCTTTCCCATGCCAGCTTTTCTGTGGACTAATAACAGATATCATCAAAAGACTTGGGAACTCACAGGGCTGCAGCATTCCTCATAAAGGGAACTCTGAACCAAGATTTTGGTTAAAAAAAATTAAAATTTGCAAGCAAAGGTACCTTAAGTGATAGGTGCAAGCTCACAGAAACACTTAGAAGTATATATTTTATAAAAAGGGTAATACAAGGAAAAAAAAAATAGGAAACTAAATTGCTTTGGTCATTTACATTGGGTTCTCAGTTGCTCTGTAACCTGGCTCTGCTGGTGAGGTGGGTAGTTTCTGAGCTTCTAACTGTATTGATTTTCTTAGCAGAAAAAGCCTAAGGTTATCTAAACAGTTTAGTTTCTTGCTTCTTTGTGCTGAATTCATTATTTTCTTTCTTCCTGAATATAATACTCTACATTGCACATGCAGCGTCGATCCATAACCTGAGTAGAAATTGTCTGTGGAATCAGCTAACAATCGAGGCCGGTGCGTGCTCTGGTGATTAACAGATCAACACTCCCACGACCAGCACAGATTTCCATTAGAGCTAGTCAGAGGGGCAATGGGCCAATTACTGGTGGTGTCAGTGAGTGCAGCTCCCAAATTTGGCCAAATGTCTTTATTTCTGGAACTGCGTTCAGCCTTGCAGCACTAGCAAAAGGGACCCTTTGAAAGTATTTCCCACCAGGGCAGCTGTTACTGACTTTGCTGAAATGCTTTCAGTACTTTCATCCCAAAAGCAGAACAAAGGAGAAACAAGAGGAGTTTCCAGGTCAGAAACATAATAATTTGCATACTAGGTCATCCCATCCATGTTAAATCCCTCTCGTATCTGAGATTTCAGAGGGAGGTAAAAATCTCCTACGAGGGCTGGTACACACAGAAAACCTGGCTCATCGCATGCAACACGTGAATGAGACGTGATTCCCCTGCAGCTCAGGCCACTGTAAATCACCAGCCAAACTACTGCCTTGTAGAAGTCATTCAGGGCAGAGTAAATCCATTTCTCTGTGGAGGAGGTGTGCCGGAGCAGCAGAGGACAGGATGCTCTTGAGGGCAGAGAGGTTTCAGACTTCCCAAACTCTGTGCAACAGCTCTGGGCTTGCATCCTTCTTTTCTGGGCTGGAGCCAGAGCTGTTGGGAAAGCAGATTTTGGAGCTGAAGGCCTCGTGGTACAGAGCACAGGAGGAAGCTGGTGGCTGAACAAGACACATAACCCTGAGCAGCTCTTCTTCTTTGCCCCAGAAGGAGCCTGAGACTTTTTCATCTCAGCTCCTGATACTCTACCCAGTTTCACTATCCACTGCAAACTGCTCTCTGTGGCCTGTTGCACCACATGCACAAATGGTGGGGATGGGTCATGCTTGGGTGTTACGTGCCACCCTACTTCACATCCTGTGACCTGTGCCTGCTTAAACAGGCAGCAAGCAGCCACCAGCAAGCAGCCACCTCATCTCAACATGCCACCTCTCCACTGGTGCTAGCGCCTGCTGTAATTGCCGTGGAAAAGCCCGGCGTGTGAAGCACCTCTCCTGCCAGCCACGGCCCTTGGAGGCAGTCTTTTATGGACTAATAAGTAGATTCTAGATTAATGGCCAGCATCCTGCAAGGCTGGGGAGAAATCACCACAGGCTGTGCAGGGCGACTCAGGGCAGGCTGCTGGTGGGGAAGAGTTATTCTGCTTTGTCTGTGTGTTATATTCAGGGAGATATTAAACTAGCTCTCTTCCAACATTGTCACGGATGCTGCTCTGATCTGCTGCATTAAGTAATTTGTGCTTCTCCCCCAGAAAAGAATTTATTTCCTCGCTGTGCTGGTGTCAAAGCTAATATTAGCGACTGTTACTGAACCATTTTACATCTGCTCTAGCAGCAGCTGCTCTGCAGGAGGGTGACTTGACAAGAGGACAGGGCAGAGGAGAAAAGTCACATTAGGTGTTTAACAGAAGGGGTGGGAGGGAAGGGTTGGATGCTACGGGGCAGCAGGAAGGGGGCACATGGCTGACAGAAGCACGGGGATGCAAAGAAGGATATAAATCCAATGTAAACAGCCCTCTTCCCATGTGCCTGTCTGAGCGCATGAAATGCCCCATGTGAGAGGGGTCTGGTTGCGTAATTGTCACCAGGGAGGCCTGCGGGGACGAGCCAAATTAGCTCTGCTCAAAACCTGCCTGGGAAGCAGTCCAGCAAAAAAAAAAAAAGAACAACTTGTGGATTTTCTTTTCCCTTGTGCTTGAAAGAACCACAAGCTTAGACTATCCGATTCTGAGATAAATATGTCAAAGTTCGTGTTTGCACTTCAGTAAAATAAAAGGGACCACTGGCAGCCCTGCAGCCTGGTCATCCTGGTAGCTCCAGATGGGGGAAAAACCAAACTGGGAGCATCTCTTTGCCGGACATTAGGGTGACATATATCCTGGCTGGTAGGAGGCAGGCCTGCATCGCTCTTGGCAGGGCTGCAGAGCTTTGTGCCAGAGAGAGTTCCCACACTGCTGTTTCCCCACACAGGGTACCTGGCGCTGTGGCAGACTGTTGGAGCTCTGCTATTAACTTATTTCAAATGACATGAAGGGACTTTAAAGGGGTACGGTTCTCGCATTATGTTTTTACCGCATTTCAGTGGCTCAGTAGGTGGATGCTGGATCAGTGCAGATGAAATGCAAAGCCATTTGATCTACAAGCCAAGGACTAAATTGCAAAATCCCAGAGCTTAAGAGTGTAACTATATTTTTTGGTTCCACCCTAAAGAGCCAGCCAGGGCTGGAGGCTGCTGTCTCTGGTGTAGGGAGAGGAAACAGGCCCATGGAAAGCAATGGAGTGGTCACTCTACACCCAACCTTGGGAAGAGTTTCAGGTTTCTCAAAAGCTCTAAACATTTTTCTCCCCAAATATTAGGGACCTGGAAACCTTCCCTCTCCCTTCAGTGTTTTAGCCCCTTCTGCAGGCCGCGGACAGCGTGGCTGCTGGGAGGAGAAAGACCCCATGGCAGAATGCTGTCTCCGACAGCAATCGCATTTCCCACTGTATGAAGCTTTGAGATTTCAAACCAAGTTTTCCTTCTGCACAGAGGGATGAAAACAAGAAACCGGTAGTGTTAAACTCTGCATATAGGGGCATTTTACTGTTTTAGATCCCAGAAACATTCGTAAGGAGAGCTGGATTTGTGCCCCTGGCTTTACCACGCCGACTCCCAGCCCGTCCTTCGGCGAGGATGCTGCAGAGGGTGCTGGAGATCGCGGTTTCCCCCCGCACCCGGCAGCCGACAGACCCACAGCCAGCTCCAGCGGTACGTGCTGCAGACTTGTTTACATCTGAAAAGATTTATTTATGTTGTAAAACTATCTGCTGGTGAATAGATGAAAAGAAATATGTGAGGGAAACCATAATCATTTAATACTTATTCCGTTTATTTTCTATTCATTTAGCAATGTTGGCATTCTCATCATAATTAAAGGGAGCTGGGTGGCTTTCTAATGCTTTTCCACGTGATTTTTCCTTTCCTTTGAAGGTGCTTGGCAGATTTAGGTCATATGTTTTCTTCCTATCGCGCAGCAAGGGGAAGAGGGAAAAAAAAATTCCCAGCACCAATCTTTTCTAATACTTCTACATTAGTTCAATCCAGCAGAGGTTTGCTCTGCCTCAAGCTAAAGAAAATCTATTAGGCTCTTTAAAGAAGTAAGTCAAAGGGGATGCATCCAGGATAAGGTCAGGCAAAGATGTGCACAGCAGAGAATGATAGTGCTCAATATCGTTGCTTTGGCTGTCGGGAAAAGTTCACCCCACGGGATGCCAAACTCCACTTAAATTTGCCTCCTGTCTTCAAATGCCTCTGCAAGCTGGAGGCAAACACTTTGCACTTTTTCCTGGCACTCGCCTGAGGTAGGTAGGAAACAAAAACTCAGATGCTCTGTCCCAGCAATGCAAACTCCAAAGGGGTTGATGCTGGAGTAGTCCAAAAGTCATGTTGCTGCCGTTTTGTGGGCCATTTTAGAGGGTGCTTTATAATATATTTAACAGCTAATGATTGTATAAATTATTACAGGTAGGTTTTTTACCTATAAAGCAGCATGTGCAGATCATTAGGGTACCTGTTTAATTTTAAGCAAATAATTTATGATTAAGATGGGTGGTTAGACCTGATTCTTTGCACCCACTGCTGTGGAATTTTTGTTCAGAGTCCAAGATAGTGGCAGAGTCACCAGAGTTTTTTGCTTCACTCAGAGAGATGGTTGCATCCAGAACAGATTCAGAAATTGGGGTCCTTCAGAGTGTGACTCAGCCCACACAAGACACCACCGCTCTGTGGAAGGCCCCATCTGTGCCCGTTGATGGTAGCAGGGCATGAGAGTGACAGCTCCAGTTAGACACCTCATGTTGGAGGGAACAAATCCAGAAAGTGTTGCTGAACTGCATCCTGCCTGCTTTTTTTGGAGTCTGGCAATTTACACAGTTATGAGTTCAGCATCAATATCGGCACATCTCTCTGATGCTGTCAGAGCCAGGTACTGGTGTCTGCCTGTCTTGGACAGACCCCTTAGACCCCTAAGAAAAGGAACAGTCCTTTTGCCTGTTTGCTGAATGAAAGCAAGGAAGAAGGAGCAGATGGGAATGAGTTCTACTATTTCTCCTTGGTGTGCTTCAGTCCAGCTCCACAGCAAGTTGGGGCAATGCTCCTTTCAAAACACCCAGCTTTGGCAACAATGCCTTTGCTCCTTTCCTTTGACTGTGCCTTCCCTCTCCAAATCTTGAAGCCCTCACATGGTTGCTTCATTGGATCTTTAACCTTCTCTTGTATTTCAGATGCTGCCCATGCACTTGTAAACACCGCAGCCAGAGAGGAAGGGGAAAAACTGATTTCCTTTTGAAATCCTGGTCTGTAGAAGCCTTTTACATAGCAGCACGCCAGGAGAGAATATATAGCTCCAAGGAGGTGCACTATGTTTCAGAAGTGATATCACTTTCTCCAGTTCAGCAGCTTTGGAGGGCTAGAGTGAGAGGATCCTGCAGGGGGAAGGATAACCCTGGGTGGCACGGTGCTGCCTGGCATTTTACAGTCAGCAACATTTTGGCCATGAGCTTGGAGTATACAGTGAACTCTGCATGGCCACTATGGACTGATAAATTAAAGGCAGTGGCCAAGAATACCATAAGCAGCAGTGGTTGAGGGGTCTGGCACCAGTAGTTTAAATTATCACAAACTGGGATTTCCAAAACCTGTATCCCTGAAGTGGTCAAGTCACCAGGAAGGGTTTGCAGTGGCTGCTGGTTGACCAGCTCTGACAGCTGCCTCTAAACACCCTGCCAAGCTCCTGTCACCGTCAGAGTCACCAGCCATGGCTTAGGGAGATGTGGAGAGCTGCTCTAAGGTGTATGCAGGGCCCATTTCTCATGCAGCCCGGCTACAGCCATGCTGCCACTGCCCTGCTGTCATTATTTCAGCTGTCGAGCTCTGCTAATTGTTCTCCAGAGGAGTCCGATGGCAATGGGGTGTGCTTTGCTAAGATAACGGCAGTTATACTAGCTGGGAGCAAATGACAAGGGCTATCAATCCTCATGCTTCAGGGCACAAACAGAATACCATTTCAGGCGAGGAATAAGCCTCTGCAAACTGTTCTCAACAAAAACAAAGGCATGCAAAATTCACTTGCTTCCTTACAACTCTCAAGCCCAGCTCAGGTCTGTTAAGATATTTGTGGTTTTGAGGCACAGGAAGGAAGTTAAGGCAAATCCTATCATAGCAAAATCCCCCAGGTCTCTGGTTTCCCTGTGTCTCCCATGCTGTGGCTTCAGGAATGGCTGTGGAGTGGAGTGGGTTTTGGTTTGCTTTGACTGGGAGCGAAACTGGGGTATGGGGGAGCAAATAGCTATGGAAGAGTCAGAATGTTGCCTGGCAGTGCCCTTCTCACCTCTCCAGCTTGGCTCATAAAATCGAAAATATCCATTGAATCGTGTCAACAGCAGAGGGTACCTTAATTGCCTCTGCTTCCACCCAGCAGTTCTTATTCCAAGCTGACATCTCCCAGTGGCTAATTCCAGTGTTGCTTAACCTAATAAACTACAGAGAAATCCCAGTACCTTTTGAAAATCTTTTCTTTGGAGATAGCTGTATCTGATTCTCTAATAAGGATTCTATTAAGGGAAGCCTCTGCTGTGCTTTGTTAAGGAATTGATGCAATTTGATTTTTATTACATGAACAGAGTAACATGGATAGTAGCTGTCTCTGATACAAAGAATCAGTGCAAAAAGTATTGTGCTTCCTCATGCAAACCAAGATAAAGTAATTAACTTTATATTAAAAAAAAATCTCTGTTGAGATCTGTTCTGCATAATTCAACACCTTGTGCCAATTAAAGAGAACTTCTTTGAAAAATGGTTTAGGCTGTAATTTTATATGTTCTCAGATTTGTGTATGAAGATATGCAGCTTTATGAATGTTTTGATGGGTACAGTTTTTCTTGTAGAGTATATACATTTATTTGCTTTTATTCATGATGTGGGACTTTGTGTAAGAGCTCCTGGATCAAGCCTAAATGTCAAATCCCTGCCTTGCTGTCCCTGGCAGGGACAGAAGAATTCCTGCCCAACAGAAGAAAACTCCACCCCAAGATTTCTGCCTGCTGCTCTCTTTCCACCCCACCTTCCCTTCCCAACCCTTCAACACTGGGGTTTAGATGGCAGAACAGGGAGGGTTAATTGGCGCAAAGGCTCTGGTGATTCAATGGGATGTTCCTCTGTGCCTTTCCATGCTTCAGGGAAAAATTCAGGAGAAATATGGAAGTACCTGAGTGAGCCAAGGACAAGCTATGAACTTGCTGAGGACCACCGAGGACATCACAGTCTCTTTCTCCCATGGCCACACAGCCCCTGTGCATTGTTGCCTCTGGAAGGATGGTTGGGGCAGCAGGCAGGAGATGAGTCCTGCTCCATATGTGCGTGGCCAATCTGCTCCCCACCCCCACTCTCCATCATCACTCTCCATCCCCATTCCCTGTGGGGAGCAGAGCCTGGAAGGGTGAGAAAAGTCCTGAGAGAAATGTTTAGGGTAGGAGGAAGTTGCCTACCACCACTGAAAGCCCGTCATAATGCAGCAAAGAGCTCATGCTGCCTCCCTGTGAGACAGCAAAGTGTTATTGTTAAAAACAGTAAAAATAGCTAAAAAATACACATTCAGAACAAGGCATTTCTTGTTATCCTGGGATGTGGTGGATCAGGATGGTTACTTGATTGATGTAGCTTCCTCAGAATATGTAGTGAGGGTGGCTGTGATAAATAAAGACAGTCCAGTATTGGCAGCAGTAAAAGAAATCCATGGCATGGATGGATTAGGCCAAGACCATGAGATTAGGTGGTATGCAATCAGCTATTAAATAGGATAAATACTGTAAGCAGTACATGTAAGTTTTTTAAAGGAGAAACTGACAAATAATGGTCAAAGTGAGAAGTAAAGACAGCTTCTTTTCTCAGCAGTCTCTAACTTACCTGGGCTGATAAGCTGCACGTAAAGGTGACTCAGTTAAGAGGATAATAATTAACAATCCTCCAAAGTAGACAAACTCATTCACTGAGCCAGTCAAGAGTCTCATTCCCCCTTTTGTATCACCAGCTATGCGAGTGCTATAAAGTCATTTATGCCAGTGTTAGGAAGCTCAGATAGAAAAGCAACTGATGCGTTTTAGCTGACATTTCGTGAGGCAGTTTGAATTGACTCAATTAACATCTGGAGGCTGCCCTACTGGGTTTTGCTACAGTTCCTTCCTGTGCCACAGACAGGGGAATCTGAGACTCAGATTTCTATCCCAACATTTGGGNTGTAATTTATAAAGAAACAATTTTTTTTTTCTACTATGTATGTTGTCAAGTACCGCATGAAGATAAAAATGAAAAGAAAAAATAAGTTCATTTTAACTTCTGTTTCTATTAGTCTTACAGAGATTTGAGAAAAATCATGATGCAAGCAAAACTATATCATGCCTTCTTCCAGGGTATTCTGTGGCAAAAGGAAGGATATCAGTGTTCTCTGCAGACCAGAAGCAATTCTGGTGAAAGTTCCACTAATGTAAAAATGCTCGGAGGTCAGGGAAAAAGACTGTGGCAATGCTGAAGATGCAATGATCTTTTTCATGACATTTACAGTCACATCCCTGTTTGCACTAAGACCTCTTACCTTCTCCCCAGAGACAATATTTGAACATGCTACCTCCACATTTATGCTTCTGATGGTTTTTGAGAAAACAAACTCAGCACAGTAAGTTTTCCTTCCTTCCTTCCTTCCTTCCTTCCTTCCTTCCTTCCTTCCTTCCTTCCTTCCTTCCAGTCTATCTATATCTATCTATAGCTATATCTACATCATCTACATCTATCTATATCATATACCTATATCCGTATCCATATCCATATGTTTGCTCCTATGTCTATCTAGATATAACTAGACTATGGTTAAGATTTTTCCTAATATTAATTCTGCTTTAATCATAATATTGCTAAGTAGCCCTAATTAAGTATGATCAAAAACTTACACTTCATACAATCCATTGCCTTTATGACAGTTTGTTTGAGTGTTTCTCAGACATTTGTGTTTCACTCAGTAAATTTTACATGGGGCCTGTGACTGCTGATTAATCCAGGGTGCATCTTTTCAGCTTACTTCCAATTGCTTTAAAGATGTTAATTGGAGTGGGGTCCAGTACATCCCTTCACCAGCTTTTCCTGAGCAGTTATCACTGTACTCATATGAGAAACTGGATGTGAGAATTGACGGAAAACAGGATGTCTCAAAGTCTGATTGCTGCAAGATACCTACCACCTCCGTACAGGATATAACATCAAAGGAGGTATGTCCTTGGTTCTCAGAACAACAATATCTTGTTGGCCCCAAGAAACTTGTCTGCAACTCGTCTGCCATGCAGGCCCCACTACTGCCCAGGGGGCAAAGACAAGGGGGGCTCTCATAGCAACCATGTTGGACAATAATTGGATGAGCACAGGTAACTATCACATTGATTAGTCAAACTATAAGCCAACAGGGACTATAAATTACTATTGCTCCCCACTGTAAATGGGACCCTCACCACCGTCAACCCTTGCTATCGTTACGACTTGAGAGATGTGAGAATCACGAATCAGTGGGACACTGTTGACTCTGGAGGACCTTCAAGATGTTGTGTGGCATGGACTGAAGCACACCTGCTGGTGGTGACCTTTTTTGCTTTACTCTGTAATACTGCTGCTCTTTTCCTTCTTTCCTATACATCTGCTTTTT
>VZRU01006687.1:217602-282744 GCA_013398155.1 Pedionomus torquatus | reverse complement strand
TTTTTTTTTTTTTTTCTATTGCCATTTAGCATTATTTTGAGGTAACAGTAGTACAGCTATAGCAAACAGCATCTGACCTTGTTTGTGTCTTAACTGTATCCACAAAATCATTATGAACTCCTTTTGGGACTTTACAACCCAGGATGCTCAGCACAGAGTATATGAATATACACATGCTCACTTTAAATAAAGGATTCTGACCTAAAGAAATGATATATTTAGACAAGTATGACATGCAGTGGGTGGAACAAAATTAGAGTCGTCTTCTCTCTAAGCAGGAGAAAAGAGGGAAAGAACTGAAGCACAAATATTAAATAACATTAGAAAATCTTCTTATAGCACAAAAATGAAGTTGCTTTCAAAATTCTATTATAATAAAAATGGCACAGCGCTATAAGAGAAGAGTCATGTATATTTGTATATACCTGTAGTAATAGATCTTACGTCTGTCCAGGAAGTGCAATATACTACCCAGCTATGAAGAATTTATACACTGATACAATTTATAAAATGGTATTGATCTACCTCTTGCAGTAGAAAATCATGTTCCATATAAGTGAAACACTGAACTGGTAAAAATATTCTTAGTAAACCAAAGAGTGGCCATTAACTCTTGAAACTAAGTTTAGTTCTTCCAGAGATGCAAGAAAGTGATAATTTGGGACTTCCGTTTCATTTTTTCCTAGATTTTAATATTAAGGAAGGAATCTACAGGAAAATCAACCCACCAGTGTGTTCTTTTTGCAAAACAATAAGGATTGTTAATACTAACATTGTACAGTCTTTTAACCCTTTGACATAATCCAAAGTGTCATGGTTTCAGTTGGGACAATTAACTTTCACACTAGCGGCTGGTATAGTGCTATGTTTTGGATTTGGGATGAGAAGGACTGTTGATAGCACATTGGTGGTTTTGGTTGTTGTTGAGTAATCAAGGCCATTTCTGCTCTTCACACCACCCCACCAGCAAGTAGGGGGTGGACAAGACGCTGGAAGGGGACACAGCCGCAACAACTGACCCCAGCTGAACACAGGAATATTCTATGTGACATCATGCTCAGTGTAAGGAGGAAGAGGGCGACATTCACAGCGATGGCCATTGTCTTCCCAAGTAGCCGTTACAGGTGATGGAGCCCTGCTTTCCTGTGGATGGCTGAACACCTGCCTGACGATGGGAAGCAGCAAATGAAATTCTTGTTTTTCTTTGCTTGTGTGCACAGCTTTTGCTTTACTTATTAAACAGCCTTTATCTCAACCTATGAGTTTTCTCACATTTCTTCTGATTTTCTTTCCCTTTCCCAACCCGGGGAGAGTGAGCAAGTGACTGCATGGGCTTAACTGCCAAATGGGGTCAAACCCCAACACAAAGACACCTAGAAGTCTCAACCACGGAGGCTGCTTACCAGAATCTTGTTATTTTCTCTTCTTGTTATTAATCAGTTTAGTAATCCCACAAAACCAGCAGATTTCAGTTAGGCCAGAGTCAATAAAGGAAAAGCCATCACCTATGAAAAAGGTACCGCTTCCCCCCTGCCAGACCAGATCATCTCTTTCTTTTTAACTGATATTTGCTGTTTGAATCAGGCCCAAGAGTTTTGTTAAATCTTGGCTTGCTTTTTACTGCTTTTTTTTTTTTTTTTTCTGTTTTTCAAACCAGCCTGTCAGTCCCTATTAAACAAGAGGATGAATGGATGAACTTCTGATTTTTATTTTTATTTTTTTATTTTTTTACTCTGCGAATCGGTAAAACTAAGTGTTGCCTCTGGCTCTGCAACAAATGATTTGCACCTAGAATTTTTACTATATTTGTTGAATACTTCTCATTTAATTATTTATTTACTTTTATATAGAATAACCATTGGGCTACAACCTGTAGTGAGAATTAAGAGAAAAGTACAAATGCTTTGATGTTATTTTACTATTAGTCCTACATATTTCTTCCTGTCTTTGTTGAAATTTAGATTGCTTGGACTGTCCCAGTATAATAACCTGCTCCATGAGCATCCTGGCTAATAAAGAGAGTCTATTGTGGATTTGTGTCTTATATTCCCAGAGCTCTACCACAGTAATACAGCAGTGCTGAGACCCATAGTTTTGTTTTTTTCCCCGTAAAATTCATTGGACCATCTGTGAGGTCTCTTTTGCTAAGTCAAAATTGCTTAAAATCCTTCGTAGATTCAGAGTTGCAGAGAGGAAGGACATGCTATAGGATGCATAGACAGTGTGATCACATTGCCTTTTCCTCCCTTGAGATCTGTGCAAAGCCAGAACAACATCTGCATGCAAATGGATGCAGAAAGGCTGCGTCTTAGGGCTGTATTCATGGGATTATGAGTTTAGAGATTCACTGGGCTCAATCCTTCACTGTTGTGAAGGTCAGCCAATGTGCCCATGGAAGGTTCTTCAGCCCTAACAATATCAAACAATCTTAGCACATATATCAATAATCTATCAAAACTCCTTTTCACACGAGTAAGAATGTAACCACTGAATTGGTTGCCTTTGGATGCCAGCTTTGTGACCTCTTCTTGCAAGACGGTGGTGTAAAGAGTTCTGTATTGCGGAGGGATGTTTCCAGGGATACATATTAAAGTTATGTTAATTATTCAAAGCACCTGGAGATCCTTGGAAGGAAACTATTGAAGAAATGTAAAGCATTATTTTTGTACTGAGCATTAGGAAACTGCCAAGGTTTTCTTGTCAAACAGGAATAGCAAGATTTTGATTCTGAACTTTCTAAAGTAGCCTTTAATAAGCAAATACTTTAAAATGTGAAGGCTATTGACTTACGAACATTTGTAATCCGCTCTCTGTCTGGGGAGAGCTGTAAGCTTCTTCATGCAAAGGATGTGAAGAATAGTCTAAAACCATAGATGGAATGCACCAGCGTAAGCTTTTTAATATGAGAAGCACCAATGAGCTTTTGAAACACATTTTCAATCTTTTTTTTTTTTTTTTTTTTTTTTTTTAAATGGATTAGTTGTCTTTTGTTATTTTTAAGCCTTTTCTAGAGATCAGCTGGTGGCACTGATAAATTATCCATGGAGCTAGACAAGCTCTGCTAATTCCAAGCACCCTTTTCCATCAGGGAGATTGGTCTGAATGGAATGTGTTACTTCCCATTGACACGATTTTATGAAAGATTTCCTTATGGTAATGTACTTCACTTGCAATGCATTGCTTTAACATAGCATGTCATGGTGATGGAAAAGAACATATCTAGGGATGTCACACTAGGGATGTAATGCAGTGAAAAACACCCCACACATTACCTCTTACTCAATGTGCACCCTACTGTGGTTCCCTTCCCACACTTATTTATATGAGAACTGGTGTATTTTCAACGCTAATAGTGAGACAAATCTGGGTCTTCCTTCTGTCCTGTTACAGAACTCAGTTGGATTACCTCAGGTATTGCATTTCAGCAAGCAAATTTAGCACACAGTGTTAAGACAGTTATCAAACCACTAGGATTATTTTAACAATTACTTTTGACATCCCAATTAAAACATGCCTCTTCTTTTATAAAGGGTGCCAGTTTCTACTGCAAAATTAGTATTGTTAGAGCAGACTGTAATTCCAGATTATTCATAAATTCTGTCTTTACCAATGGCTGAAACAACCTGGCAGCAGAGTGCAGGAAACCCCACAGTAGTTAATTATGGAGGAGGTTGCCCACAGAAGTTGCTTTAACCTCTGCTAGTTAGAGGCTGTGTTAAAGCCTGAGGTGTGTGGGTTTATATCCCACTTTAGTGGGATTAAAGTTTATATCTTCTTTCAAGAATTCTGTGTTTTATAAAATCCTTCTCAGAGGCTATTCTGAAGGCTAGAGATTCTCTTGCCTAATGAATGTCCATTCTTTCCCCAGTACAGTGACATTGACTTCTGGGAAGAAGCTTCTAGGATACTTGTGCAGCAATAAGAAAATTCCTTCCTTTGTGTTAACAGTTAATAAAATTGTCTTGCTTCCAGAGAAACAAAACATGAATATATATATGGTGTATATATGGAGCAGTCATGCAAGGTTTATTTTTAAGTTGCCAGAACATTAAATATAACTAGCTTTTATTTAATTTTTCATGCTTCAGAAAATATGATATATTATATGGCCAATCAATGAAATAATTTTTTTGATGGTAAAAGGTCCTAGATTATTTTGGCAGATGTTGTTATTATGTGATGCCCTCCTCAAGGGAAAGTCTTGAGCTCTGAGCAACCTTGGATTTTTGCTTTTCTTTTAGGAAGTTCAACTGAGCTGAAGCAGTAAAGATGAGTATTGACTCAAGAAATAATTTTGCAATGTTGTACAGCAGAAAGGGTAAGTCAAATTTCCAAAGGTTGTACTCACATAACTCAGATTTGGCTTTCAGTACTCATCAGCCTGTTCACAGTCAAGTTGTATCTCAGCTTAATTAGATCAGCAATCACAGTTATATGGGAGCATTTTTGTCATTATAACAAAGATTTCAAAGTAGACATCCTACCAGGTGAAAGGAGGTGGTCTATGGCAAGCTATGGGGAAGGGCAGCAGCTCTGCTTCTTACTTTTCTTAGTAGGGAAAGGTAGAAAGAAAAATCTATACAAAAGATAGGTAGAGGTGCAGCACATCTGCATTAACATACAGAAATCCTTCTGCCTGTCGGCTCAAACTAAGAAATGCCATTTTAAGAATGGGAAAAGAAAACCCAGATTCTAGCTGCCAGTTTCTTGATCTATCCTCACATTTTCTTCATACTTGACATCTCCCATAATTCTCAAAACCAAGCAAATGAATGCGTAGGTACCGCAAATGATCTCATGGCAACTTGAAATTGCAAACACATATGTAATCCAGTAGGCAGAGAAAGCAGATAACCCTTCAAGGATTTGATATTAGAACAAAACCACAGTAACAAATTGTACCTGGATTTTCCTCTGTTACACTGAACTCTTTAACCTGAAGGGCTGCTATCCACTAGTCTGATAAAGCACAATGTGCACAACTTTAATACCACTGCTACACTCTTATCCACAGAGTGCATTCCCAATGTAAACCAAGGTATGAGTGCTAATTACTTTTGTTAAGGCTTATATTTTCACAGTAACTTAATACAGCTAATATTCAGTGCAATTCACCATGTTTCAAATACTTAGGGTCAGATTTGACATTTTTCTTTATATTGCTAAAGCTACTAGAATTATGTAGGGCCAAATAATACCCACTGTGGCATTTAAGCTC
The DNA here is from genome assembly GCA_013398155.1 of Pedionomus torquatus. Taxonomy (NCBI): domain Eukaryota; kingdom Metazoa; phylum Chordata; class Aves; order Charadriiformes; family Pedionomidae; genus Pedionomus; species Pedionomus torquatus. The sequence continues at coordinate 277,526 of VZRU01006687.1, read as the reverse complement.
TTATTCAAATGACTTGCACAGTGTCTCTTTGAAGTCCATAATAAAAACAGTACCTGGGTGAGCTGCAAGTTTTGCTCCCAGTTGCACACAGCTCTCTCTAAGAGCTGGCACAATACCCACTCTTTCTGGTTTTTCCTGATTTTTAACAACTGTGATGACTAGAAAACGGGATTTTCCCTCCTCTTTATGGTAGGATTCTTAGCATTTCAGGGAATGATGGAACAACATCTCCCAGATCATGCTATGTCAACATTTTGCTTTGCATCAGGAGATGCAATTCTAGACCTGTCATGTTCCTCTTCTTCTTTCATGGCCAGGCTCCCAAGTACAATTTCATTTTCCAGGGTGACTGGACACACTGTGGGAGGCAGCTGATCATTGGAGCCATATGGTTGAGGTAAAATGGTGCCACCTCCCTCCACAAGGAAGCAGACTAGTTAAAGGAACCCCGGAAAGTGGACAGGGAATGACCAGAGTTTTAAAAGATAAGAGTTATGGGGAACATAACATGGCTTGGGAAGTCAGAAGGAAAAGAGAGTGAAAATGAAGGCACAAGAAGAGTCACTAGAAATCCTAATCTTTTCTCTATGTATGCATAAAGGGAGAAGTATTAGGCTGACAGCTATCAGGGATCTATTTCACTTAGACTTCAAAGGACAGAAATTTATTATGGTAGGAACAAGTAGGTGAGGTTTTCTAGTCCTCATCACTGAAGTCTCTTAGGAACAGGTTGATTGAATACAGCCTGGTTTAAAACAAAAATATACTAAAACTGTTATAGAATGAGATAATAGCTTTTTTTTGGTGTCCCTTACTATGTACTTCTTAAGAAAAATGGACAGTTTAACACTCCCTATCTTCCCTGTTCCTTCATTTTTGTCACTTATTGGAAAATGGAAACTTCTGAAAAAAGCTGAAATTTTCCAATAAGACTGGCTGCTCATTTTGGAATTTTTGATTTTTTTCATCATCCATTTTAGGACCAGAGAGACAAAATTAGTCCTATGGAGGAACCTTTTCAAAGTAACTTATACTCTAATTTAGCACAGCAAAGGAAATAACTTCTCATGGATGACTTTGCTGTAGTATAAACACTTCAAGATGTTGTACCACACAGAGGTGCTCTGAAGTGCTCAGCATCAGCCTTCCATGAATTTAAGCCTGAGCTGACCCCAGTTACTTTGCTAGTCTTGAAAGAGCGTGTAAATTTTTAACGGGAAAAATACTAACATTGGGATATACTGTAGCTGTTCATTTGAAATAGATTTTCAGACAAAAGAAACATTTCAAATCCTCTGGATAAGGAAGAAGCATTGCCTCATTCAGTATGCATTAAGCATAAATATCTTCCTAAAATCTCTAGTGCAGTCCAAGAAGGAGTGGTATCTTATGGAGTTTGAGAGCCTCTGAAACGAAAGAGATCAAACAGGCATGTTTGTGCTCTCATCCAGCTGCAAGATCAGCAGTTTTATTAACCCATTTCCAGCAAGCTCATTTAGTAAAGTTTCATAGGAAGTCCATGTGGGATTGCATGGGCTTTACAAGTGGGGAAAGAGGAGGGGAGAAAATGTTGAGGGGAGCAATGAGCTGAGTGAAGGCAGAAATAAGAGTTCAAGAAGGATTTGTTGTGTTTTATCTCACCACACAGACATGTAACTACCTTGGAAGTACCTGGGCCAAAAGATATGTGAAAAAAAATAGAATAGAGAGCTGGTTTCTGGCCTGTTCCTGTGGCAGTAGTCCCAGTATGTAGCCTGCTTGTGCAGACCTTTTTATGAAATGTACGTACATTTGTAACACTTTATATTTAATTTAATAATGTATCAATGTTTAATATTTCAAAAGAGTAAAGTAGAAAATCAGATAAAATTTTTATACCTGCTATTAAAAGTCGAATTGAGCATTGAGAGCCAATCCAAGCAATCATCCCCCCAAATCTATCTACTGAATCAGCCTGGCTTTGAGCAGAAAGGAAACCTCACACTTTCTGGGTGTGTATGTGTGTGTTGGTCTCAGCAACAATGACCTTTCCTAGTCATAAACTTTCAGCTGGTCACCAACTCCTGCCAGGTAATTTTTAAAAAAGACCCCCAAAAGACCCTGAACATCTTTTCTTAATTACATAATGGCTCTGGCTATTGCTTTAGTATAAGGTACATCCAAAGTGTGATCTTTCAGCTAGTGTCATGTTGAATTTACAGCTGTTTAAGGCCGTTTAAGCCTCTGCTGCTACTCATAGCAATGGCACTGAACTGATTTGTAGCATTTTGCTGCTTTGATGGGCCATGGTTGTTCAGTGAAAGATCTCTAAGCTGTCTGGCCATTACCTTATACAGGCACTGTTGCTCCTGACATAAAAACAATAGTAATATAAAAATAAATTAAAAAGAAAGGAAGGAAAACAGATAGAAACACTATAAATGGCTTAAAATGTTGACTCAAGCAATATTAAAAATAGATTTTAAGACATTTTAGTAACTTTTTGTTTGGCATATTATTTGGCTTACTCAATAAAAATAGCAAGAGGAATATAATAACCAGTATGGCATTTTATAGTAGGTTTCATGCAGTCTAGGTGTATTAAGAGAACTTTCCTCTACTTTTTTGAAAAAAGGTATTTCAATTTTCTTTTTCAGGGGAAACACAGTACATTGTTCATATTTTTTTCTCATTTTACAGCCTAATACACTGAGTCACACACAAGGTGGAGAGCAACTTGCTTAGGAAGTCAATAGACTCTTACTACAATAAATCAAGGCAAACCTGTCGATTTTGGTGGAAACAGAGGACAAGAGTGAAGATAAGACTATTCCTGCATGTACCCGTGGCTGAAAAGGAGCACAAGTCTGTGAAGCAACCCACAGCTATGGTCAAACATTAGATTAGATTAGATTAGATTAGATGATTAGATTGATTTGATTAGAAAGCAGAGTAACTGAAGAAGATAATTGAGGGAACTGTATCTCAAAAAACTGTACCACAGCTAAAAAGTGTTTAGTTTTAATCTCGAAAGGTATTGCCTTTCTGTTGTGCAAGGTTTTTGAGAACCTTTTTATGCTGTGCTGAAGCAGTTTTACAGTGATCTGGATTAATTTACATGTAAATGGATATTTCCACCTCCTAAATTCAGGCATATTTGCTGCTTGCTCAGTGGAGCCCCGAATTGTTTGACTCATCATACCCTTTCTGCTTCTCTCCATTAGCAACAGAAGGAGCCATGACCTGTCACTTGCCCACTGAAGTCAGATGGTGTGACTGTGGCCTGCCGCCTAGTATGGTGTGTGCGTGTTATAGAAGCATTGTTTGCTCTTTTCTTCCCTCGAAATAAGGTTTTGTATACATGTTAAATTTCTGGAGTTAAAACTGCCATTTGTGGCTTTTTCTAAACGGGGGTAAGGAAACATGGAGCCTTGTTATGTCACATGAGGGTACCCTCCTTTATTTTCATGGAGAAGAAACCCAATATTACATATCCTGAGTCTTTTGGAAGCCTTTGTGTCTCACAACTTCCATGCACACAAAGGCAATGCATCCTGCACAAATAACAAAGGAGATGGCTGAATTGCTGTCACAGCGGTAAAAACTAGTTCCCTTTGTCCCTAGCCATTCTAACAATACACATGCTAATTCAGTAATGAGATTATCTAAAATCCTTTGATGTCAATGGGTGTGTTTCTATTGACTGCAGCAAGTTTTGGATTAGGTTGTAAAGATTTTATTTCTGCATGCTGCTTGCTTAACTGGTCAAACAGCATTTATTATTACATGCCTGTGAGGGAAAGTGTGCCATCTTCTCACTAGAGCATTTACTAAATTCAATCTCTCGTGTTTAATTATTTACTACTGATGTGTCTTAATAGTCAAAATCCAAGGCTGCCGAAGAACTCCATCTGAAATATAATATCACATGGAGAATATTTACTTAAAAGAATCAGATTTTCTAAACTTTAGAATAGCTGTCAAAACTTATAGCTATCAGAAAGAAAACAGGAATTATAAGTGCACCAAATTGTTATTGATTTAACATTAGGCATTGTTCACATTTTGCCTCATTCACATCTCTAATATTATTCAGAAAAATAAAAGTTTATTAATTGTTAATGCCCACTTTGCTATTAAAAAAATAAATCTGTGATTTGAGTGAACTGAAGTTTGAAGGCTATCTTCCAGTCTACTTACTTAAAATATTTATGCATTATAGACTACTGATGAAAAAGAGGTTCTCATATTCTTTTAGGATTAAGAAATTTTTCACAAAAGGACAATAAGAAAGGAAAGCTTAATTTTTTTTCTAGACTTAGCTAAGAATAATATAAAAATATTACAGTGGCAAATCCCCAAATGGTAATGCGAGGTTACATTGGTGTCATTAAGAAATGGGATTAGCGCCTGGGATATTGTTCAGTTTGAACAACAAGATAGTGTTTTCTGTTCCCCAGAAAGGCAAAGGACATGTGTGTATGTGCCTGTGTGTGCTGCCCACAGCCAGCTTGTATCTATCAGTTCCACCGGACTCAATATCTTGCTCCTGGAATAGAAAACCCAGTGAGGTGTCACCTCACAGGGATGTACCAAATGTACCAAAGGGTGTGAGAGAAGGAACTCACTTTTTGTCACCTTGAAAAGCTCCATCTGTGTGGCTGTCAAGGATCCCAAACATGACAGGGTTCCCTTCAGGGAGGAAAGCTACGCAAGGAAGGTGTCACCCACAGCAGAGGACACTCTGACCTCTTTGTGGAGACAACTTGAGCCAAGAGGAGATGGCATGGGGTCTTGTTCTGATGGGAAGGCATGGCAGAGGGGCCACTCCAGAGTAAAGAGCACAATGTTACAAGAGGTTTTTCATTGCAGCTCATCATGCCACATAGCTGATAGGGCTCTGCGTTGCCCTTGCCTGGATGCTTTACAGCTGCAGGTAAAATGTGTAACTAACCTCAGCAGCTCTGCCTGAGGATGCAACAGTGTCACTGTAGCTGGTGATGTTTGGGGTCAATACAAGATCCTCTCCTTCCCCTTCACATGTGTCAGCAACCACCTCAAGGTGAGCAGGTCAGCTTTGCCATAGAGACCAGGCAAGAAGATAAATCCAGGCCCACTAGAGAGTCCTACTCAGGAATTTCTAGAGTTCAAAGTACTGAATTTTGCCTATTGGGTACATTGAACTTCTTGACCCACATAGTTTAACTTATTTGTGGCTAAGGTTTCTTCTTTTCTCTTGATAAGACTCCTAGTTCAATTCTCCATTTAGACATTTTGTATAATTAATGTTTTTCCTGCTGGGTTCTAAATTATTTTTAATAAGCTCTGCAACCGTTGACATAATGTAGCAATATACAAATTGCTTATAACAAATTGTCCTAGGATAGATGTATGACAGAAGACCTCTTTTGAAGGAATGACCTTTCTGCAGTAAATAATATTTTCTTTCCTTCCCTTAGCACTAATTTACTGTTCACGTAGCAAAAAGTTGCAATTCTAAAACATAAATGTCTAAACTTTTTAGGGAGCAGCTCTGGAATGATGAAAAGTCAGACTGTTGATCATTGTTGTGTGTATTGATCCCTATTCCTTGAGGTGTAGTGTACCCTCATTTAATCATGCTAGTTACAGTGATACCAAAGGCAAAGACTATCCAACGTGTATATGTGTAGCAAACAACAGTGTGTGATGTTCAGAGGATATTAAATCCCACAATTTTGGAGGGAGGAGAGCAGCAATGTTTCTCCCCTTTTGCCTTTGGCATTTATTTCTCCCTACTAAGACTAAGCCATAGCCAGAAAGACTCTCCTGCAATCCTGATTCTCAGGCAGGTGTTTGAAAAACCTGACTTGATTATCATTTATATATTAAAGTTCTGATGCACTGCTAGAAGCATGTAAATCACAGCAAGACTCATCTTTGACTACTAGATTTGATGTAAATTGCTGCACATAAGCGAAAACTGAACTAAAGGCTACAAAGCTGCCTTTAAAGGATATTCTCCAAGAGACATTTTCAATTTTATGTTATCCAAAAAAACACATGTCTCTTTTACCAAATCCCCAGCTGTGACAACTGATATGGTAGTCTGGGAAAGGCAGCAGATGACAGTTTCTATGTTATTAGTGTCCTTAGGTATTTAGAAATTGGCAAAGAAATTTGCATGTGGCAGTCCACTTTGTCATCATGTACACCTAAAGCTGTATCAGTCTGTGAACATTTGATTTCATCACATGTTGCCAGCGTTGGGGGTGACAATGAAGGAGATCATACTTAGTCCATAGAAGTTCAAGTTCTTCCCTCCTTTCAATCATTATTTTGGGGGACAAGGGTTGGAAAATGCACTTCAGTAGATGATGGTCTCCCCAGAGCTCTGGATAGATGGATTTATCCTTTGCATACTTTACTGGTAGGAATTTGGTTGCAGTCTCACCCACTGTTGCTGGTGGAAAAACCTGACTGGCTTTCCACCACCTGGGGAAGATGTTAGAACAATTTGGAAGAGATTGCTAGGATACCCTCCCTGCTTAGTGCCACACTCAGTCCTTGATACGTTCACAGGACAGGATGGGAAGAAAAAGAAACCACAGGTAAAGGCAACAAGGGAGAAAAAAAATGTTAGCTTTAAGCTAAAGGAAAAAGAGAGCTTCTTCCAAACAGTGAGAGAAAGCAGAGTGGCAAAAGGGAAACCCTGTCTGCTGGCAGCCCTGTGACAGTCAGAGGCGACAAAGATGAGGTCTTACGAGTTTCTCCACCACACACAGAGAAAATTTGTTGCTACTAACATGCATTCAGCTTATTCCAGGTTTTCTGGGCACAAATCAGAACTTTCTCTGTCCTAGAGTCATGAATCCAACATTTTTCTGCTTACCTCCCAGCTGTGCCACCTTCTCCATGGCTCCCTTTGCAGAGGCATGGAGTGCTACCCGTTAGCATCTTTCCCTTGGGCCATCTAACCATAATTTCTAGCTGCTGACCCCTCATCAGATAGCTTTCCTTCTGACTCTTCACAGCCCTCTGCACTTTATAGAAAGGGATTATTAGCACTATGCATTATTAGAAGCTAATAGCAATATTCTTAACCCATGTCACTGTTAAACATAAAGACTAAAACCCAAGACTATACCATCTGGCTAATGGCAGATAGAATGTTTACAGTGTGAATGAAGTCAGTTCTGAACAGTGGAAAAAATGTCAGGCGTTAGTGCCCTGATGCTGTGCAAACCCCAGTCAGCCAACACAGGAAGGACAGGAGGAGGTCAGGGCAAGAGGCATTTTTGGAAATACTGGACTGTCTAATTTTGTGTGTTAAGCAATGTGGTTGACCCATTACTTCAAACTGACTACATATCTACAAATCTTGTGATATTATTGGAGCCAACATCCCTACTGCCAGGATATTCTCTGGAAAAAAGCTTGAATCTTTCAATCCAGAACCACAGGTGTCCTAATTACTGGAGTAATAAAATTTGAGTCAAATGTAAGTATCAGGTTTATCTGGTTTTTATTAAGTTTTGCATTTGCTCTGAACTTTTGGCAATTGTAGAACTAACCTGGCAGGTTGGTCCATCAGCTTGTATTTATTCACCTTTGGTTTGCCTGGAGGTATCAAATGGTTCATGTGGGTGTGCACTAAGCCCCTAATTGGCCAGACCTGTTTTGCCAAGATCCTGAATTAGATTCCACTGCCCACTTCTTTTCCCCCTCCTTCACTTTCTGTAATGTTGAGGTGGTGCAGCTATTTAATATTAAACTTAAAGGCAACAATTTGTATTCATCTCTCAAAGGAGAAGGAAGAATAAGCAAATGTTCTAGTACAATTGTGTGCATTTATATTTGATAAAAATGGTTGCAATTTATATGCAAATTAAGTGTGACTCAGCCTTCTGGCAATTTGACAGTAGGACCCTCAGCATCACAAACCATTTATGCCCTTACCTAAGAAGCCCTGGGCCCATCTGGAGGCATTTTAGCGAAGGGAGGCCAAATTGTGCTTTAAGGAGTTGTAAACACATTCAAGCAAGGTATAAGCCTGGCTTGCCACCTCCCCCCCCAATTCATTGGATCATCTTTGCTGATTCCTAAAGATGTTTTCTTCTGCTGCTTTTCATAACCTCTCCATTCCAATAGACACATTGACAAGCATGTCTTGGATTTAAAGCACGAATCTCCACAACTATTTTGCTACTTATAAAATGAGCTTGGGATCGAGAGCCCCTTCTTGGCCCACATAAGAGCTGCCTGACATTACTTCATCTGTCAACCTTCTGCAGTCTATGAGGATGGCACCAAAAACATGAGTATCGCTTCCTGGATCTACCAGAAACTGCAACTTGGACACCATCTTGTTTTACTTGTTTTTTCTTAATTTTTTTCCTGATTATTTCCTGCCCTTACCTACTTCCCTTACCCCTCCCATTTTCCTATCTGTCTACCAAAACAAAAAATAAGGAGCACAAAATGTGTCTTGTGTCTTTTCTCTGTCTTCCTTGCCATCTTAGCTGGTCATTTTGCAATTTGGGGAAAGAACCATTTCTTGCATCTGCATGCCCTTCTTTAGCCTTCTTTATCTTTGGGTAGGTATTTTAAGGGTACAAAGGCAGGATATCAGATACTTCCACAGCCATCTGTCCGGTGATGATGTACGTCAGTGTGTACATACCATGACCAGGAGCAGACTACCTTATTGGCAAAACAAAGAGTTGTGCTAAAATAGACAACCAGACGTGGGCTCAGGAAGGGCTCTCAAGAGGTGTAACAGAAAAAACAGTCATGGCAGCTAAAAAAGAAAAGAGGAAAGACAGAGAAGGCCAGCTCCAGGGAAGCCCTAAAGTGAGAGTCAGTAATGCAATACTGTCAGTAACAAATAACCCATCTAAACAATCAAAGCAGCAGATGTACAAGGAGCAGTAATAACAGAGCTCTTCTCTAGACTAGATTTAATTCTGTTAAAGGATGGCTGGAATTAACTCTGGTTAGATAATGCATTTGTAAATGCTAGTATAGACAGTCTGCAAACATTTATTCCAGGAGATGAATGTTTGTGGCTTACTGAAGTGGCTGGCTAACACAAGTTAACTGGCAATCAATTATAGCAGTGACATACTGCGATGGGGGGAACCCAAACCACCCGTGACTTGGTTTGCTATTTGTGATTGTTAATGGATTAAAAAGTGAGCTCTTAAAGAGAAGATGAAAGAATATGTTATGTGTTTTAGACCAGATATTTGGTGGCCTTTGTATTCCAAATAGCTTGCAAGCAGAGGCAGAAGGAATCTTTGCTTTGTACAGATGAGGAGGAAATTAGTTTTTATTATTGGCATTGTCACACCAGAAAAAGGATCACTGAAAAAGCCAGTGGGCATTTTTCAGATCACCTTATCTTCCCGAGGAAGAAAAAGGCTATTAATGAAGGAGAAATTAAAAAATAAATCAACATATATAGGGAACCTTGTAAAAAATATAATTATAGCATGCCATTTATGACGGGAATGAAAGTTTGCAGCTGTAGGATTCAGCAGCGCTGGTACGAACATTTCAAAGTCAGCTGCAAGGTATTATTTATTGGGTTGTTTCATTTGAATTAAACTCACTTTAAAGTTCCAGAAGTAGTGCCCACACCTACATTTTTCATCCAGGGTTTTGCAATTCTGGGTGACATTCTCCTTCTTCTCTCCCCTCCTCTCGACCCTCCCAGAGATGAAAGACTAATCCTATATAGCGTCGCCATAGATTTAATTGAACCCCAGGGTGCCAGAGTGGTATTGCTTTGACATGAATTTCATATACAAGTGTTTCTGTTACTCTACATTTATGCTGTCTGTGGAATTTAGTGGTGATTTACAAAATTGATTGATTACTATCTATCTTCCTTGCTATTCTGCTTTGCATTCCACTTCAGAGAAGCTGAATTAATCACTGACAAGGCTTGCAGTCTTAAAGGCACATCCTGAAACCACACTGTTTTAGGAATATATTCTGGTAACACATTGTTTTTAAAAATTACTTTTTTCTAGGATCCAAGCAGTTAAACTCGTGAACCTCTGGACAAACTAAAATAAACCCAAATAACAACAACAGAAACTAAAATTTAGTCAATTTGAACTGTTTTTCTCTCATAAATCAAATAAAAAAATAATCATCCAGGTGTGTCTTAAATTGAACTGCTTCTATTCTGAACTTCTCCTCTGAAGTTTTAGAAATCAAAATGATTGATCAAAAAATCTCGGGGAAAAAGCTTTAAAATTATGAATTTGGTTTGGTTTTTTTTTTTTTAGCTGAAAAATTTCATCATGATTTATGATTTGCTTCACCCTCACAGATGCTTTTTAAGCATATTTTGACAACCCAGCCTAAAGCAACTGAAGCTATTAGAAATCATTTAACCATTTTTTATAGATAATGTGCTGATAACGTGCTGTATCCTTGCAAAATCACCATAGCTGATGAGTGGCATTACTTTGTTCTACAAAACCTGCATGTGTTGCTACACATGTTGGTAGTAACATGAGCTATAGGCTTGATTCAAAGCCCATCAGAACCAAGAGCTTCCACCAAGCTCAGTGAGATTCAGATCAGGCTATTAATTGACCAGACTTATGTAGCAGTTACAGGAAAGGTAAGTTCATAGACTAATTCTTGCCACTGGTAACAAAATGTTAGTGACCTGCTGTTCATCTTTCTCTTGCTTTTTATCCTTACTGGGTTCATTTCTCTTCCCACATTGGAGAGTTTCTGGTCTGGAGTGAATGGTGGTAAGCAGGTAGGCTACTTCTCAATGTGATGAAACTCCTTCTTCTAACTTGTCCCATTACGTTTCTCCAGGCCTTTAATCTGTGCAGTCAGTAGCAAAACTGTGCTTGGCTTCAGCTGGAGTGGGATTTTACCCTTCAATGCTGAAACAATTCTTTCTCCTGGTGTGTTTTCATACACAAAGGCTACATTTGTAAGACAGAGAAATTTGAGACACTGGCGTTGCCAAAATATAGGAATAAAAAATAATCTGTGATTAAAGCAGCAAATAAATCAGGTACTGTTGGAACCCTCAAATTCTTTGCAACATCTTGTTCGAACCTGCTGATGTGCAAATAAGCCGGGTACTCCAAACAAAAGTTAGAAAGGGTAGAAAAATTAAATTTGGGAGATAGGAGAGCTCTGTGATATTGTCATTCCTGCTGAAACTCAATCAATTGCAATGATGTTTAGCTGCCAAACACTTCAAGTATATTCCTGAAAAGCAGTGTTCTATTAGGATAAGGGATGATTTGCAGGTCTGTCTGGGCCAGAGGAATTTCATGGTGTACTTTATCCCTGGAAAAGCAGGTAAACATCTCTGAAGTGCGCTTTTTGCACCAGTGAGTGGTTAAGAGGAAATGACTGGCATAATTACAGTACATGCTTTGCGCTATTAAGCCAGACAGCCAGTTTACTGTGTGCCCCAGGGCCGGCTTCTAAGCTGTCTCTACCAAAGTGGAAACCAAACTTCAGTTTAATTTTATTTGACTTGTAGGATCTGGTGTGCATATAGTTTGGCAAGAGCTAATTTGCTGGTGCGCAGCTTTAAACATTTCACATCAGATTAGAACGGGATACACTCTAGAGGTTTTGGATGATTATTCACTAAATAAACAAGCAAACAAACAAAAATCTGTAGCATCTAGAGCTGAACTTTTGCAGAGAAAATTAAATTTAAGAGAAAGGAAAGAGAATTAGAGAGAAGACAAGACTGCTAGTGGGGGTGAAACAAATATATGGGACATAAGTAAATGTAATTTCATGTAGTTTTTTATTGATTCTCTATATAGTTTAGCAGACAGACCTATCATATAATTATCTCCTTTTGTACTCTTTTTGTGGTGTGCCCCAACAATTCTTCCAAGAGTTGAAGATGGTTGGGAAGGAATTTGGAAAGCATCTGCCATCACAGGAACATACATTGCATTAACTTAAGAGGGACTGTGCTCCTGAGTGTCTTGTGTGCTTTTAATATTTACTATATTATGGTAATTCATGATATCATTTAAAGTTGTCAGAACTGCCACAGGCTCCAAAGTCACCTGTTCATTAGTCACTGAAGTAGTTTATTAGTCCTCCCATTCCCACTGTGTTCAGCATCTCCACTCATGTATTCCTTAATCCCTTTTAGGATTCTTTGTATTTGGTTTGGAGGAATTAGTTTACTCAATAATAGCTATTATTGCTATTGTCTGCAAAGCCCCTCATCAATCTCCCTACCACACTGCCCCCAGCTCCTGTAGCTGTCTGACCTCCCCCTCTGTTAGTTGCATTTAAGTGGTTTATTTTCATAAATTCAATCTTTCCTTTTTTTTGTTGTGTTGAAATGGCTATTCCCAAAGTCTCAAATGTCTTTTTGACCACATTTCAGGCCTTCTGGTCATCCTCTTTCCCTTCTCAATTGTTTTTGACAGTGCCTCCATAAATATACATTTTCAAGTGTTTTGAGATTCCTCCAATCTCTCAAGGTGCCTCCCCCCTAGTGTCAGAGTTCTCTCACTCACTCAAACTTGGTCAATTGCCATTTTTGTGGAAACAATTCCCTACCTTTTTCATTCCTAGCCTGTCTGCAACCTTACCTCTTTTCTTCCACATTGCAGGTTGGCCCCTTTCAAATGGCTCAGGATCAAATGCAATGACCAAGCTCCAGTCTCTCCTGAAAACCTCATTCCACTCTCTATGACCTCAAAGAATTAATGTTAACCAGTTCCTGCTTCAGTTTTCCAATGACTAAATCTTGGATCAAAGAGTATATGCATGTGAGTGTGTGTGCACTTGAGTTTTCTCTCACATGGGTGAGAACTAGATGATAATACCTGCGAAGCAACTGAGATATTATTTTTCTGCAGTTGTTTTCAAAAAGTGGTTTACTAACTGTGGAAAATAAAGGAGAAAAAAATCAAAAGGGAGAGAAAGATCAACAACACAGGGGAGTATAACTGATTACATAAACAATTTAGACTTTTCTGTTCCCTGTGATTTTTGCAAGCTTATTTTTACCTGTGTTTTATTACAAAAGCCTTTCCCATTACTTGACTATTTGTAAAGCTTAGATTCAATATATGAAATCTGCAGCTTCTCTTCATAGAAAACATCACTGACAGCTCAATATATTTTTCCCCTTTGGTGGAAAAATGAAATGAGGAAAACTTTGGAGTTAATGAAGAAAACACAATGGATATTGAACAATGAACTGCTTTTATAAACTAAAAGTTTTTCTTGCAGATAGGAGAATGGTGTACACACAGTTCTTGACTCATTTTAAATGGTCATAGGACTTTCTTGAGGACTCCCATATGCTGCTATTCAGAACCTTAATAGCGGTGATTTAATGTGCTTTTATGAAGTCAGGCTGCCCATGCTGATGCAGTGATGCCTGATCAGATCACTATAGTTTACTGTTGCAGTAAGTAAAAGGTTTTTATAGATATACACACGATTTTCCAGCCATGGAATAATACCACATTGTCTGTGCTTGAGAAATTACAGTGACCTTTGGGTCAAGCGATCTGCAGTAAGTCACTATGGCAGGATGATTACATTATCCCTAAATTGTTTCTCATAGATGAACATCATTTGGCTGCATGTCTTTTTTCATGCTAGAAAAGAGGAACCCACAAAACTACCACCAAGTCTCTCAGCTGTTACTGGTGTGGAAAATAGTGGGCCTAGCCATGTTGAGCAATTTTTAAGACTTGGATTTTCTCCCAACATAAGTTGTCTCTGCTCCATTGCACATCTCCAGTTTAAGATTAACTCTTTTTTATTTTCATTTTCCCTTTTGACTTGTGCTATGTTACAACTCAGCCCTCATGACCTTTGGCAGGTGAGCCCCACATGATTCAGTGACAGCTTTTGGAGGACACTGTAAGGAGATGTGAACCGAGGTGCTCATGGGATCCTTTTCCAATGTTATTAATGCAGCCTTCCAGGAATGGGCATTTGGCAAAATTTGGACTAACTTCAGTATAGTTTAGATTTTCTCCAGGAGTTCTCTAGAGTCTGGGAAAATCCTCTAGGGAAGGATAATTATCTCATGGAAATACTGAAATTATAGTGTTTAGGTATAAGAAATGCTTTAAAGACTGGACATAGACTTCCATCTCCATTTCCAGTTCCAGGTAACTAGCCATTATTGGGAAAAATGAGGTCATGCTTAGTTGCTTAGTTCATCCCTTGAGCCTTAGCTGGAGCCTGCAGTTAGAAAGCTCTTCTCTTTTTTCCCCTTGGATTTTTTTTACACAAAGCCACAGTCATAATAATTACTTCAGCTGTAGTTCTGAGGCTGGAAGTTTTTAATGCTCTCAGTCTCACTCATTGCTAAAGAAAAACTTCAGACAACATAACTCTGCAAGCCTTCCTCCAGACTGTAGGTAAAGGCTGACCTGTCTTTGCAGCAAGACAATTTTCTACTCCCTAAGCAGCAAATCCTCAACATTAAATCGCTTTGCACCAATAGAACCTTGTAAAGAGATGTTCTAGCAGAAAAAAATCATCCCAAAGTATCCTAAGAATTGGTGTGGCAAGCTGCCACAATCAGCTCCTCATGATGGCAAACAAATACTTCTTGCCTGAAAAAAAAAATAAAATAATCAAAACCCTACAGGGTTACACTGATACACTGACTGCTTGACTACACAAACTATTACCTTATCTATTAACACATCCAGTTAAACAGCGCGGGGCAGAATTAACCATGACACATCTAACACTTCTGCTATCCTGCACAGTATTCTCAAAATTATGGCCCTGGTGATAAGTCTTTTGTTGGGTGTTTATTCATGCCTATACCACCCATAGATGTAACATCTGTTCCCAAGCACTAGCAGCGACATTAATCAAGGCTGAATGAAACAGACTTACAAAGTGCCTGTCTTTGGCATGCTCTTTGGACCCTCCCAGTCCAAAATGCGTTGAGAATTCACTTAGCCACCTATTCCACTGTCTCCAGCTGTTGGGCTCAATGGAAACATGGCCTAACCAATCATTTCTGCTTGTGTTCTGTATGGACCTGAAAAGTAAGTGTATAGACATTTTTGTTAGTGAACCTGATATTGAGAAGTACTGAGGGAACACTGTCAACCTGGATTATACCATTCAATTTAACCACTCATTGAGCAGAGATTATATTTTCTAGAAAAGGTGCAGGCAGAAGAGTGTGGTTATTTGGCATTTGAAGTGGCTGAAATTGTTGGCTCTTCTCACTTCTTGCTTCCAGGACATAGCAATTTAGAGAAAGAATACTGAAACTGAAAACCTTAAGAGTGTAAAGAGCCTAGGGCTTTGTGCCTGCATTTTAACTTTGCTATAGGCAGTATTTTAGCGGAAATTGCTAATGGCTATTGGCCATATAAGCATGTAGAGAGAGAGAAGGAAAGAAAGGGAGAAAAAGTGCAGTCAACCATGTACCCTTCCCCAACAGGAGAACTTTTGGGGCCAGTTTCTGAAGCAAAAGCTAGATTCCAAAAGTAGCCTAGTTATTCTTAAGTGACCCAGTACAGTGAGTGGCCCTCCCAGAAGCATTTGTCTTTGCTAATTCGGTCAAAATCCACACAGAAAGGAGTTTCTCTATTGTCTGGTAGTTCCAAATACCTTTTTTTTAATTAGGACTTTCAGCCATTTTCACCTTTATGTTTTCTTATTTTCTGCTTATGGTTTTAATCAGAAAGATCAGCCCTGTGAGAGGATGCTTAATTGAGAATAGCAGTGAGATAATGAAGGAGGCCATTTGTCACATGTTTTGTTGCATGATTGCTGCTTCCCTTGATGTGCCTTCTGAGGGAGGAGCCAGGCTGCCCTTCTTTCATGCTATTCCAATTGTGCTCATTTTGAAAACGACTGGCCTGTTTTACATTGTCAAGAAGCAGAACAACCCCTAGCTGCTGCCTGAAGTCATAGAATCATAGAATGGTCTTGTTGGAAGGGGCCTTAAAGATCAATGAGTTCCAACCCCCCTGCCATGGGCAGGGACACCTCCCAGTAGAGCAGGTTGCTCAAACCCCATCAGCCTTGTCTTGAACACTTCCCGGCATGAGGCAGATGCTTGTGTGCAGGGGATTGCAGCAATAGCACTGTCACAGCTGGCAATGGGTTTGTGGGTGAGTTATTAACACATAGATGACTCTGGATGTGATATTCCCCACAGATATTATCTTTCGCCCCTGGAACTGTGGGCTGTCTTGATAGTGGAGTCCAAGCTCAGTTGCTTTTCATGACACCAGATGAAGGAATATTGTCAGGTGGCAAAATAAGTGCAGGACAAAGGAAGGTCAAAGACAAGTTTTGCATTGCATGATTTACATTAGTGCTGGGAAAAAGCTTTGTGGGTTGAGAAGGGGTAAGTGGAGATTAAAGGTGTGCATTAAAGCTTTGTGAAATCAATGAGTAGGATTCCATTGACTCCTGAAAGCTCCAGATCAGATTTGAACAACCATCACATAAGCACTTTGCTTGTGTGGATTCTCTTTTTCTTTAAAAAACCCAGCCCTACAGTGTCACATACAGTGCTTCTTGAAGAAATACCAGAGGTTTTACAATTCCCATATAGTTGCTGGGCTACTTTTTTTTTTTTTTTTTCTTTCTCTTCTTGCTTGTGAATTTTTGTCAATGTGTCTGAAAGAATATGGAAGTCATCACAAAGTTTTATTGGTTGGAAAAAATAACAGGAAACCAAAAGGGAAAGGGTTTGTTTTGTGAAACATAGTTTTCTAATTAAGTGTGTGATGGAACAGAAATACACAGAGTGATCTTGTGAACATATCGTTATGGATACTGAATGACTTGAGTGTGGGTATCTTCATTTCCCTATAGGTTCGCTACAGCTTAACTTTGTGCAATCTGGTACCAGTGTTGCTTAGCTGCAAACCCTCTCTGCTTAGCTGGAAGGGTTCATACCAGGATTAGGGATGAGTACAACACTGGGATACTAATATGAAAAGTGCTTGCTGGAGGTCCTGAACTTTTGGCAATAAACTAAATCAAATTCTCATTCTACACATGGGGTAGAAGAATCAAATAGTAACAATAAGAACAACCCCTTGCTGTTAGGCAGAACTTTTGATAATGAAATTTTGAAGTCTTTTAAAAAGAAATCTGATTTATCCACTGGGGAGCCAATGCAGAGAGTGATGATATGACTGGGTCTGAGTCCAGTCAATGATCTGACTCAGTGGGTCTGAGATTATAGCTCAGATCTCTCCACTTGCAGGGTAGAAGCCTTTAGGCCACTCTGCTGTGAAAATGAAAGAACAGCCAGCAATCATGTGGAGATGGAGAAATTATTTCTTGGTGTCTCAAGATTTCTTACATGTATATGTATATGTATATGTATATGTATATGTATATGTATATGTATATGTATATGTATATGTATATATGTGTGTGTATATACATATATAAGCTATTATCTAGGAGTAATACTAAACAAATTATCTTCAGACATGTATTTCCATTATTATAATTCTTGGATAGAAGCTTCTCTATGTGACCTGCAGTGCTGCACTTATGGAAGGTCCTGGGCCACATCCCTCTGAAGCCAGTAGGAACTTTGGAAATGACTATGCAGGTGCCTGTCTGATGAATTTAATTAAACATATGAGATACAGTCTGAAAAATCATAGGGAAATCCCATTCCTTTCTCCCTTTCCAACCAGCTTCGTGACTTCAGTATAGAAGAAACTAAGAAGAGACTTTATGTAAATACACTCAAGCATCTTACCTTTTCCTGGATATCTGATTGTGGAAAAAGTACCAGCAGTTAATGGGTTAATGAATCATAAACTACTTCTGACACCTCCACTGACAGAACAAATGAAGATAAAGTTCCTTTGGAGAATCATGATTTTCATTAAATTTATGAACTTCAGGACCGATAAATTTTAATCTCTAACGTCTCTACATTATTCCAAAGCTTCTTGATGGGATAGAGCTCTTATAGGCAGGCAATGAAGTGATTACATTAGATAAATTGGGAATAGGACAATGATCTCCTGCACATCAGCTCTAGCAGGGCTCTTGTGGACTGGATTATCCTCTGGATGCACAGAAGGGGTCAGTATCAGGTAAATTAAATGATGGGCTGCCAGAAGAATTAATAACTGTAACTCCCAGCTTAGATGCAGAGTCCTCTAAAGGAGCAGCCTGGTGTATTCATTAGTTACTTGACTTCTTTCCAAAATCCTCAGCAGAGACGGTGTCACCACACAGTCAAAAGAAGGGCAAAAGGATGAGATGGGAGATTAGCATAGTTCACTTCAGCAGTTGCATTTCTCTGATGGAGAAAAAATTCCTGAAAAATAGTATTTGACTGCAAGCTTCTCTGACCTGAATGCAGGCTTTGCTGGAGTTTTGCAAGGAGCAGCTTGGGAAGCCCCTGCACCTCCTAAAAATCCTGATGTGGGCAGCCCCCTGTGCAGGGCCTGTCTCAGGGTGGGATTATAGAAGGGTATTTACAAAACTTCCCTGGAAATTCAAGGCAAACAACATGTAAATGAAGAGAAACCACCATCTTGCTGATTTGGGTGAAATGTGAGTTAATATCAACTCTCATTCTCTCTCATTGGTTTCTATAAAAAATGACTCCTGAAACTGCCTTTTTTTTTCTTCTTCTTCCTCTACTTTTACCTCAACAACAACAGCAAAAAAAGGGTCATTTTACTTGCTTTTATTGTGTATCCACTTATGCACTTTAATAGCTTGATCCCGCCTCCACTGAAGCCAGTAAGAGACTTTATTTATGAGTGAAAACCCTTGGACTGATAGCTGCAACTTTTAATCATTTATTCTGTCCTTTTCTTGGGCCTTTCCAAAAATAAAAGCTATGCTTTTAGGGATCTCACTCAAACCCCTTTGGACTAGCTGAGAGGAGAGTCATGCACAGAGCTCAGCTATGCCTGTGTGACTGGAGAAGCGGTGACCACAGGCAAGCAACAGGGTGGAGCTGCCCAAAATTCGCTGCAAATGCAAAGGAAAATGATGTGAGAGACTTGGAAATGGAGGGCTGCATTCTGCTCCAGAGCCCCAGGTGTGTCTTTTAGAGAAAACAGAGTCCTCAAATGATCTGAGGTGATGAAAAAGTTTCCATTAAAAGCAGCTGGGGAAAACAGTGTATAACCCAGGGAGAAAGGGCAGCAGCAGCAAAGATGGTATTGGGCTATGCTGCAACATGCCACATTTTGGGCATTAAGCCCCAAACACACTGTAAGCCTTGTCCTGAACACAGCAATACACTGAAGTAGCATGTCTGTTATTGGCAGGGATACGCCTGCTCTTCTTCTGCTCCCCTTTGAAGCAGCAAAATAATGTGAATTTGCTTTGGCATTGCTGATTCAGAAAGAAAAGCATTCTGTATCACATAAGGCTTCCTGCAATGCCTTGGATTTTCTCTAGCGGTGCCTCATGTAATCACTGCCCAAAGCCAACTTCAATTGCTTCAAGAGGGAATTGCCTGCTGGATCAAAACAGTGGTCCACCTAATCCTGTGTTCTGTCTTTAACAGTAACTGGCTGCTCTGGAGGAAAGGGGAGAAACTCTTCAATAGGCAGTTACAGGTGTACTTTTTCCAGGGAGCTGATAAGACCACAGCCAGAGGTTATGTGAATTCTGGTCATGTGAAAATAAATACAATTGAAATGACATCTGGATTATCAAAGTAAATGGAAGAACTAACTTAGAGATAGTGTGTGAGTGAGGATGCAGGAGGAAAGAACAATACTGGAGAAACACATGGGGAGAAATGTGCTACAGGGGGCATTTTGATAATACTTTTTATCATTGTTATCAGGACAACAGATGGTAATCCATCAACAGAACATGAAGAAATCAAATAACCTTCACACCTAATTGAGGCTGTGTCTGTAGTAGCTGGCTTTTACCAAATAGTGGAAATTAACAATATACTGGTATATATTTTCCTTCTCCCCTTTCTCCTTTATCTGTGTAGATTGTTGTTGAAGGTAAATGAATTTCACTCCTGTGAGTATCAGTACCCAGAGTAGATGGAAAGATGAAGGTACTGCACTAAATTGGAATTACTGGAGAGGACCATCCAAAAACCACATTAATCTATCTTTGTAGATAGACAATACAAATAAGTGAGACCTGAAATTTTCTGTCTTTTTTGTTTCAGATTGCTCTTCAGCCCATCATTTGTGATTAGTACAGGTTGAAGACTGGGATCAGTCTTTGTTTCTATCAGAAGCATGAGCTGGATCGGGTTTTCAGTTCCTGATCTTAAAGGTGGCAGATGACATGTCATATGTCTTTCCCTGTCTCAGGTAATGGCAGTCTCCATTTCTGCCATGTTGGTGCACAATTGGAACATGGTCCCCAAAAGAAGGATTTTTCATTTTTGAATCTTTGGAGCAACACCATTTGAATTTTTGGTGGCTCTTTCTGTACAACATGAAAGTCTAAGAGCAATCTATAAAAAACCCTAAATAATTAGGCAAAATATTTTAAAAGTTATTATCTTTTTATAATTGGAATGCCAAATTGGCATGTACTTTAAACTGGATTTGACAGGCTTCATGTTTTTATCTGAATTTATTTTTGTCTATATTGTGAAGTACCCTGAAGCCATTTTGACAGAAAAAACCATGACTGTATAATGATGATCTCATATGGCTGGAAGGCACCTCAAAGATCATCCAGTTCCTCCCTCTCCCAAAGTCAGGAATTATACCTATGGAGTTACTGCGACCTGCATCTTAAAGTCTTCAATAATGAGAACTCCCTGCCCTTCTCAGGGAAATCCACTGCAGGGCAGCGCACTCCCTACCTTTATAAACATTTCCCTAACATCTGAAATCCCTGCAGAGTCTCTGTGCCTAATGGTTCCTCCTGGCTAGACACCACTGAAGACACAGGGATGGAGATGGAATTAGGCTGTCTGGAGATGGCTCTGTACAGTCAAAATTATCTAATAAAATAGCTGAAAGAATTAAATAGATCGATGGTCTTTTTAATGGTAATTTATATGCACAGAGACTGTGCTGTCTGGAGACAGAGCACATAAGTCCAAATTCAGGATCTTATTGTGAACTATGGGAGCAGTTCAAATTATGTCCGATATGACCATATAACAACACTTATAGAATTCTATAGGGGAGGTAACATATGAACACCTCTGGCTCAATACATACTTAAAATAAAGCAGACTTTAAAGTAATTATTTGCTCTACAATGAACATTCGTTTCAGGTAGATTAAAATGACCTGAAATTCAGCCTTTTTCTGTGTATATTACTAGCATTTCCCCTTGCCATTCCACAGTTTTTGTCACTTCTGTTAATGCTCTAGATAAATTTTTTTTTCTAAATTGTGTGGGAAGTGTTGTATGCATATTTTCTTTCTGGCCTTTTAAGAAAGTGTATTAGTATCACTGCTACTCCCAGTGAAAAGTCAGCTGCAGTCCCAAGGAACAGCCCAGAATCTGGCTTGGAGATGCAAGGTATCTCCATGATCAGTTACTATTACTGCAGGGGTCAAACCAGAGAGAAGCGCACGGTTCAGTTGTGTCCTCCATCCTTCAGAAATAACTTTTTGTAGATTCATTTCAGCCCACTCCAATTTTTTCTCCTCAGGCCAGAATAGTTCACATGCATTTCATGATTATGCTACAAATTGAACCAGGAAAAGGTCTTTCAAACCAAATAACCACTACACTTCGAAGGTTTAAAAACAGTGTCAGAATAGGTGGCTCTTTCTTAATCTAAGGTTTTTCTACTGTTGAAGTCAGTGATACTCAAACATACCATTAAATAAATAGAAGTCCCATCACATCTCCTTCTGTTTTGCAAGTCTTGAATCTAACTGCCTCATTTCCGTATCTGACTGGGAACCTTTCAAACATACCTACTGCAGTCACTGCATCATTTGTTGGCATTATTAAAATAATCTTCTCAAAATAGAAAAGCAAGCAATGGGGCATCATGTTTCATAGAAGTGATCTTTATCTCAGAGATTTTACAATCCAATTTCCTTCATGCATTCTCTGCTCCACTGGGGCCTTTTATGTAAGGCATTCTCTAGAATAACAGTGTATTTCCATTTGTATCTCTTTTGTTGCACATAAAAGCTCAATTAGTATTCCAATTCACTGTCAGCCTGTACCTATTTAATGAACTTTTATCCACTTCCATGTTCCTTAAGTTTAATTAACTAAAACGGAGCTAGTAGCTAAGCATTTATTAAATACTTTTGGAATGAAAATATTTCTTTCCTTGAAAGTTTTTATGAAAAGTCAATAAGCAAAAATCTCTGAGTCCAGTCTGAATGTTCTAGTATTTTATTGTTGCTTTGCAATTTACTGTAGGAGCCAGCAAAGCATTATGCCAGTTTTAAGTTGTCCTGAAATTGGTTTTTAATCCATATATTTCTCTTGAGATTAGTTCCTAAGGAGTATTCCTTCCCAAGACCTCAACTATTTAACAGGAATGATAACAGAAAAAATGATTCAGATAAATCAGTGAGGAATATGAAGGAACCTCCTCTAAATGCAATGACTGAATCATACTTCACTATTCTGCCTTTGAGTTCAGGAAACAAGATGAACATCCAAATATGTATGTCTTGCCCTTTGTCAATGCATAACTCTATGTTCAGCAAATGGAAATTTGTACATTTTTTCTGGAAGCATCTTGTGAGATAGATTTCAGTGTGATGATGCTTTCCTGAACATTTTGCCCAGTGTCAGTATTTGTGTGGTGCTTCAACCTGCCATGGCTTTTTGCAAAGCTAATGTTGGTACCTGGAGATCTGAAGTGGGACACTTTTCTCTGAAGGCTCACTTCTGTCTGTTACAATGCAGTATTTTGACTGACACCGATCTCTACTTTTTAGATGAATGAGCTTATCTTTTACTTTGATCTTTTTTAAGGTCCTCTGAAGACTGAACCGTGTGCTCACTGCTGGGCATTCAGAACACTTGCCCTGAAGGGCCCTAGACAATTTAAGTCCCTAGTCCAAGAGGTAAATTTTCATTAGCTCCGTGTGCAATCACTGTACATAGAGAGAGATTATTTTAGAGAGTTATTTAGAGGAGCAATCTAGCTTAGATGCTGTGACTTTCTTCCTGGTGGAGGGAACATCTCTTCGTGGTTGTGGCACAAGATGGCTTGGCCACTTAATTACAAAGGCAGCATTTCTCCCTAGGTGGGTATTTTGCAGAGCTGCGTAAGTTGCATTGCAAATTATAAGGATCAGGACAGGAATAAAAGAGCAGCTATCACAGTTTTTTTCTGAGGCATTGATAGGGATGTTCAAGAACAGCTAAAGATGAGAGAACAGGACTGCTGGGAGTGGTAGAAGAACATGGATGTTATGTTGACCCTGTTAGATGGCAATAATTTTCCACTTTGCTTAATATTTCCTCTTTGGCATTTTAGATTTGCAACATGAACCGTCTCATGGCTTTCTGTTTACTCTGTTTTAAGTAAATTTTTTACAGATAAAGCCATAGAGAAATTTAAAATAGAATTTGAGCCACATGTATAAAGGTATTTTTTGAATATATCACTGGATTTTTCTATAATTTCTTTTATCACTTAAATAGTTTATTGTTACCCTTTCTACCGAAAAACAAAGAAGGTAGTCGTAAGAGATGCCCCATCACTACTTTTTTGCAAGGAAAGGAAAAGGTAATATTTCTACTGGGCTCACTATCTGGAATCCGTGGGATGTGCACTGGAAAAATCATTTGCTGCTGCCTGTGTGCCTGGTTACTCTACGCAGTGGTAGCTGCAGTTAATTGGTGGTTCTCTTCTGTAGGTAGGTTGAGATTTTCAAAGTTGCTCAGTAAGAATTAAGTGTCTAAAACTAAGAGCATTTTCCAGTTATGTAAATAAATATTCAAGTTTTGTTTAAATTTTCTTGTTTTAAAAGAGTATGACACTGTGTTTGTGTTCTTTTCCCTGAAGGAACTCTGCAGTCAGCATGTTACAGCAGAATCTGAGAAAAAAGAAGGAAGATATTTACACCTCTGACAGTGAAGGAGAAGATGCTTTTTGCTGTGATTTATAGAAACCAACATTAATCTCTATTGCTTTATACTATACTCACAATAAACAGCTTTGGAGATTGATTAAAGACTCTGGATGAAGCTTTCATTCAATTTCAACAGCTCTTTTTGCTCCATAAACTCAAAAGCAATAGAGATTATGCCTTAAACAAAGCCCTTGATATCCATCTCTAGGAGCACTGACTATTTTCAGTTCTTTGTATTAAAAGTTATACACGTGTATGCATGCATGTGTAATTTCAGGCTTTTATTATAGAGTCTATTCCACAACAAACGGAACAGCAAAATTGGATAAATATGCAATTTTGGACGTCTCATGTCTTTTCTTTGTCTTTCCTATTCCTTTGCCCCAAGCTTGATTGCTGATAACAGACATATTGCCCACTGCGGGTGTTTTTTAAAACTTCACACAAAAGAAAAACAGCTCTCTCCAGCCTCAGCAATGTTTCCTTCACCTCCAAAGGCAGCAGAGAATAGTTTTATTATTTCAGTTCTTATTATGGCAACACGATGAATTACATTATCAATTTTAGGAGACTTTGCCTCCATGTGCTTCTCTTGTTCTCTGTTACTGAATCCATCCTTAACGTCCTTCCTCTTTGTCTTTAGTCCCTTTTAAAAAGCCACGTTTTTACTCATTTTGAGAATTAACTCACATTCTGTTTCTTGTCTTCAGCCACGCCACCGACCTCCTGCTCTCCAGTCTCGTGTCTGTGTTCTTGTCTTCTCCTGGACAGATTCAACCTCTTTTTGAACTTCAGCACTTTGTTCTGGGAAACATATCTGAGAAACAGATCTGTACCTGAGAAAGATTCTCAGCTTTGGTCCTACCTTTTTATCTTCTATCCAGACTTCTTCAGAGTCCTACTCTACAGTTCTTCAGTGCAGTTTTGTCTCATGCACCTCATGGATAACTATAACTCTTCTTTTCTGGAATTTCACCTGCTCTTCCTTGATCCCTTTAATGAATAGTTATAATGAAGAACATGCATTTCTTGCCTGTGATGGTAATCTATTCACATCTTCCTCTGCCTTCCTGTTGCCCTCCTACTAACTCATCTCATGTGTCTCTGTCCCAGAATCAGGAAAGTGCTTAATGACTCTGCACTACAGATTCACACCGTTATGCCTGTATTTAGCTGATCAAGGTGTTCCCATCATGGTTATGTCTGCTGTGCTAGGCTTCCTACAATCCCACAAGATTCTTCAAAAATCCCTAGGGGCCCTGAGATGAACATCCCTCTTTCTGACATCATACATTACCAGTATCCATTTGATTTCTTCTCTTAAAATCTGCTTCTCTCTTTTACACTTGAATATCTTTGATGGTCAGAGAAGGTCACAGCAAATTTGGCAAGTTCTATGTTAAGACCTCTGTCTAGAGAACATCACTAATAAGAAAAAAAGGTAAATCTGAATTTCACATCTTAGACCTTTTCTATCTAGTCTTTTAAATGTAACCCGTTGGAGTTAGAAATTTATGGTTCTAGAGCAAGAAAGTTCAGTGTGATTCTTAGATGTCTCTTGAACAGGGGTAAACTGGAAACATTTACTACTGGTTGAACTGACTTATCTGTAAAGTGTCTACTGCTGGCCTTCTTAATTTACCTTCTTTCTGAAGGACAGTATACAACAGAAAAAAAACCTTTCTGTTTCATGATTTTGACCAACTTCCCTCTTAGAAATATGTCACAGGCAGGCTGATGCAACTCTTTGAACAACTGCACAAAGTCCTTTGATGCATAATATAAAATCAAAAAAAGAACAGTTGTATTGCCCCTGGTGATATTTCACATGGTGTTTTGATATCTGTTCTGTAGAATGTATGCTGATGTTGTTGACACCAGAAAAGGTTCTTTAGTGGAAGGAGTCTCCACTCTGAATTTTTAGGGAACTCACAGAGAGGAAGGGGTGATACTGTGAAGTCACAGCAGGAGTAATGCTGCAAAAATCTAGTAAGTGTTTTCAGAATGGAAAATGTTGGATGGCTGGAATACAAATAGCTTTGCCTTGTGATAGAATTGCTTGGTAAAGCAGAACCATATATAGATGGATACTTCAGCTCTCAGTATGAGCTGAAGCAGAGACCTCCAGAAGCCTATCCTGACTGTCTATACCCAAGCTAGAAAGAATCTATTAACTCTGGCTACTTGTAAGGTCCCTAGATCTGGATGCTGGCAAAAAGCATGATCGTGCATGTGAAGCTGCTGTATTACATAACGGTATTCAAGGAGTAGGATGCTTCTATATATTAAATATTAAACCCACAGATAACTATTACTAAGAAAAAGCCAGTCTCAATCAGGCTACTGTGAGATATGAAGATGTACTATAGTTAAAAGTAGCAGGAGGGGGCACTGCCAACACTGTACTTTGTAGGTGCATAATGGAAGAAAGCCTTTTCCATTGCAACTTTCAAAGTAATCTATTCTATTGGTTGTGATCTGTGCTCTTGAAAGTGAGCAAGAGTGTAACATTATGCAGAAAGAGAATACGTGATTAAAAAAGGCAAGTACGAACCACCTCCTTCCCAGAACAAACCCAGACAAAGGAACCTGAAGGCAGTTTGCGTATGAGCTTTCCAGGGACCTGAACAACAGCTTGCATGGATGAGCACAGTGCCTGTGTCCTGCTCATACCTGCAAAAGGACATTCGTTAATTAAATAAAGCCCCATTGCACACAGCTCTGTTTGATTATTATCAATGTGCTAATTTTGTCATTAGGAAAAATAAACAGCACATCTTTGCCACCTGCCAGATTTTGCACATTCAGACTGGTCCTTTCTAACTGTACTGGCTGCCTGGCAGGTGGGCTCCCACTTGGCTCTTCCTCCTGCAGCTTGCTCTGCTCCAAAAGCGAATCAGGGTCACACAGCTGCAGCAAATTGAGTTACAGTTATCCAATAAAACCCTAGTTAAAGGGTAACCATCTAGAAAGATGCTGGTGAGGTTGATGCATTTGGATGAACTTGCATGTGTGGGGAAGAGTGTGGAAAAAGTCCAGGTTTTGCAGTTTATTTACAATGAAAGAGTATGGGCTAGATTCCTCAACTGTCCTGCTTTATTATTTCAGTGGTACTCCAGAAGGGACATCCCTCAGAGGTTTCAGCCCTGCCACAAAATGAAGTGCAGCTCAGTAGATAAAACTCGAGCTTAGATCTCCAGTGATCTGGGGTTTGTTTCTGGATCTAGCACTGCCCCGTTGTGTGCTCCCAGCCAGGCCAGTGCTTGTTTATGTTTGTGCTGAGGCAGTGTGGTGTTGAGGCTCAAAGCCCATTTGGCTCGGCACCGTATAAGCATCTGATGAAATGACTCCCTTGCCCAAATGTGCAGAGGGAAAATGAACTAGCAGTGATCTCCATGCTGCCGTGTTTTGTGAGCTCTATGAATCAGACTTTGTGTGGTGTAGGAAGCCAGGCTGTGCTATTTGTGGTGTAGTACATCCTGTCCTACACCTGATCTGGATTATCCTCAGGCACTAGATACTTGATTTTTGAGGCAGCTGCATCTTACCCATTGAGTGTACTACTTGGAGGCACAGGAAGGGCTCAAGTAACATATTCCAACTAGGCACCTGAAGTAATCTGCTTCTCCCCTTGGTGAATGCAAATAATTAACATTAATTAGAGCTACGCACATGCATTAAGAGCAGTCTCCAGCACTCAGGGGAAATTTTATTTTCAATTAAGTGACAAAAGTACTTTAAAGGCTGATAGCTCTGAAAACAAAGAGCACTTCTGTGCCAAGATACCTGACTTTGTTTTAACCAAGTCTGCTCAGAAATTAAAGCCAAGAGCATCATATCTAAATGGTGTTGCCCACTGAGCCAGATCTTTCAACAGCATTAATTAGCCTTGGTGCAGCATACAGCTAGGCTGCATTTTTAGACATCTGGTAATGTTTCTGCATGTCACCAGGCTGCACCAGGATGATGTGCTGGATCACTCACTGAGAGGCTGAAAATCCCTCAGTATTTGGTAGTGCCATGAAGATATGGCCAAGGACATTGATGGTTTCCATGGCTGACAAAATGCAGGGAGACAGACTCTTCCAGGTACAGAAACTACATTGTATTACACACGTATTCCTAGAAGCTCCCCATAGCAGGGCAGTATAAGCTTCATATATTAATTGCCACACTCAAACTCGCATTAAATTTTTTTTCATTACAAAGTCCTGCATTTAGAAATTAGGAAATGCC
The DNA here is from genome assembly GCA_013398155.1 of Pedionomus torquatus. Taxonomy (NCBI): domain Eukaryota; kingdom Metazoa; phylum Chordata; class Aves; order Charadriiformes; family Pedionomidae; genus Pedionomus; species Pedionomus torquatus. Next base: position 249,315 of record VZRU01006687.1, on the reverse strand, counting down.
AGAGCAGGGCAGCCTTGTTACCTTGACCACCTGGTCCTTTTGCATTTTGATGGGCTCTTCTCATCGAGTCACGTTCTTTTATTTCTCTGAGCACCTGTCTGATTGGCAAGCAGGATGGATAAGGCTCAGAGGACATGCAGATGTTTGATACTTCTTATTAGCTTTGTCATTCAGCATGTGGCCCTATGCATTATTTACTATGGATTCACTGAAGCTCGTAAGGCAGAATCTTCCTCTCCCTTATGGACTTTTTAATGAAGTTCTTTCTGTGCAAGCTTCCTTCCAAACAGTCTGGTGTTCCTAAAACTGTGGTGAGGTATTTAGCTTCTTTCTTTATAATGCAACCTGAATATCATTTATCTTCCTCATGAAGCACTTTTAGATCCTGTTGCTCAGTGGCGTGACTTGGCTGTAGCCCATTTCAGCAGAGTTCCAGCCACACTGTGGCCCGTTCCTGGGACCAGTTAATAGGGTTATATTGCTTGGCAGAGTGTCAGAAGCAGTTGCCCAGTCAAACTATGAAAAGCCCATTGGTCAGAAGTAAAATAGATCTTTTCCCAACAGACATGAGGCTTGCTTTTCAGAGCAGGTAGAATTTAACAGCAAATCAGAGACAGCAATCTGTTGCCAGCACTGGTTTAGGTTAAGACAATGTTAGGAGAGAGGATTTCCAGATGTCTGGGTTAGTCTCTGCTGAAGATGGTGCCCTTATTTCATTTGCGTCTCTGTTGTCTCACAGTAGTTCACTTGCAACACTGAATCATGGTGCAGAGAAAACCTAAGCAGAAAAAGGCACTAGTTAATGCCAGGATGCATTTTAAGCAAGGCTGGCTCACTCAGAGGGGGAGCGCCTCATACGGAACATCATTGCGCAGACAAAGGGAAGGATTAGGTAATTTCTGCATTCAGTCACTCCAGATTGGAAGAAAACTGTATTGCCAGAGCGTGGCTGGCCTCGTTGCAAATGCCCTGGCGGTGGTGCCAGGGAGGTGGATTCTCCTGCCTCCATGGCCAGCAGCGGCTATGCACCACCGGCTCTCCCGGAGCCATTTCACCTTGGCACGTCGTACCCCGCAGGAGCTGGCGTGCCACCTTGCCAGCCGGCAGCCGGCCACCTCCACAGATGGGCAGGAGCGGTGGTGGGCCAGGGGATACACGTGCACATCAAATTGCCTTCCCTCCCACCGTGGTGTAAAGCCTGACAAACCGTGTTGTCAGTAATGAAAGCTGTCACTGGCAAAGATTTCCTCTCATTATTTGCGGTTCACGGTGTTGGTAAGGTTATTTTCAAGTCAAGCAGTTTTTCAACAATGTATGTTTATGCAGATCATTTAAAACAGTAGCTTGTCACATGCTTTATATTCATGGAAACTTCAGAGAGCACTTTTTAAAGCCCATGCAATCTGGATTTAATTTGCATTTTAATTAATATTTCAAATGAATTCCTTGGCCTCGTTTATTTATTTATTTGAGCCTTCGAGAGCAAAGACCCTGTCAAAGTCCTGAAATTAGGAGGACTGGGATTTCTTTGAGCACAGCTTTTATTTGGCCATACTGTCCAAGATATGTCTGGCTAATTTTTAGTATTGAACTGAATTAGCTGCTTTGTAGCTTAGAGTCAAGCTTGTCATATGCTTTATGGCAGAGGCTGCCACAAACTCACTTTGCAAGAGAGGGAAATACTTGAATCCTCTCTTGAGAGGGATACAGTTTAAAATAGAGTTTCAAATAAATGAAATAAAAATTTAAAAAGGAAAGAAAAAGAACCTCTGTCTTCTAAAAACATTGAGGTTACATGTAGATCTTATGGAAAAATTGGAGGCTACTGTTCAGGAAACCATTAATCATATGCTTAGCCTTTTCTTGTGTAAAGTGCTTAGATGCATAACTCAGATTACGCAGCTGCTTATGTTTCAGAAATTAAACAAAGCAAACCAAATTAAAAATGAAATAAATTCTATTCAAGCAACCAAAATTTCAAATATGTTTGAAATTTAGTGCAAGAAAACACATTTTCAACTGTCCCAAACAGATGTGTTATTCTCGTTAACAACATCTAATAATAAATATTCAGGGTCAACTCTGAGTTCCTTATATTGGGAACATGAACGTTATGTTGGTTGGCCTGTTATAGATGGTGAAATGGTGAATAACATGATGCATAGTAAGGGGCTGCCCACACGTAGTCAGTATAGAAATAGTAACACTGAGCTATAACAGTTCTTACTGCCTGAAGATTTCAAGGCAAATAAGCAGGAAATTAGCAATTAGGGAAATTAACTTTATTATCTCCATATTAGAATCAGAGAAACTGAGGCAGGATGCAAAGCATCAACTGTTTTAAAATCAGCAGCTATCTGGCAGCAGAGCTGGAAAGAAGACATCCATCGGTTCAACACTGATGAACACATCCCTGGCAGGAATCCAGTCCCTCTTCTTGATCGGGGAAGCTGCAGGGTGATGAGGAAAGAGATGAAACTCCACTAGTGGCAGGGTTGACAGCTCCAGGGGTGCAGCAGGGTGGCTTCTCATATAGATGGATGTCTCCAGTGATTGTGGCTATCTCCAAACATACTCAGTGCCCTGAAACCTTTCCCTATGGTATTTGGCATGAGGACTTTAAGGAACACGTTTCACATTGTTTTGCTTTTTGACACCTTTGGCTTTTCCAGACTTGCATATATTTATTAAGATGATTATTCAAACCTTGATCCATTTGCAGAATGGGTTTGTAATCCTCTGCTCCAATTTTTAAGCTTCATACTTCTGAAAGTGCCATATTACAAATGTGTGACTGTTAGAATAATCCACCATAAATTAGATGATAAGAAGATAATCACATGCCATAGAGTTTATGTTTGTAAAACCAATAAAACTCATCTCAGTTGAACCTTTTCCCCTGACCAAAACAAACCAACCAAGTGACCGGACCACCTCCTCAGTTATTGATTGCATTTAACCCAAATTTTTTTCTAGAAAATTTTAATTTGCTCATCTGTTTTTCAATAATCAAAGGATCAAGGTTATCATTCAGTGTTCAGTTTCTCTCTGTTAGAATCTGCTAAGAACTTTGTAGGTAGCTGTCTGGCAAACACATCCCATAACTGCTCTCAAGGTGTGAATGCTCTCAGTGATGGTGAGGAACAACAGGACTCCAACTCCTTTTTTAGAATCAATGCAACCTACAAAGTGCAAATTTCAGACTTCTATAATTGAAGAGATACTGATTTATAAGGTAATTTAGCATGAGATTATGGCATCAGGAGATTTTCCCCTGAAATCATTTCAGTTTTTTTGCTATATAGTTTCTTTCTCTTTTTCTTTCTTTTTCTCAATCCATGCCCCAGCTCCCCCCCAGCCCAGTCAGCACTGTAACTAATGCCAGCTAATACCCATGAGAATTGCAAGGAAATCCACCTTGACAAAAAAGTGCAATTAGGGAAGCTGCTGCCTTTGAGCAATAGGCAAAATATTTAGGATAGCTACTGGCAGCAAAATGCAGGACAGGGCTAGAGGGAGGGTGGGAATCAACGCAGCTTGGTGCTTGGAGCCATTTCACAGCGTGAAAGCTCTTCTCTTCAACCTCGTGTTAAATAAGAAGAATTATGAGGCAATGGACTGGGATTCTGAGCATTTAGACAGAGGAGGGTTACCTTTTCCAACAACTTCCACTCTGATCCTAAACCTTTCAGCATCTCACTGTTCCTCCATTCTGCAGCTGCAAAAGAGGGATTTGAAGGAACAGACACTGCCTTTCTTGCCAGTTTATAGTCAGTCTTTCAGCACATTTCATTTTATTAACAGCTCCCAACACCTCCTCCTCCAACCAGGCAGAGGTGGTGGAATTGGACTCCAGATGTAGCCATTAAAAAACATTGCCAAATTAGGACAATTTTAAACTTTGTGAAAGCCACAAACATGTTAAAGAACACACACACAGAACAGAAAACTTTTATGTTTTGCTTACACAGAACAAAATGAAATGGGCAATATGTCACTTTTCCCATGTTCTGAAAATAATCAGATAATAATCTGATGCTGAAATTGCACTAATAGATTCTTGGCAGACAGTTATATTTTCCTATACAGATTTTTTTTCTCTGTGTTTTGCCAACATGTCACTCATTTTTTACATTCATTTATACTTAGATATAAACAAAATGCTATAAATTAGTTCCATTTGCAGTTAATTTTTCTGGTGAAATATGTATGAACAAATACGTCGTCTTTGTGCATTTCAATTAAGAGCCTTCAATTAGTTTTAAAACCCACAGCGCTTCTCAAATGTTGCACTGCTTCCATTCAACAGTGAGGAAACCCCAGCAAATGGTAGGCCTGAGGCTGTTAAATTGGGGTCCTAACAGACCCTGCTCCTCCAGGCAACCCCAGCGAGAGTTCAGAAGACTCTATGGAGGCTCGCAACTGAAAATGATGAGGTTAGAAAAGTGGTATTTTAATTTATAAACGTGTGCAATTTTCAAAGAGACCCTCCATGGACATTTTATAAACCACGGTGAGATTTGTGTAGTACTGTGTGAAGGAAACACAGGAGACGTGAGGTAGGGAGGAAAATGGTGCTGGCAGGATGGACACGTGCTACTGGTGAGTCATGTGTCATGACTTGAGAAAAGTTGGTGCAGAGTTGTCAGGAGTATACTGCAGGGCCTTGGGCAAAATTCATTTTGTTTTTTGGTGCTTGATTCTCCTGTTGGTTCTAGTTTTGTCTGTTAAGGTCTGAAACTATTTGGGATTGAAATTGTCTTCTAGTGTGTGACAATACACAGTCCCTGATACAACAGAGTTCTTGTATGCATGATGGTGCTAGTATAATATGTATAATGATAATTTGCAGTAGATCTATAATGATAATTTACTGTAGTATCTATTCCTGAAAATTAAAGGATGAGGGTTTTTCAGGGAGAAAATCCCATAAAGAATTATAGTTACTAATTTAGAGAATGTGCCAAATCTCTACCTAGTGACTTTCATGGGAACTGAGTCAGGCCCCATCCCTCTCTTTTTAATTAAAAGTCTGTTTAAAAATTTTAATTATTGAGTGCTACAGATATCACCAAGGCAGTAAGGAGTGATGGAGCAGAACTACAGAGAGCTGTATACATGCTTTTAGTTGCAAAACCTTTTTGGGTTTTGTGAACAAGTCAAGAGCTGAACGAAAACAAATGCATGGATTTGGGGATATTTTCAGAGTACTCCCTCAAATCTTGAGACACCACATGAATGAAAGCATGAAAATACTGGCCTAGTCATTGAACAAGGACCTTTTGAGCACTAGCATTAGGGGCTGCTTGGGGGCTGGAAATGATATTTTGGGAGGGAATGAGACATTGTAGATAGGAAAAGGGATAGTGAGAAAAGACTTTGGACATCGAGAGAGGACCGTCTTCCTGTGATGGAGGAGAAGAAACAAGAAAGTAGCTATGTAAAGTAAAATTATAACCCTTTCTTGAAGTATTTCTGGATATCTAGCCTTGATTCTCACAAGTCAAAGTTCCATGAGGGTAAGCACAACAAACTTTTAATGAGAGAAGTGGATACTGGAAGCCTCGTGGGAGCTGGGGTCAGAAGGGCAAATTTTGTTTCTTTGTGGTTGTGTGTGTGTTGATCAGTCTCTAGATATTTTGCATTCAGGTCAAATGTAGATGGAGATGTTGGATGAAGACCTACAGCAAACACTGTCTGAATGCGATCTCAGTTGTTCTAACATGCCTGATAAATGTAGCACAAAAAGATAGTTTAATTTCTTTTAGAAGATGTGATCATCCTGAAATATGGTACAAGGCAAGAATACAGCAAAGCATAGGGTTTACAGAGAGAAGGTCAGGAGGTCTTAATCTTCTCCTAAGGAAGGAAGAGCTGTAAGAATGTTTAAAGCTAGAATTAGGCAAAAAAGGGAAGGACAGGAATATGGTTCATTAAGATGTGTGCAGGACTGTGGGTTTCAAAGTGACACAGTGTTAAAGATGAGTTTTAAATAGAGAATAAAGATGACAAAAATAATTAATTTATGGTTCGCAGCTTACACCGCCCTTAATATGGAAGCAACATAGCTGGAGAGTCATTTGTTTTTCTCTGGTTTCTGGTTACTTTTAAATCTTTGGTACCAAAGCACAATAAAAATCTGAGTAACTTTTGTGTTTGGAAATCTGTTGTTACTGAAGCACAGTGGCATCTAGAAATCCTTAGTGAATACAGCCTCACTGTAATAGGTATGGTATATTTAGTTAGACTTGGGATTTCAGACACCTGGCATTATTTTTTGGGTGAGTGTTGTGATGAAATTACTGGATGGTAATCTCTAAACTGGGGAATAATCTTCATTTCGTCCTTCCTTTTTCCCAGTTTTACTGTTATGCTCTGTAACACCTTGCTAGTTGTGGGTGCAGAGTCACACAACTGAATCTTGACAGTGGCAGAGATCTGTAAAACAGTAAAACTGTGAAAATTAGAGGGTACATTTAAAGACATCAGAACAATCACCCAGGCTGAGACAATTTCCATCTCATAAAGAGTAATAATCATAATCAACCTGGTAACATTGAGAAAAGTAATGTTAGGAGTTATGAAAGAAAATGGGGAAAAGCTTTTTTCAGCTAACAGGCTAGAAAAGACTAGAAGAGAAGTGTCCTGCTTTTCTTTCCTCTGTTTTGTCTCTATTCAACTGATGGATGCTTACCGGTACAAACAAATATGATACACCCTGTGCAAAGTTGTTGCACGTAAGAATAATTAAAGGCAATTTAAATAGTAAAATAACTAATTAATGACATTTACAAAGTGCTTAAGCAATGTGCTTATGCAAATCAGGCATCTTCTCAGCAAATGGCTTCTTCAATTGTAAACGTTTCTCCCAGGCTTTCACCAATTAATGCTTAGCTGTAATAGGTCCCCTTGGGTATGTGGGCTTTCTAGCACAGAGGGATTCAAATATTCTTCCATTTTGTGCTGCACTAGTTTTGAAGGATTACCAATTTGCTTTTCTTTCCTTTTAAATGCTCTATTTCCCTCCCCAAGATGACTCTCCGTATAATATGGATGATCATAGAATCATAGGATCATAGAATGGTTAGGGTTGGAAAGGACCTTAAAAATCATTGAGTTCCAAACCCCCTGCTATGGGCAGGGACACCTCCCACTAGAGCAGGTTGTTCAAAGCCCCATCCAGACTGGTCTTGAACACTTCCAGGGATGGGGCATCCACAACTTCTCTGGGCAACCTGTTCCAGTGCCTCACTACCCTCACAGGAAATAATTTCTTCCTAGTATATAATCTAAATCTCCCCTCTTCCAATTTAAAAATGTTACCCCTTGTCCTGTCACTACAGTTCCTGACAAAGAGTCCCTCTCCAGGACTCTGGAGTAACATGATATGTTCCTTATGTTAGTCTATTTTTTGTGTGAGGAAATTGACTTTCAAAGTAGCAGGTGCTTAATCTCTTACAAATGAAACTAAATGAGTTTTCTACTAGGTGCCACTAACAATGTTGACCCTGTGCAGCAACATGCTTGTTCCATGGTGGCATCTGAAAGACTTATTTAGGGATTTTTTTTTGCACAAAAAGTGTCTAAGGTGCTTTTTAATCAGAGCTAAAAACTACGTGTCCCAAGAGGAAAGATGGGAAAATGAAGTAATGAACCATGAAGTCACTTCACAACTCGAGGCTTTTTCCCGCCTACTGTTTGTGTTGTGGTCCAGGGAAATGTACTCAGTCTATAGTTATAAGAATAGTTTTATGTCATTGGTACAATCTAACATTCACAGATACTTTAGTACTATGACTATCACTATCTCTGTTATTATTAGTTTAAGATGTGGCTACTGAGGAGCTATAGTTTGTTGTCCATGTGATGAAAGCACAGCAACATTCCCTCATACAGCACGCTGGCCAAAGCCTTGTTCCTTTAATTTGACTGCTTTTGCCTCTGAAATGCAGGCTCCTAATTATTATCGTTGAAGGGAATGCTGCCAGGAAGGATTCACTTTGGAGATGGCTTGCTTTATTGGCAAGGCAACTAAACCTGACAGTGAAGGCTGTCAAGAGGAGAGTGGTGTGTTTTTACTGAGTAGGAGGGGATGACAGGGAGAGTCCACTGTGCATACTGTTGGCTGAGAAAGGCCATGAGAGAGAGATGCTCGCGTAGCGGAGAGGATTTGCAGTGGAAAGAGACAAGAGATCAACAAGGAGGTGGAGGGCTGGGAGGAGGGGTAAATGTGGGGATAGCAGCATAGCAAGGGCTTTTAGGAAAGAATGGAGGCTGTTCTGAATAGGCAAGAGAGACTACTTCTCTCTTCTCTTCTTATTCTCTTCTGTCTTAAAAATTACTGAAACCTCCATGTGTGGGATTTTCTTCAGGCTACCAGCTACTTAGCTAGCTTCATGTGTTTGCAACAATTGTACCATCTATTCCAGTCCAAAATTCCATGTTATTGTATCTAACACAGGAGCTGACACAGAAGGAAATGGGGTGGTGGGAGCAGGGGAGGCAGAGATGCAAAAGAGGGATCATGCTACAGATGTAAAAAACATGAGAGACAAAAAGATGATAAGAGTGAGTGGAGAAGGCTGTTGGAAAAAGAATACCTCAGGCTGTGAAGCAGGCCATTACTACTGAACACTGACAGGTAATCTTTGCAGGTAAAGGGCTACAAGTGACATTCCATCTCAACCACTTTAATTTTCACAGCAGAAGAGTGAAATGAATCCATTTGGACAAAAAGTAAGACATTTTGCTGCTTTTAGTTAATGCTTCATTGAAAGGCAGAATAGAAAACAATTAAAAAATCATATTTTAGGGTATTATCAGATCCTAAAAAGTTCTGCCAAATATTAAATACCTCGTGTTTATATGCACTTAAGTAAAATGAGAGCAGAATTTCAGCTTTTATGAGTGTAATGGAGCAGATATGGCTCTTAGGCCTGCAACTCTTCCCTTTCACAGCAGGGCAACTGAGGCACGGAAAGACAATGTCTTAGGTCTTTCAGATCTTAACTTTCCCTGGAAACAGCAGGTGTTAAATTCTTCAACACCTCAAAGAGACTGGTGTTAAATGATTCACTGAAGATCACACAGCAGAAACCCATGAGGAAATAAAGACTTGAAGCTGGAAATCTCAAGCCCTAGTTTACTGCTTTAAACATCAGAGCATTCAACACTTCTACTGAAGCTGAACTAAAGTTTCAAGTGTTGTGCCTGGTCTCATTTTAGATTTTTCAAAAACATGATTTCTAAACTTTATTACAGGGGATGGACCTCTATTCTGTAGCATCGGTGGAATTCAACCTCCTTTGGTGGGATTGCTCATCTGTAACTGAGGTAAAAAAGTGGGTCTCTCTCAGATACATTTTACTTTGGTATAAAATAGATCTTCCTTTAATTGTATAGAAGCCATTTTAAACACAAACCCCAAGGAGTATATTTACTCATCTTACCAAAAAATGGATCAAGCAGTCAAAAATGGTGATATAAATACTTAGAATTTTTACAGAGCTGTGCCATATTTTGAGATGCATCGAGACCTTAGAATTTTTCTTACAATAAACACTATACGTTACAATTAGTGATATTTTCTATTAAACAGAAGAGTAAATGAACTGAGAAACAGCTTCAGAGAAAAGTATATGTTCAGCAGGCAATTAAAACATATAGGTATTTATTAATTTTCATGTACATTATAAAATGTCCAAGTCCAAGAAACACATGAAAAATTCAGAAACTAAGGGACTGTCAGACAAGGTCTACTAGTTTCAGCAAGAAGGAAATTGAAAAATTGCATAGAAAGAACCATGCTATAATTAACTACTCAGCAGCTGTGAACAGGGACAATATTAGCCAAGTCATATATTGCAAAGGAGTTATCAGGAGAATCGAGAATTTGTTGATGCTCAGTGCTTTGATTTTTTTGGTACTGCATTTGCAGTTTTTACTGACCTATTTTCAGAACTGACCTATTCATTTTTTGAAAACAATGCCATTACATCTGGAAAGTTTTTTTTCCCCCTTTCTAATTTCCTTTTAAGCGTGAAACAAAGCGTCTCTTTTGGATGTTTGCATCAGAAGCAGGATGGTAAGAAGCTGCACCCATGATCTAGACCTAAATTTAGCAGTTTACTTTGCCATAAGCTCATGGAGGCTGGCATACAGGTCCTGAGGAACAGGCTTTGTGCCAATGAGCTTAAATATTATCATATATTTCCATTTGAGAAATATCAACCACTAATAAATATGCCAGAGTGTAGGGGCCTCTTTCATATATCTTAGCTGGATTAGAAACCTTTTGAATTTTCATCAGGCTTGCAGTCATTTTGCTTGTTACATTCCTTAGAATAGTCTCCCCAATAACCTTCAGAGATGTTATTTCTTCTCTCCAGGCATTACCCTGAAATCATGACTCAGTAAGAAAACTAGATGGGGGAAAAAGCGCTTGTTTCTCTCTGTGTATTTGTATAATCAAATTGACACTTAGTGCTTATTAGTGAGCTTATTAGTTCTCACCATGGAAGTCCTTTGCAATCCTGGAGGTGTTCTTCATTCTGTAGGACAGAGCAAAATGATGAAAACAGCTCTGTCAGTTGCCACCACACTGGGTTTGTTTCTCAAGGGAGCAGGAGTGGATAGGAATGTAACATTGCTTTTGGCAAGGAGATGGAGCCTCATCTCCTGGAAAGTAAACTGTCTGCAAATGAGGAGGGGACAGAGTCCATTTCCTTAACAGACAGTAGCATCTCATTTCTGGAAGAGGAGAAGACTGATTTCCCACATGTTCTCCAATCCCAAGCTACACTGAGTTTTATGGAGCAACAGTAAAAAACAGTAAATACAGGCGATCTGAAGTCAACACGGGGTTTTCATAGTGCAAAGAGTCTTCTGCATTGGCTTCTGCCAACAAGGTTTTACATCCAGATGCTGGCACTAGCATGTGGCTCCATAGCTACTGGAGAAAGCAGGGTTTCTCCTGAGGATGTTTCAATGAAGGAGCCTAAATAAATAGTGCAGCCTTATCTGGATGAAGGATTTTCCTCCAGCAGCAAAGCAGAAGGGTTGAAGGAGTGCTGCATCCTCACAACCCCTCTGAGCTGGGCTGGGGTCCCCACCGGTGCATGGCAGATGAACCGCCCCATGGGACATGTGTAAATAGCAGGTGGTGGTGGTGGTGAATTTCAGCAGAGACATCCTCCTCTGTGGCTGCTCACTCTTTTCTTCTGTTTCCTTAGTCTGGTGCGTGGGATGGTGGAGCTGAAGATGACTTGGGATGCCGTACTAGAAATATATGAGGTGCCAGCACAAGAAACAGAAGGTCAGAGGGAGCTGGGCCATCAGGGGAGCTTAAACTAACCACTTAAGGAAAGGAGATGTTAAGCCCGCAGCCTTCTCTAGCTTCCTGTATAAAGCTGAGCAAAAGAAATAATACTACCAACAGTAACCCCTCCATAGGAGAGCAATTCCTGGTTTACAGCCTTCCCAAGCAGAGATGCCCTCAAAGCCTCTTTGCTGAGATTTATATAATCTCGGATTCTCACGTAAATTTGTACTTGGTGACCTGGCAGCAATCAAGGCAAAGAGGCGCTAACTGGGAAAAGATCCTGCTTCGTTTTGTTTAAACGTTCAACTTGTGCTGTGAAATTGCATTTGTAAGAGAGGAATAAACTCTGAAGCCCTTCAGCAGAAATGGATTTCACATATTTAGTGAATGCCTCAAGGCAATTTCTTTTCTTAATGGGATCTGAGCACAGCTTTAATTTTTCACATTTTATAAGGCTTTTCCTTGAAATTACTTTTTATGTGGTTCCTCTGTTAATGGATCCTCCACACTGAGGCAAAAGTAAGAGAAAAAAAATCTTCAGAGAAGGAAAAAGTAGAATCATACTGGGAAAAAGTCACATAATAAATTGGAGATTACAGGCACTAAAACTGTCTTCCATATTTTTCTTTGATAAATGCTGGTCCTATCTCCTTTAGATTTTGAAGACATTAAAATATCAAGCCAAATCTTTGCTTTTTTTTTTTTATTTTTTTATTTTTTTTTAAAAAGAGTATTTTGCTAGCTGGATAGAGAGCCACAGGAACTATTTCCTTACGATATTTAATTGCCCTGGGAACTATGTCAGTTCTGATACAATATAATATTATGCTCCTAGGCGGGAGTAGTGACCTCAACTGAAAAAAAAGTGTGCAGACCCTTTGTTCAAAATAAGACAAAAAAAGATTAACTCTCTTTCAGAGTTTTAAGGTTCCTGTTTTCTAACAACAGAGTAACTATGGTGGATAGCAAAGGCAGGGCAGGATAATTATTTTTTTTTTTCTATGAGGTTGCACAACTAAATAGTTGAATTTAATGTAACTCCTGGAAAAAACTCCTGATTTATTATTGAAGTCATTAGTCTCTTCTGCTTTTGCCACTGGCATTTTACAACACTCATGGCATTTGATCTTTGAAAACTTCTTTCTTTTAATGCAGCTGAGAAATGATTTTACAAATAATAAGAATATAGATAGTGTTGTTATAATAATGAGGGACTTTTCTGAGATGCTTAATGTGACAAAGATACCTTGTGTTTTTCTTAGACCTAATTTTCCCTTAAAAAATAAAAATGTGCTGAAGAAGAGTCCCATTATTGATCTGGAATCCAAAAGAGTTAGTTTCTAGTCACTATAATTGACAAAGGCTTTTACAGCTCATTAACTGCAAGATTATGTGGCACAATTCATTAAAATTCTGTTTCACTGAATGCATTGGTAAACACCTTCTGAGAAGTTTATCACTCTTTGCATAATGCTGAGCTTTCTTTCAGCAGATACATTTCTCTGCTGCTGTTTACTGATATCAGACTCTGGAGTAAGTTATAGTACAAAAATGCTATCTTCTCCTAGCAAAGGAAAAAAAAGGAATTGTGTTGACTCTGAAGCGTAACAGATATTAATTAAACATTGCTATACTATTTCCTTTAGACCACTGTATTTATGAGATGTCTTATTCCCTTAGTTTGGCACAAATGTTTTGCAAGAAGAGTTTGAATTTTAGTATAAGTGTGAAACAAAATTTACAGGACAAGCCATATTTATTTTTCCTTTCTCTGCAGCGGAGGAGGAGAGCACTGCATTCCAGCCAGGAAAATCACAAATAATCTTCTCCTCTTGCCAAATAGATTTCAATTCTCTTTCCTCCAGAAGCATTTATCCAGGAGAATATCTAAACTATTTCTTGCAACTGTATGAGTAAATAAGCCTTGTGCTGAAAATACAAGCTGGGCAAAAACCGATGAGAGGTATAACACAGTGTGAGAGTAGAGTATACTGAAGCGTAGACAAGTGTCCCATTTTTATTTTACCATCAGGGATCTCCTATCACTGCTGGTGCATGTGTTCCACTTTTAATCATAATTACAGCTTATATCTTTCATGTATGAGTGGAGCAGATGCTCGTATGTCTGCTGTTTTACGAATCTGAATGGACATGGTCCGTCAAAGCACAGAGGAGGTGAGTTTCCAGCAGAAAGAGATGGAAAGGGATGTTTTGTGCATTCTACAACATCAACAAAATGTTTACTATGGTTTGGCTTCATCTGACCAAGAGTATGTACCTATAACTGAATTAGTCATATTAGGCACCCTTTTGTCTCTGTAGAGAGATGGTGACCACAGTAAGCAGAGGCAAGTGGGAATTTTATTTATCAAACATCTGTGCATAAAAGTACTCTAAACTCCATCAATATTGACTAAATTTTCCTTGACTACAAAGTCAAGGCAGCATGATTGTTTGAGAAACAACCTTCTACTTTGTCAACAGATAAAGGTATCAGAGAATACTTAACTTCTGTCACCTTGGTGGGTCCCTAGTCCCTCCTCTGTACCTGCCTGGATGCTTCTGCCACCATTGCTGTAATACAGCTGTGACAGCAAGATAAAATTTGTTCCCACACGAGACCTGATTCACTGTGTTATTGCTCTGTTCTCATGGAAGAAGAACCTCACTGAATTTATGCACTTAAAATCAACTAAACAGTAAGAAAATAGGTCTAATGTGGTGAATTTAAGACAATAGCCTTGTGTTATTTCACCAGAATTTTTGATGCAACTGTGTTAAGACACCAGAAGACAAGGCAGTAACTGCTACTCTTGTTTACTCTCACTAGCTGTGGCTGTGGCTTGATGATGCTTTTATGCTGACAGTTGTATTATTGGCAGCCCTAGTGCTGACAGGGCCAGTTTAGCTAATTGATATAAAAAATATGCTTTTCTCACATACCTGAAGTATTTCTTTGACTCAGGACATGAAAACATGCCGGTTGGGTTGTTACTTTAATTCATGTGACACCAAAGTAGCAATTGAGATACAAATGTCTTTTTGGCGTGGATAGCTTTAATGCAACACAACTGACAAGATTTTGGTTTGTTCTAGTGAGTTTTATGTTTGTCAAATAACATGGTGGTACAGATTCTTACAAAGAAATGACTGAATTTTCTATTTCAATGCACGAGAATATTTTTTTCCCTAAGATAAGATATGTCTTTTTTTTCCTGTACTCTGGGCAAGTACCATCTTTGCATTTATAGATTCATTGTCTTTGAAGACATTAAACATATATATTTGGGAGGGGGGGAGGGGGCATGTGTAAACATATTCATGTATGTGTACATGTTTAAGTATGTAGGCTATATTAATAAATAATAAATAAAAAATTCAACATTCAAGCCCCATGTCTGGACCATCCAGAGAAGGAATTTGAACTGAGATCCTTTACAACTCAATAGAGTATTCTACCTGGCATGCTGTTCTAGTCAGGCTTGTAGTTCTGTATGGAGAACATTGCAAAGCTTTTGTTAGCTGCTGAGACAGAGCACATCCTGTAGAAACAAACAAAATCACACCTCAGGTAAGCCTTTTCCAACATGAATACGAAAGCTCTACTTTCAGATATTTGGAAGAGGGGCCAGAACCTCTTTGATAAAGAAAACAAGAGTATGAACTCTGAACTTTGTCTCCCAGGAGCATGGAGACAGAGATTTAGAATTCACTGTAGAAAATACTTTGGAATTTGACTCTTCTTTTTCAGTGTTTTAAGTTAAAGCATATGAAGAAGATTCTAATATTGAAGTGCCTCCTTTCCATTGGTATATTCTTTTGCTTGGAAATGGTGTACTACTGAAATGGCTCAGGCATGATACATTCTGGAAGAGTATTTAAGAGACAGTAAAAAGCTGCACATCAAACACCAACATGACATTTCTAAGTCTTTTAGGTGTATTTATTTCAAGCTCTGAGAAATGCTTTGTTTTTATTTTTATGAAAGTGAAAATGACAGAAAAAAAATCAATTTGTGGGCAGCCTTCCACATACGCATTCTTAAGACTTCCTTACCACCTTAGTACCAATAAAACTGAGAAAGCCAAGAGTTATTATGAAAATAAAATTGCTGCTAGTGAAATGCTTATCTTTTCACATTCCTTGTTTACTGGGAGCTGAAGACATGGTTGATAGAACTGATTGAAATCTAGACAGTTGGCCATTCTCATTCACCTGAGATTTCATGGCTTCCACTTCAGTTCCGTCAGTGCTAGCTTGAACCTTAAAAAATGTCAAGCTTCACAAAAACACAGCTCAGAGGCAGGACCCTTGATGCTTGTAATTTTCAACTTGTCAAAGTAAATATGGTTTGTATTGTATTTATTTCCCGAAATGTGAGCAGACAGCATTCTTTCCTTCACAAGGGGATATAAAGCAATTGGGCAATTGTTTTAGAGATGTGTCTTTTGAGGGCACACAACTTTTATTTGCAGGGTTCCTCTTCTCATACTTTTTTGTCCGTTCTGTGCCTTAATTGTAGGGACTGATTCTCCACTCCAACAACACTTTTACTCCCATGTGTCTCCATTGCTGTAGATGACATGCTGCTACCGGCATCACCAGGAGCTAAATGAGCCCAGAGGTTTTTCCCACTTCATTAGTAAAAGCAGCTTTAAAAGACATTGCATTTCTTAGTTTGCATTTTCTTGCTTTCAACAGAAAGCTTTGCTTTTGTAACTTGTCTTCATTTATTAGAACAGGCTGGGAATAGATTTAGTTTGATTATAGCTCATTGGAAACCTTCAACAGGACCACTGGCAGCTGAAGGGGTGTAGTGCATTCCAAGCATTTTTGTCACTGCCTTAAGTTTTCCAGTCAACTTCCTTAATAGCAGGAATATGGTGACACCTCCCACCTCCCTTCTTTCTCTCTGTATGACTGTTTACAGTCCTTAGCTCTAGGTCTTTGCAAAATACATATGAAAGAGACTTTGGGTTCAGCCATAACTATACTTGTTATTCTTGACTGAATTATTTTCTTCTGGGCAAATACTGCATTAATGAATTGGCAACAATTTCTTGCCTTTTTCTTTTCACGGTGCTGAGGAAGCAAGACACTCACTTTGCCAGTTTATATTAAGGTCTGGCCTTTTCTAGTATAATGTTTAGATGAGAGAATTATCCTGGATGGGCACTTAGTCTCACTAAGTCAAAGTTCTCCTGCTTTATCTAAAATAATGAAATGTTTACATAATAGAGGTTTTGTACTGAAATCTGCCTTCCTCCCAGCAGAGCAAACCAGCTATTAGCATATAGCATCTCTTTCCCTTTGTGGATATTAAATCATCAGAAATTTTTCACTTGATATAAAATAATTAAACAACTCTCAGATCAAAAAAAGAGAGAAAAAGAATCAATATCCCAAAGCTGAATGCTCTCCTGGAAGGAAGTGAATTTAGTTTAAATCTTGCTATGGTAAATGCCCATCCCTAGAAAGAGGTGTAATGTCTGTAGTTTTGTGATCAGATCTCAGGCAAAGGTCTGTCTTTAACAATAGGATGACCACAATAACACAACACAGGTTTTTGGAGAAAAAAATCCCACAACAAACAGTTCCTTTTTTCCCTCTTTTTTTCCAAGACAGCAAACATGCTGAGCAGATTTGTGGACCTACTCTTTGGCCTTGGTTTGTGGCAGAGAGGATAAGGTAGATATTCTGCAGGTAGTTTAACATGGAGACAAACACTGTTGTGAATCTTAAAACCAGTGTAAGAACTTATTGTCCTATCCCATTTTAGAGGTTGCTACTATTGCGACAGATCCAGCAGAAAAGATTTTATACTTGTGCTTCAGCTGTTCAGTTTGCAGTCTGGTGTCTCAACACAAGTTCACACATTCATCAGCAGGTTAAACTGAGATGCCAGGTTAAAAACTGGAGCAGCTGAAATGCAAACACATGCTCTTTTCCTGAAAACCCATTCTTCCTACTCTCAGGCTGCCAAAGCATTTCATCAGTCCTTTTTAATTCGCAAAGTTCTTCCTGGCTTTCTGTTATTGAGGAAGTGGAGTTGAATGCAGTGCTCCATAACTGCACTCCAATTTTACAAACAGATATTGTTTTTCTCTCAAAAAACTCCCTTTTCCCTTGATATTTCAGAGTAACATTCTTTCTACTCATGGCACAATTCATTAGCAAGTGCTTAAATAAAAGGAAAATCTTCTTAAGCGACAGATTTCGATTTTCTTCTCCACTGCTCTGATTTTGTTAGATGTAGTTCCAAGAGAACCAAACCTCTTTGTGGGACAAGAATTGAATCTGTAAAACTTTAGCACCTCAGTCGATGCTGTTTCTGATGCCTGCTGACAACGTAGAACTGAAAGATGAAAAACAATTCCTAGGCTGCCTTGACCATGGTCAGGGGTTTCAAGGTAATCAAGGTAGAAACATCCCAACAAAGCTGTTAACTGAATCTGCAGAACATCACCTACCTGGAAAGAACCCAGGTTGATTTTCAGGTGGGGCTATCAAATACAATTTCCAAGTTCATGTACAATGTATAGTCCTTTTAGGAATACTCTTATGGAATAGTAAAAAGGAAAAGGAGAGAACTGCAAAGAAATAGAGTATTATGTTATATTTTACAGTATTCTCATCTGCTGCAGGCTCCACAACTCCTTTAAAGCTACTGTAGAATAATCTGATGGAAGATACCAGGCTTTTCCCAACCCACCCCTAGAGAACTCAAATCCCACTATAAATTTGGTATGCTGTGAACCTTTAGCAAACTCTGTCTGTAGTATACAATGAAACGTATAATGAAAATGAAATGGACAGTAGCCAGCAAGTACAAAAGCAATCTGTCTCTGTAAGTCATTTCTACACAATCCTAAAATGTTCTCTGTAAGTCATTTCTACACAATCCTAAAATGTTGCACACAAAAGGTGCACTATCAGTCAAAAACAGAGGAGCTTGAATGTAAAGCAGCCCTAAGCTTCTTTGTACCATGGGTCTTTAATTAGACCTAACAAATGAATATGAATCTGGAGGAGGAGAATTGGCAGGAGACCGATGCTGACGACACTCATCACAATGAACAGTGCTGTTTTGACTCTGTAGTGCAGATAAAAGAGAATGCGTGTCCTTTGTTTCTATAACAGGATGCAACATGAGTTACACAGACCAAAAAAAAAAATAAAAAAAAATCAACATCTGGAACTTCTAAGGCTCAATTTCTAGAGGGCGCAAGGTGAAAATGAAAAGCTTATGGGAGACCATGATCGTACTCTTAGCCCCAAGTCTGTTTTCTTTAGAATTGGAAAATGCTGTTTCAAAAAATGGCAATGCAGAAGAGCCCACACACAAAAAGGAGGACATACAGGAAAACATAGGAGACTCAGAAGGATTAATATTAATTTTGTTCCAGTTTTATATTCATGCTGACTTTTTTTCCTGAAGATCTCATTCCTTGAAGGAAGGCTGACATGAACTCAGTAACAAACTTTTTCTATATCATTAAGAGGAACAGATGGTGTTTCAGAGCATGTGAGATGGTCACACTATGATTATTTGTTCAAGGGACAAGGCATATGATAATTTGAGCTCTTGGTGCAACACTCCCCAGGGAACTCGGGACACCTGACTAGCTGGAGCTGGGGTGTGACTCAGAGTGGGGAGATGGCATTGCTACTGTGTATGGCATCAAGAACTTCTTGAGTTTCTGCTCTTCCAGCCTGTAAGACTCACTCACCTCTCTTGCCTCTGAGGGAGAAGGAAGTCTTGAGAGCAGCTGGCTATAATTTGGAAGCAAGAGATAGTAACTCAAAACGGAAGCTTGATGACTTTGCTAGAAACTTTTCGGTTTGTTGAACCAGAAGTGAGACAACAGTACAATTTGCCTTTTGAACTCTTTATTACTGGAAGTGTATAGGTTAAAGAAGCTTGTATTCTTTGGTAGAACTTCAAATGCAGTTGAGAAGTTTTGTTTTAAAATATGGTCTATGACAGCCAGAATGTATAGGCTTGATATAAAATAATTACAGCATGCATTTCTCCAACTTTCATTGTGCATTGTGGATTTTAATGACTGTGACAGTCTTTTAGTCTTAGGAACATATTGGTCAAACTATTAACTCTGATGTCTACTATAGCTGATCTGCTTTGATCCAAATGAAGAAGGTGTTTTAGTACCAAGATTATTTATTGCCAGAATTTCAAGTACTCAAATTTATTAATTAAAAGATATTTGAATTTTTTTCCCCCAATTGTTTTGAAGATTCTGTATTTCAAAGTTGTAGGAAAAATATTTCTTAAAATATTAAATTCTTTCTTCCCAAAAGAAGAATGCAAATCAGCATTTAATCTGCTTTATTTTTATTTGTTTTTGAGGTGTAGGGTAGGGACAATATGATTTTTTTTCTCTTCTGGCTTCACAAATGTGTTTGAAAGATGCTTTGGAAAAGAATTAAATTCATGGCTTGTTGTGGGTAGAAAGTTTACTTATCTTTTCCAAGAACAAGATCTGCTGAGTTCATCTCACTTCAAACTGGCTGACTGAAGTTACAGCTGTGACTCAGAACACTTCAAGACTTTTGGATCCCAATTTAGGCACAGACCAAAGCACAAACCTGACTTCGATAACTTTTAGAACAAACCAGGGTCTTGGGAAGCAGGAAGAGTATGTGAAGATGAAAAAACCCCTCAGTAAATGTGCGTATTGCTTTGGTGCCTCTTCAAAGTGATTCAGTCTCAGATAGAGGAAGACTTGAGTAGTTACTCCTTTCTTTTTACTTTCAGCAACTCAGTTCTCCTGCTGACCATCTCACAGAGCTTCATGCCTGCTGTGAGATGTTAAAAGGAGAGGGAAGGGAGGGACTGAGCATTTTAAAAATAGAGAAGTTATTGGCTTCTACGGGAGCCAGTTTGCAGTTCCAAGTGCAAGATCCATGGGCTTAGGGAAATTCAGCAGTGCTCAGGAAGGAACCAGTCAGCTCCCTGTGATTGACAGAGTTTCTCTGTGACAGAGAAGGATGTGATGGAAAGACAAAGAGAAAGAGATGGAGGCAGTAGCACAGGGCTGGAGAGCCATGAAGCCAGAGCAGGTCAACATGGGCAGCTCTCTCCTGAGTTAGCTGGCTGGAGATAGGAACACTGACACTAGGAAAAGTCTCTCAAGAAAATATTTGTTGAGGAAAAAGGCAAGAATGAAGGTTTTAGCTACTTTTCCTCTCTATGTATATAAAATGAATAGAGGGTTGCTAGGAAGTACTGACAAGGCTATAGGTCTTGAGGAAAAACTAAAATAAAAAAAATTTAATATGAAATTGGAATAAAAAAATCCTAGATCTAAATATACTGTGATGTAAGATACTCTTGGTTGCCCAACTCTTTTTTGTTCTCTGGATTAATACTGCCTATTTGCTGCCACTGTGTACAGCAGGTTGTGGTCCTGTGGGTCCACATTGAAGACACTTGTCTGTCTCCATTGAGTTTCTGAGATCCTGGAGATGCATTTAGCTCTTAAAGTATGCTTTGTGTGCCTTCATATGCCTCTGTCCTTTCTGAAAAAGGCTGGTAGGAAAAGAATATTACTCTTCTGTGCTCATCTTTGACAGAAATGGAGAAAACTATGATTAAAATGCATCTAAAGTGTTTCAACTGTTTCACCACATTTTAATGAAAAAATCTATAGAAAAGCTTCTTCAGAAAGCTTAAAAGCTGGATGGAAATTGCTCTAGACAGATGATAAAAATAGGGTTTGTAAAAAGTCAGCCACAGAAGACCAAATCCCAACACAGAGAGTAACCTCTCACTGCTGTGAGTGGGCTCTTTTGAGCAGAGATGGGTCAAATCATAAAAATTAGAATCAGATCTCATGTAAGACCCAGTCATCTTGAGGCATTCTGAAAGATCAGGCTTGTTTCTGTTCTCAGTGTCATCCTCTTCTGTACCCAAAAGCAGAGCTGAGAAGCAGGATTGCACTGCAGTTTCACAGCATGTTAGACAAGAAGATGTCCCCCTTGGAGATGAGAGAGGAAAGCTGACAGGTCGCAGGCAGTGTCAGAGCAGTGCTGCCCTGCAGCCCCACCAAAGTGGGTCAAATGATGCTGGCCTCTCTTCTGTGAAGCAAGAAACAAGGCAAGTTGTGAGGAAGGTTTCACTTGTCAGGTGTGTGGCTGAGGGGAAAAAAGATTTGGCAATTACGAGGGAATTATGAAATTTCACAGCCATTCCATTCTATCCTTTGCAGAAAAATAGAAAAAGAAGAAAAAAATAAATGTGTCTGATTTACAGTTGCTCCTTCTCTTCTGCTACCCAGCAATGGAGCTCTGTGAGAAAATAAGATCTTTCTGTAACTATTTTCTGCCTCAAAATGAGAAGGTAGCTCAGAGTGCCTCAAATATTGTTGCTGACTTGCAACAGCAAGTACCGCTTCAGTGTACTCATTTATAACCAATGGGAGGAAGCAAGGAGATAAGAACAAGCTCTAATATTTTATTACCCTTTCCAATCTGATTAATCCAATTTAGTCTGAGGTATGTAAAGAAAGAAAATAGCAATTCTTTGTACTCCATTCTAATTTTTCATTACAAGTGCCTAATGAATGTTAATGAATTAATTTTCAGGCACCTCTCTGAAGCAAAGTATTTTTGCACCTGACCTGCCCACACTGAGAAAGGGAGGGGTAAAATGACTAAATACTATAGGTCTTCTACATTAATCATTTATATATATCTATTATTCATTCTGTAGGCAACTAAAAAGATTCAACAATTAAGTCTTTGTCAGATATCATGGTAATTGAAATAATAGAGAATAAAAGAAAGTACTGTATCCCAGTCCTCTAAACACGAGATGAAGCCTCATCTAACTGTGACTTATGTTTTCCTCAGTCCAGTTTTAGAAAGTAAAAGTAGAGTATTGTTTCCTTTTAAATTTTAACATTTCTAATTAGTACTATGTTCTACATTATAGGGACACTTATGAATTAATATGGGTTAGAAATATTAGTATTTTAAAATAAACTGACACTGGAAAATTGCTAGATTAAGCGTAGCAAATCTGTGGCATAAAATGTTAATTTGTTCTCATGCTTTTTTGCATACTGCTAATGTACACACACGTGCATATAGATATATATATACACACACACGTATATATTTGCAGTGTTGGAATGTGGGGTGACATCTGACTGAATGAATCTCCTCCCTCTTATATTTTGCTCATCCCTTGGTTAATATAGGAATGCATAAAACACCATACACCTCTGGCTTGAATTAATAATAGAACTAGTACACAGACATGACAGTTAAAGAATTTGAAACTAATAAAAAATATTAATAACTTCAGAAACCCACAGTAAATGTATTCCATTAATTAACAGAATAAACCAAGAGTTCTTATATAACTACAAAGCTCTGGAGATATAGTGTAATTTCAAGCTAACTCTTACTGCTTTAAAGTAACTGTATCACTGAAAGTATTTAAGAGAGCTATTGCTCTTGGGAATGTAAAAGTCCTTAGATGTTTGCATCTAAATAAACTGGCAGCCCCATTAAAATAATGATAAAGGCACATTATCAAACAAGTGGTAATTAGAGTAGTGATTCTTTCTGCATGAACAAAACTCAAAAAAAGCATTAATTAATCATTAATATCATCTGAGATTAAGCTGAACTGATATTAAATTTAAGTGCTTAAATTCATGTTATATACTATATGTTTTTCCAATTAAACAGCTTAGACTAGTACAAAAATTTATGGACAGAATCTAAAATGATTTTGCACCAGAAATGTAGGTTTATATATTTTAAACCACTGGGCTACATTTTATTACTTTTCTCAATAGATAATTGGAATAAAGTGGTTCTTCAGCTTCTAGAAACATTATTAGGCCTCATTTTGCTCTTGATTACACCCAGGCACAGAAAAACAGCAAGTTCATGAGGACTCAGTAAGACTCAGGAGCTTCACAGTGTTTCCCTTTCCCTTCTGTACCGACACGGGCTGGTGGTGCACACTACTCAGGCTGCAGGAGCCACATACGTCTCTTGAACCTCTGGAAGCTGTTTCTAAAATTACAGTCATCTTGTTTGTTTCCTACTAATTGGTAAAATATTTTTCTTCATATTTTCAGGCTTTTCTTGGCAAAAACACTAGATGTAGAAGCAGTCCCTTTTTGGAAAAAAAAAAATAAAAAAAATTGCATGAGTTGCACCATTCTGGGTTCTCCAAGCTCACAAAACAATTGCTGAAGACCAGGGGTGGCACAAAGGAATGATCTAAGCTGGCAGTGGCATCTCATGCTGACAGTTATGTTTTCACAGTGCTGGTTGTTCTTGTTAGCAGTAGATGAACTGTGAACCTTCTCCCAGTATGAAACTTCCAGTATTTTGATCAAGGAAACAAATCCCTCAAAGCATCTGCAGTGATTTCTGCTGGTCCCCAGCACTTCCTTTGTCCAGCCTGTGTGGTCTGACTGACCATCTTCCCTCACAGCTTCTGGGCATCCTTCCTTGGCCTTGCCTGGAGCCAGGCAAAGGAGGAACATGAAAACAAACAACAACCAGGCCAGAAACACCCAACTGGTGCATACTGGCACCTCTGCCCTCTGGAGTCGGCTCTGCAGTAAGGACTACAGAGAAAGCAACTATTTGGCTCCATGTCTTGTTTTATTTCATCCATGTTTTTCTTCAACTCTACCATTACCACGACAATGGCCCTTGGCTGCCTTATCTCTGGGCACTGATCCAGGGACTGTATTTGCTGTTCAAGACACAGATTGCCTGCAAAGCTCAAGGGCAGCGGCAGCCTCAAGATCATGATGTCCAACCAAAGGAGGAGGATGGAAATCCATACCACGCCTGCACAGATTATCTTCTTGTGCTGAAACGATATTGCACAATAAATCCAAAACTTGTTGCATCTAGCTTTTTCTAACAATCCTTGAAGTTCTTTCAGTCAAAGGAGCACTGAGGCAGTTCAGCTGATATCCTAATCTCTCCTATTTAGGCAGCAGTTGCTGCTCATGGGCAGTACTGCAATAACACAATTGTAAAGGCTGTGCTGGCTCTGTGCTAAAATAGAAATGAGACCAGATAAATTGTAAAGCAGGCCCTAATGGTGTAATTTTGTGGCTAATAAAAAGGAGTCTTTGGGTACAAGGCATCACAGTTTCTAACTCAGAGAGAAGACAACGACCACGTGAACACACTTCTGCCAGAAACTGTCACTCGGTTGGCCCACCACGGCCAATATATTGTGGGAAGGCTGTGTCACCTTGTATGGTGATCTCCTCGAAGGAAAAACCCTGCTGGCTGTGCACACACACCTCTTCCTCCTGTTGGCACTTCTGAGCTCCTAACATGGACACAGGATGCTTCAAGAGGGCATGGGGCCATGCAGACAGATGGCTAGGAGGATGAACACGCCAGAGAAATGAGACGTGTTTCAGGGACTGAATAACTGGGCCTGAATACTCATCCAGAGATGTCAGTAAAGCAGTTTGGGCTGGATGCCCGTGCATGTGATCAAAGGGATACCCTATTGCCTCACCACTGCAGCACAGGGCGTGATGAATTAGGTACTTAGCACTTATATAGTGTTTATATGGTCAAAGCACTGTCCCGACATTACCTAATTAAACAGTACAACACCCTTTCAGAGAGTAGTATGGCTTTCACTTCGCTGATGGGAAAACAGATGGGAAATATTGTGTGTTTTGGCCATCAGTGGCAGAATTATGATTCTGCCAGGACCTCCCAGCTCTCTGCTCAGTGTTATTTCTTTAAGCTCATCTATGCGAAAGGCAGAGTGTGCTACTCTGTAATTGCCAAAGGGGAAATTTTGTTTCTAGGGACTTGTTTCTTTGCAAGATGATTTCCATTGCCTAAAAGAAACATTTATTGACCCCAGAGAAAGACAAATATTTTCCATGAATTCTCTGACCATACTCTGATCCGTGCCTCCAGTGGTGCACAGGTTTGCATTTGATCACCGTGTAGCAGAGGCACTGATTTTCATCCATGCTCAGTTTACAGACAAGGCTAAGATGCTTCTCTATGCATTTCTCCCGCTCTGCCATTGCAGTGCCAGATAACTCTGTAGACTTTTATATTATTTGCTTACATTATCTACAGACAGACATGAAAGCAGTTTTTAATTGAAATATTTCTCGATTAGGGGGAATTTTGGAGCCCGAAGTGCAGTTTCTCTCGAGTCCTCTTTCATTGAGATGGATGGCCAAACTGACAGAATGACATCATGCTGCAAAACCAGGAGTTGCAGGGAGGGAGTCTCTGCTACCTCAAAGTTATTTGCTTGCCAATGTTACCTGAGCCAGGCTGACAGCACCATGGTTGAGGACCTGGCACATGCTAGGATGGAGCTACGTGGAGGTGGGCTGGAACGAAGAGCTCAGGGAATCCCATACTTAGTTTCCCAGATTTGTCCTGTGACCTGCTCAACAACCTTCCTCTCTGATGGCCCCAGGGGACACCTGGAGCCTTCAGAGCCTTCACAGCAAGGACATATCTATGTATTATTCCACCTCCTTGGGAATGTCTTGTAACCCAGAAGTCCTTAAGAAGAAAGCATTTATGAGGAATTTCTACTGTGGTATTTCAGTCTATCAATCAGCAGAAGAAGGAAGTTATGGGAGAGAAAGGGCACAAACTTTTTAGAAACAACTCCTTCCACCCACAGGCTGCTTCCTGTGGAGTAAATGAGCACAGACTGGTCCTTCATGTGGGAGACAATGATCATCATTTAGCTAGGAGGATTGATGAACTATTTATTATGTAAGTCTGTAAAGGCACTTCAGTCCCTGTATTTAACATATTATGTTTAATACGGCAGGAATCGAAAAGCCTCCTCACACTCTGTTCTTTTCTATAACAGGCAAACTATAATGTTCTTTGCTCTCATGCTGCTTCATTTTCAAACACAGCACATGTAAACAAATTTAGCAATAAATTATGCATAAGTGAAATAGCAACAAATATTTCAGGGAGCTAACTGGCAAGTTTATTCTGTGAATGAATATGAATGATAAATAATTGCTTTATTTGCTTAAACTAGTTTGAATACATATTTAAAATGCTTGGCATTCCACAACTTTTCAAGTCAATAACAAAATTCTCTGCACTATCATCGAGGCTCAGATTTTATCCATGGATAGAATAAACTAGCCATCATTTCAATTTTTATCCCCTAAATGAATTAATTGTAATTGATCTCCCCGATTGTTTTTCAATGATTCACCTTCCTTGTAATATACATCTTATGTTGATGAGAAATTATTCAGGTTTTTCTACCATAAGGCCTAGTAGAAGACTGCTGCATCCAGTGTTTGAGTTTTAAATTCTCAGCATTATGTGATACAAGTCCCTGAACTATAAAAATGTATTTTTTTTTTCTGAGACTCCTTAAGGTTTAATTACCCATAGTGTAACCACAATCTTTACTTCCTATGAGAAACTGTTTGTCCCTTCTCGCGTTGGCAACAGATGTCTGTGGATGGACTGTAGAGACATCATGAAGCATTGCTGCAGGATGGGTTTGTAATAGAAATTTGTTTACTGTTTCCCATCCTGAGGTTTGCACCTCGCTCACCTGGAAGAAGCGGGCTGCTCTCCATGGCCCCTGGTACACCCCAAGCTGGGGAACAGCCTGGGGTCCATCTTTTGCCACTAGTGCAGTCTATGAACAATTTAACTCTCCGTTGCACTAAAGGTCAGCAGCCACATTATCAGAGCTCAACAGTCTCAGCCTGGAGCCCAGGTTTTATTTCACCTTTCCAACACACAGAGGCCATGTGATGCCATCACCCATTCAAAACCCTTTTCTTCCTCAAGCAGAACTTTCCTTTCAACAAAGTGCTAATGCAGATACATAGCACCTAACCTACTGTTACTGGTGAGTGACAGCAACACAAATCACCTGGTTAGGAGCTGATTACCTAATCAGGTGTTTAAAGGAGCCCATCTCAGCTCACTGAATAATCATAATTTCTTGGAAGTGAGTGGATTGACATTGATATCTCTCCCAGAAAATGAAGGATTCAATGTATGGCTGAGGGAAAAAAAAAAAAAAAAAAAAAAAAAAAGATTGTGCTACTTCAGTAATGCTACTGGGAAGAATTCTTTCTGTTCAAGCCCACGATTGAACAATTTCTTAGATTTCTTGAAACAATACTGAAATGTATAAGAACTGCACTGCAAGCTCCTTTCATGGTGTACTAAAAATAAGTAGGGCAGGATGACTTTAACTTGAATGAGTACCACAAAAATTTGCTTGTCCATTTGAGGCATGGAGGTACTTTAAGGATTAGTGTATGGTTTGAAGAGAAGCGATCTCAGCAACAGATGGAAAAAGTGTCAGACATGCATACAGGAGTGGCATTTTCTAAAAGCCACATTATAGGAGATAAAAGACACCCTCCAAAGGTTTTCATGAGGCAAATATCATAAATAGTCAAATATAAATATTTCATCAGTGTTGTCTGGTGAAACAAAAACTGTTTGATTAAATATATCTTTGCCTTCATCCTGGTGAAGCCTGGGTAATGATCCAGCAGAGCAATTTTTCCACAAGTGACAGTGTACGAATCTGCCTAGATGCAGGTCTCACCGCTTTTCATTTTATGTCCTTCACAGTTAGGAAAAAATAGCCCAATCTTTTTCTAGCACCTTTCAGCTTCTGGAAGCTTGGTTTTATCCCAACACTGACTAGAGGAGCCTTTCACAACAGGAAAAAATATTACCTCCTGTACCAGGAATGGAGATTTGTTGGTATGTGTCACGTTACACTCTCAAGATCAAAAACAAGGGGATGGATTAACAGCAAAATAACTCATATTATCCAGGCCAAAGCAAACTGCAAACTAACTTGGGCACTTTCTATGCAAAACACTTGATATCTCTAGAGATACATACTTGTCTTTACTGCTTGATTCTGGGAGTTAATGACTTACACAACCTAAATCAAATATTTATTGTGTTCTTTCTTTCACCACTGATAAAAATTATCACAAGTTAGTAAAATTAATGACTAGTTTGTTATTGCAACTTTGTATCAAGTGAAGAGCTATGTACTGACTCTTTCTAAAACTGCACCTATAATTTAGAACTGGAAAAAAAAGGAATTTGCTCAAGGTCATGGACAAAGCAATTTCTATACCTCCAGGCTTTCAAATTACAAACATCCCCCCATTCCCTTAAGGAACCTTAAGCAGAGAAACATTAAGATTAGAAGGGAATGTCACAATTGTCTCTTTTGCCAGAGGTGCAATAGCACCTGAGGTACTTTAACACCTGTAACATTTGAACCATAGAATATGCTTTAAAAAGATACTGGATCCTGACTTGGAGACTCACAGGAGTGGAAACTGTCTTACATCTGCAGCAACTCCATGATTACTGGAACTGAAGCTAGCACACAGAGAGTGCAAAATTCATAGGTCATTTCCTTTTTATGATACCACAAGTCAAAGGCATATCAAATGTCTGAAATAATCTGCAGTGATTTCAGAGAATCAGGAAGAACAGAGTGGGTGTCTGCACACTCTTGTGCAGGTTCTAATTCTGACAACATGTTATTAAGATTTACTTAAAGGCATCAGGTCGTCGTAAGCCGACCAAGTGAAACAAAACGCTGTTATCTGACTTGAAAGGACTTTGAAATTTCTCAGATTCTTAACACACATTGAATTCCTACAGATATGCTGGGCTGATTTTTTTACATCTTTGCATGTATGTCATAGCCCTAAAAATTTATTTCTAGTTCATCAGGAGGGAATTTTGACCTGTGTATAAATGTTAAAGATGGAATCAGACAGATAACACAGAAGATCTATCCACAAAATTCCACTACTTCCCTTAAAATATTAATGGGCACAAGAGGTCACTCATTTACCTCCAGACCAGATTGCAATAGGCAATTGCAAAGTGGCACAGTTGCAGACATACTGCTTTTTTTAGAGACTTGCTGGGGAAGAACACTTCACATTAAACTATACCAATTTGTGTTTCTCTTGTTGCGTGCCAGAGGAAAATTTTTTTAAGAAAGTGCTTCACATCTATTTTGGCACAACAGGGAGGGAAAGTAGTATCAGAATAAAAACCTGAGATCCCATGAATAAAACCCTTCCTGTTAGACATGGGAGTCTCAGCTTCAAGTTCCTGATTTTGATCATCCAGAACCTCTCTGTACCACATTCAGCTTGGGAGTAGGAAAGGGGAAGGCTGCAGCCTCCTACTTACTCAGGATCAAATCCTCATTTTAATTTCTCCTGCCAAGCCAAGAAAATATTCTCAACATGGAAACGCTTTTTCAATTAGTAGATTTCCACAACAACAATGCTTTTGAACAAGTACTATGCCATGACAAAAGCATTTACTAGCACATTTCTAGTAAGCACCACTGATTAGCTGGCAAAATACCAAGTTCACTTTTTGAGAAAGGAGTATACTGATTAATGTGTAATTTTAGTGTTAAAAAAAGGACTTTTTTTTCCCCCAAAAAGTTCCACACTGAATTTCAGTCCCTACCAGCCTGATGCTATAAACTGGGTACTCAAATAACAGCATCCTAGTTGCTATTGTATTATTTCACTTCCTTCTGAAGGATAAGAGTAAAGCTGAGGCTTTAAGATAATGTTTCAGTTACCTGAAAGTGAGACAAGGGAGCTGTGGCAATGGCTGGCAAAGGAAGGACATCGTTTGCTTCAGGGATTGCTGTTAGCCAGAATATCCAAGTGCCTTATTCTTCAGAGGAAGAAGAATTCCTCTTATTGCAGAACAGTTGCACACCCACAAACTTAATGATATTCCTTAGTTTTTCATCAACTCCAAGCTATGCAGTGACCATTAACCCAGTCTAGGGGCATACATGCATGAATGTAAAGTTACAGCAGCTTTCAAGGAGGGAGGTGTTCCACTCTGGCTGTGAGCACCTGAAATACCCATAGAGGCTCTTTAAAAGAGCCTCAGTCATGTCTCTTATTTTTCAGAAGAGGAGGGAAAACAATTCTTTCTGAGATGACTGCAGGAAAAATCAAGGGAGGCAGAGTTAATTCTGTGAAGGCCCAGGAAATACATTGTCTGCATAAACTAAGAGAAAAATAGTTTTAAAACGTGAACTATCTGTCAGAGAGCTCTACCTGCATTTGAAAGGGCCCTACTTGTTTGTGGCTAGGGAATAAGAAAGCCTAGAATTTTCTGCCATGACCAAAAAAAAAAAAAAAAAAAAAAAAAAAAATTCAACATAGAGACAACAAAACAATTTAGCTTTTAATTTAACCCCCAAAACTCTACACTTAGCATAGGCTCTCCCCCCAACTCAAAATCCTACTGTTCATTTTCTTATTTTTGTAGACACTGCTCTGAATCCCAGCCCAGAAATCTAGCACTGATAGAAATGGAAGGAGCCCTCAAAGGTTCCCAAGCTCTTGCTGCTACCCTTTCTGCCCTCACATAATACCAGTCTTCCAGCCCACCTCACAGCCCCCATGCTCCCCTCAGTCTCTGTATGTAATGCTGCACTCATTACTCCAGCTGCAATCTTTTAGGGCAGTGGCCTTGTGCCAGCAGCTGGTTTCATACCTGAGGGCAGTAATGAACTGCTTCTGGCTACAGGTGAGCTGGTACAATCCCACATCACTCTCCTGAAGTGGGAACATATTATTATCTCATTTTATAGGTAAAGAACAGCTTCAGGGGCTTAAGCCCAGCTGCCCCAAGGTTCGCAGGCATTTTGTACGTAGCGTAGTGAGGTGCTTTGCGTAGTGAGGATCCACGCTTAATCATTTGTAAGCTGTAATGTGACAGAAGAGAAGACCTGTCCCTTCTTACTGCCCATGGGGCTTTTAAAAATCACTTGAGTCTTTCCTTCCGGGCTTGCGTTACATTGACTACGAGATGGAGGAATACAGAAAAGGTGCACACATTCATTGAATTTGCAAGAATAGCATTTCCTCCTATAAATGAGGAGAGATGAATTTTAAGTAAGAACAGCCTTGCAAGTTACAAGCCTTAGGAATTTAGCTGTTTCTGGAGGAACCAGGGTTATATAAGGTCAGAATGAATCTGAGAGTCCCAATCCCAAATGCTTTTTCCTGACTTAAACAGTGTTGCAAGAGAAACACGTTACAGAGAGGCGAGGGAGGCAGGGAACTACCTACTTCACCCGTGGAGAGAAACTAAACAATCATTTGAAGGTCACTGCTTATTAGACAATTGACTAAACACTAAATCAGCAGGGTGTTAATACCCAAGGATTTTGTCTTCAGTCCTACAATGTCAGGTCTGGGTAGGTTTTCTGTGCCTGAAACTTGCTTCTTCCTTCCTGTTATTTCTCTGCAAGGGAGTTAAAAGTGTGAAGGAGTTTGCTGAGATCACACTTTCTGGAATCTGGT
>VZRU01006687.1:170289-215228 GCA_013398155.1 Pedionomus torquatus | reverse complement strand
TTTAAAGATTTTTCCATGTCATCCTAGTATTTAAGAACACTTTGGAACTCAGGCTTTCCCTTTGACTCAGCTTCAAACTTGAGCTNCTAAAATTGCTTTTATTGACAACTATTCCAGGACATAACTGACCAGGTGTCTGCAAACATTTTACTACCTGTCAGGTTGACTTGGTTTCACCATCTCAGAAGAACAGCTTGAATTCTAATGAAGAGTAGTAGAGACAATGAACACACTTGTAGAATAGAGGATAAGGCTTCTATCAGTAAACAAGTTAGCTTTTGTCTTGGGTAGACCTAATTAACTGGAGTAAAAAAAACAGAACAAATAACCAAACAAATAAATAAACTCTCCAAAACCCAGCAGCAGATTGCTACATTAGCATGAATATTTCATGACTGATCTGAGGATGCCCACACAGAATTTTATTTTGTTCTGTGGTTTTCTGGTTGTCTTAAGTAGAAAGTAAAAACCACCCAGAAATTCTACAAGGTCTTACTTACATGTTCCTGCTATTTCATGCAGGGACTGGTATCTCTCACACATTTAGACCAGCTGTGTGTAATATGGAGTGGAAGAAACAAGTGGAGGAAAAAAAAAGCCGTTTCCATTTGGACAAAAAACCTAAAAAAAGATCAAGCAATTCTCAGCCCTGTCAAGCATTATCAATAATAAGAGGACCTGACAGCTTTTGGCTTAAACTTGTCCATTTCGGGCAAGGATAGTCTGTTGTTTCAACAGTTCTGAATGGGAGAAAATGGCACACACAGTCCTCGAAGGGCTGCACCACAGCTCCTGTGCCCATTATGTGTCAACATACATTAGGTTTCCTTTTCTGCTGGGAACCTGCTGTCAGTCTGATGGCTCAGTGTGCTGACATTTACGACATTAATAGTGCTTCCGGGGGACTTGGAAGGCTGAAGCGCTTTGTTGCATGTGATGATTTGGGGGATGGAGTGGAGGTTAATCATCAGAGGGGTTTGGATGAAACGGTTTGGTGGTGGCACTTTGGTTGTCAGTCTGCTTTCACCCTCCTAATCCTTGCTGTTCAATTAGCCAAGTGGAGTTAATTCACCTTTGACTTTGCTGTTGTTACTAGATCACAGCATCATGCCAAAGTGACACTGGTAGAGAAATTGAAGTGCAGATGCAGGTGAAAGTCTGTGATCATTGTCACTGTGGCATTTGCTTGCCACCTTCCTCTTAGACTGAATGGCAGCCTCAACAACCATGAGCTGAGCGTGTATTACCCTGCGAAGCTACAGCCTTCCCAGCCAGGAAATTGGTCCTTCCTTTTAACAGGCACTTTTGCCTCTTTGAGCAGGAATGATTATGTAGATGTTTTATAAGATTTGATTCGTTCTTTGTTTTTATTTTCTTTTTTTTTTTTTTTTTTTTTTTTCCCCTCACCCTTCCCAGCCCCAGGATTGCAGAAGTCCTTTGAGGCCCCAGTATGGATAAAGCTTTATGTTTTGTGAGGTTTACTATGAACATGGAAAATCCACATTTTTCAAGAAGAGCTAATGGCTTCATGTTCACTCCTGACACTCTTGAACACCAATATAAAGCAATCACAGGTCACCGACAGTTTTGAAATCACTTTTTCATCATCAAGCTGTTTTTTTTTTCCAACACCTCAAATGAAAAGAATGACTGACCAAACATCACAGACACTCTTATGTTAATAAATGACAGAGCCAACAATCATGAAGAAAAAAGTATATATCCTTTGCATTTTGGAGGCAGAAATCTTGCGAGTTTTAGTTGAAGATTTGTATGCTTAGGATTTGAAAAGTAAATTGATGAACATGAATTATGTAGACCTTATGCTCAGCACACTCTACATGTGATCAGACTTGACCTTGCGATGCTCCCAAGCTTCTGAGGGCAGAGAGGAGTGTTGTAGAAACACAGATAAGAGGTATCCAGCTCCCCTTTTTCAGTGATATTTTGGCACCTAGCCATACATTCTGTTTTGAAAGATGTTCTAACAAGTGACTTAATTTTGTTAGAGAGAGAATCTTTGGCATTTAAGATCTGCTATTAACTTGATCACAGCTTCTTGCAAACAACAGAGATATGGTAAAAGAAAGAAAAGAAGATTTAGAGCGGGAGTAAAGAAAAAAATGAGCACAAATAGATAACTATCAGTCAGGTATTTCATATGGAGAAAAGGAGAACACACTGAGAGGTTCTTTGACAAAACATTCACATATATCAAATAATGATATAAAATTGCAATAAATTACAGTAACAAAAAGATATACCAGGAGAGAAAAGGCTCGACAAATCTGATGACTGCCCTGAAGAATAATAGAGACAAATCTCATTACAGATTTCATGTGATGTTATCTGCTATATCACACATAGTGCGAGCAGGAACACAGAATAACTTTCACCAACTGTACTTGTATATTGTTGTGTTTGACAAAATACAGTATTAGGCAGCTGCAGCCTGAGTTGGTGAAATAACTAGGTGGCTATGTTCTCTTGCTCAGTCTGTATTAATTTAAAAAGTTAATAGCAAATTTACAATCATAAAATTGTAGAATTATTTAGCTTAGAAAGGACTTCTTGTAGGTCATCTAGTTCCAACCCCTACTTCCTCAGTGCAAAGCAGAACTAACTACAAATGAAGGGATGAAAAAAAAGAAGTCAATCCCATTTCATTCTAAAGGATGCCTAGATGTGTTTTTCCTGTGAATTTTTCTGTGACCTCTATTTGTATCTCATTTTCTACCATTTTCTGAGGTCTCCTTGCTGCAAGCCCTTGTACTTCAGACGTAAATCAGGTAGACTGCACCTGAGCGCTAATATTTAACACAGACTTATGGGAAAGGCAGTGACTAAAAGTGACAGCTACATTTTACCAGAGTGAAGAATGCGAAATGGCATCAAGGCCTGTTTTTTCCTACTCTTATTCTTAATTGGCAATTTGCTCAGCAAGTTTTTTTGTGTAATATCTCTGAAATAGAAGGATAGACCTTGAAGAAGAAACAAACTGGAATTGCATTTAAAGTGGCAGAAGAATGGTGTTTTATGAGGAGCAGAGGGTTTCTTTATTGTCGCAGGAAGTAGTTTGTGTATCTTGCCTGATTGTGCCTTTGATAGACAGGCAGCTAGAGCCCATTTGATGGCAAAGTTTATGTCAAGAACTCTCCAAAGTGCTTGATTCTGCTCAACAGATATGGAGAGCCCAGTCCTGGGAGGTGCTTCAAGTTGAGGGCACTCATGAGACCCAGCTTTACATGGTCATAGTGCCATGGTAGAAGCTGTGAATTCAGGTGGCTGTAATTCTTACTTGTTGAAACCCAGGGCCCTTTCAGGAAGGATTCTTGGATCTCCTCTCTTCCAGTCTTGTCTGAGTGTTGCAAGAGCAGGTGTAGGCAGGCAACTGAGTCAGGACACACCTGTACTGCAGGTACATGTGTGCCAAGAAGAACCTGAGGTTCCTCCACTTCTTTCCTAAGGTGTGCTACCCGGCAGGCCTTAAACCTCTTCCTGAGTGTTCCTTCAAGCCAGTCTGGCTAGCTGGTGACTTTGACACTGCAGTGGCCTCTTAGGCATCGAGCAGATGCAGATTGCCTACCTACCTCTGTCACTACTTCATCTTTGCTTGACCTTTTTCAGCTTCATGCCTCTTCTACAGATAGAGTTTTCTATGTAGAGATATCAGTCAAAGCATAGGTTAAGTGACTGGCTCAAAGGCACACACAAGAAGGTGTAATTGAACAAAATACTAAATTTTCATCTGCAAATTTCTATTCCAGCACTTTACAATCAGATCATCTTTAAAATTCATTTTCAAATGGGATGAGAAAAGGAATGAGGAGTTTCAAACATTTCTTATTATCAATCTCTCACATATTTCCAAGCCTGAGAAAATAACATGTGGGAGACAATTTAGATTGGCAGGCATACTTTCAGAAATGGATACATGATGTCTAAACTCTGATTTGCATGACAAATAGACCCTTGCCACAAAAAATCTGATATAGAATTTTACCCCCCCGAGACAGATTTTGATCTCAGGCCATTTCTGAGGAGATTTGGCGTTTTCTTACTGTGTGTCAGCTTCAGGTTTGCTGTTCACTTTTCCAGGCTGAAAAAAGCAAACTACTGGTAAATATGTAAGTCCAAAAGTTAACAGAGAAATGAAGCACAGCATATACTAAGCCATGTTGACCATTAATTCTGAGTTATGCTTGATTTGCTACAAACATGATGAGCTTAGTCCTATGAGTGATTTGGAGGAAGGATTTGAAAGCTAGATTTTTCAACTGCAGAATATAATAAATGGGAACAAAGTATGAATAATAAGGAGCAGAGCAAACACATTCAGAAAGATTTGGATAATTCATTAGGCTAGGCTTGAGAATAACAATATTTTTGAATGAAGGCAATTATAACGGAATCCAGAATCTTCAGAGATGACCCAAGAGACATCTTACAAAGTTGATGGAAAAAAAACCCACCTCTATTTAAACCTCACTGCAAATTATCCCTATATTTGTTATTTCATCCATGAATCAAATGAATTATATGACATCTACAGACCTCCTCTCCTTGAACCCTTTACACGATGGTCAGACTTTTCAGAAGTATGCAACACCACAGGCAAGGTTATGTTTTAGGAGACAGTCTGCTCTCATTCAGCTGTGTGAAAAGCAAACATTGGTCCACACTCAACATGAGCTCAGAGAAGGCACTAGGTTTCTTTGCACGCATAAGCTGCTTCAGTCCTCTGCTGGACCAGGGCTAAAAGTATCAATACATCTTGCCTAGGGGTATACTGGTAGAGGAGGCTTGTTTTGAGTTCCAGGGTGTTTTTAACCATAAAAGCAAAGCCTTCTCTCCTTGTAGAGAAGAATAAGGAATAATTTCATTTCTTAAAAACTGATCACCTATTTTGAGACTATGGGAATGTTCTCACAGGAGTCTTGTCTTGGGATAAAATTCTTATTGCACTTTAAGAAAATACCTTGCCTGTGTAATTACAATAAGTCAACAAAACTAGATTAGAATCTATAGTTCCAGCAAACATCTGCGCTAAAGCTAGTGTTCAAAGAGGCAGGCAAACACTACAGCACTCTGAATATCATCAGAATGAGAGCATCAAATTACAGCCTTCTGTGAAAAAAAAAATAAAAAAGAGAGAGAGACAGACTGAAGAACTGGGATGAAAATGATGAAGACAGTGCTGTTTTGCAATAAAAATAATTGTCATAATGGTACATAATTTTAACTTGAAATCCAAACACTGCTCTTTTAAATTGGCATAAATCAAATGGATCATACGTGCAATTGGCTGCCACCTGGCATGATTCCATCTTCCTTTCTTATTTACAGGTTCTCCTTGACTGGGGAGCTGCTGTTGACAGACTATAAAGGACAAACTGCTCCTTGGGTCACCCCTGTTGACATACAGCCCTTCTGAAATAGCTGACACATGCCACTGTATGATAACCAAAGCTGTATTTTTGAGAAGAATGCTGCTTTGCAATGCCAGCTGGCATTTTACAATCTACTTCTGGTCAGAGCACCAGGTTTTCACTAGGCTTCCTCCCAATTTATGCACTTTTGACGATTTAACTTTCAAAGTTCCTTGTCAGTGAATCTTCTGCCTCACATTATGGCTTCCATATCTGGTAAATCCATTAGCTCTACCAAAACTTCATGGTATACAGGAGCAATCTTTCAACATTTTCTGCTTGCTTGATTTTTTTCCTGTATGTTGTAATCAATCTGTTACAACAAGTGAAATAAATTATCACCCTCTATTCATTAATTTTTTCAAGAAAAAATCCATTTTTAGCTTAGCTGTTCTCTGTCTATGTATATTGCTGGTGTGGATTCTCTGGAAGACCACAGCTGTGTTTCAGGAGCTGAACAGCAGATATTCTGTTCTTTCAGGGTGATTCATGAGGAAGGGCTCTTGTGAGGCTGCTACAATTAGGTGGGGGCATCATGGCATTCCATAGCACTGGGAAAAGAATCTATGGCATGGTAAATAAATGAAAATGGAATCTTGCTTTAAAAATAATTTAAATGTAAACTCCATCTCCCCATTCTTTTGTGGGTACCCTACCAATATGAATATCAAAATAATATCTGGCTTTAGGGATCAGTTTACCTTTTGAATTTAGGATGCTTTCACCCCCTTCCACCTTAGTCTCTTTAAACAAGACCCGGCTGCATGTGATAAGAGAACATCAAACACTGAAGCAAACCTCTGACCTCTTCTATGGTATTTACTCACAAGCAATTCACCAGATCAAAATATTTTGTTTTGGAATATATGTCAACAACTTATTTGACAGACAGGTCATCTTGAAAAAACAAAACAAAACAAAACAAAAATGATTAAAGTACTTGAAATAAAGGAATTTGCATGCACAAGTAGGTCAATGTACCTAAAGAGCCCTATAGGACTATCATGGCTGAATTGTATTACATACTATTAATGTGAATTGTGGGTGAGAACATTGTTGGTAAAGGTCAGAACATTACAAAACTGTTACTCAATCACAGAGTTAAATGAAGAAGGATATAGAAACAAGTGTCTAATTTCAATTTAGGCTCTCTAAGGTATTCTTACCTGGACTCCAGCAGCCACACTGTAGTAAAACAGGTCTCTTAAATCCTGTGTCATTTTTGACAGCCCTATGTAGATGTGCAACATCTACTAGAGTGTCTCAAATGGCACTAGATGCCTGTTTATGTACCTGAATTCCTCTTTTGGTGTTTTATGAAAGGTCAGATGAGAAAACACTGACAGAGATCTGACATTACATCTTTCAAATCCAGGTGAATAACCAATGAATGAATAATTCAGAACAGGCAAAGTTTGTACTGAATGTTATTTATGAGTACCTGATTTATCAGCTGACAATGTTCTTTAAATGGATTTTGTTACTCATCACATATATATGTGTGTGTGTATATATACACACACACACATCTAATATATGTATATATATGCACACATATTTTTAAAGCAAGCTGAATAAAGACAGCAAGCTGCCATCAGTTAGTCAAGAAGCTTTTCATCCACCACACAGATCTCTACTGTCACTTATACAAATTGGGTGACTGATAACAGAAGTAGGTTGCTAACTTCTCCCATCAGCTAGCACTAGAGAGGGAAGGGACCCATTTTTTGGTGCCTTGTAGATAAACTATTGATAGCTTTTGGCAGCTGAGATGGTGTTGAAGTTCTCCTTTGAAACACGCTTTATGATTTTTTTTCTGCTTTTGTTAGGAAGTGCCTTTTTCAAAGGAAACTTCTATGTGTTGTTTCCCATTCTTTCACTATTTCTGTGACCAGAAAGTCTGTTTTCCTCTTTCAGAAGGTCATTTTCCCTTCTACTTGTGTACAGAAGTGTTTGTTTCTTTCCCTGTGGGAATATGTAGCTTATGCCCTACTGCCTACCACTTTTCTGAGCCTGATGCCTTGAATTTTACTTCCTTTTTTGCATCTCTGTGAACCTGAATGCCAAATACTTACATGCTTTCCTCACAGGGAATGGAGAAAACAAGACCTCTCAGAAACCATGACTTGAGCAATATCTTACTCCAGCTCCACTCATATCTAATGGTGAAAAAATCTCTATTCTGACTTTAATTATAATTCTTTCTGTGAGTGTCTGACTGAGAGGCAAATG
This sequence comes from Pedionomus torquatus, assembly GCA_013398155.1. Taxonomy (NCBI): domain Eukaryota; kingdom Metazoa; phylum Chordata; class Aves; order Charadriiformes; family Pedionomidae; genus Pedionomus; species Pedionomus torquatus. The sequence continues at coordinate 207,567 of VZRU01006687.1, read as the reverse complement.
CAATCTATAATATCAACAAAATAGAAAAGCAACTGTCTCCAATGTAATCAACAGTTCAGATCCTGTTTGTTCTGCTTCATCCTTTGGACACATTCCCTGGAGTGCCCAGGGCTCTGTTTCAGCCCGCCCAGCAACAGGGCATGCAAGCTCTTTTATTCACTTTATTCTATCTCCTTTTTATAAATGAACATGTTTGCATGACAGATAATAAAAACCCTGAGGAAGTATGGTCCAGTTCTGAAGGAAGAAACTCCAGCTCTAAGACCAAATGCTCTTGGGTAGAGCATCCATCAGGTTCTGCCATCATCCACCATGAGAACCAAAGGCTGCCAGACACCCGTTAATTCTGTGATCTCATTAATGCCAGTTAGAACTTTGTCAGTTCATAGTTCTGGAGGATGAAACCATTCTTCCTGCTTATCTTGCTCCATTGGTCTGAATCTACTAATGCCAGACTTTATTTCTACTACTTGTTCCAGGTTGAGGTACTTGACTACATTTATGATGCTTTTGTGTAGTCTAAATGCCCTCAAAGAAAAATATTCAAGTCAAATTGGCATCTCTTATTAGAATTTCAACCAAAAAGAGAAAATGTGGTCATTTGGGTGGATCTATCACAGATTGTTAACTTTGATTTGGGGGCACCTGTATTGAGCTCAATAACATGTGATTGAAGCATAATTAACAGATATCAAAGGTAAAACAAATAAACCATCCAGCAAGGCACACAGACCTGATGATGAGATATTAAGAGGTAAATGCCTTGGTCCTTATGAAAGTTAATTGGTCATACTGTTAAAATATGCACCTCTTTCCCATGCGAGTTTCTCTCTTTTCCATTTCCAGCTGTTTCTCTTATGTTTTCTTTTGTTGACTTAAACGCCTTTTAGGTTTAATATCAGGTAAAGCAATTATGAGACCTAATGTCTGAAAATATGTATACATGTATTGTCATGGTTATACTTTGAATTTGGCATGGATATTATTAAAAATAATATAATTTGAATAAATATTCTTAAATCTGTTTCCAAGAAGAAATGCATGTAGAAACTCCAAATTACCCCAGAGTCACTTTCTTTCAGGTCAAAAGACAGATGAAGTGGCACAGAGTACCACTGGCCCTCTGTATCCCCTGCCCTTTTGCAGTGGCTGTCTCACTGTTGCAATGGCCTCAGCTGCCAAGAATCACCTTGTGCAGCCCAAAACCTGTTCAGGACACTCAGTAAGCGATGCTGAACTGGGAGCTTGAGCTGGTGAGGTAACGGCACCAATGGGAATGCTGAGCTTCACTGCTGAAATAAGCCAAAAACTCCCAGGTATCAATCAACCTATGGCTTTGAAAGAGTTTGATTAACAACAGAACCCAAACTTAATAAATAATAATGATAAAAAAGAATTTTAAAAAAAAAGGCAATTAGAGCTCTCTGATGCAATTAGAACCCATGAAATATGCTGGGAGAAAGGCCACCTGGAAAGCTTGAAGCTGAACTTCTCAGGAAAATGCAAATAGGAACAGTGAACCTGAACTACCCAAATACAGCACAGACTATTTATAAATCCATTTATTCCAAAGCAATTATTTTATAGTGCCAGTACTCCTTTGAGATTAGTGCAGAAATGTTTCCAAATTATATCTCTAGAAGATATTGCTGCAACTGTAACACAAAGACGAGGTGAGAATTTTGTTTCAGGTGCCAGCTTCAATCATGATTAACTGCTAAGCTTCATCTATTGCAAATGTACTACGAGGTCATTAAAGTCAGTTCAGAAATGTCTCCATCCACTCAGCCATGCCAAATGCCAGCTGTTTATGAGACAGGAGAAGTGGATCAAAATGATTTTGGTAGTGTGTTCAACCTGTGATAGGAGTGCAGTTTCAGAGCTCTTTATCATATTAAAGCCTGGCTTGGATTGACAGTGTAGAAAATCGCCCATGACTTTGAGAAGTTACAGAATAATGTTTCACTTCAACAAACATGAGGTGTTTATCTAATCACACATTACCTAAGTGTTTGGAGAGGATTTAACCCTTCACATGCTACTAGCTGCCTATGCCATATTAAAACCCAAGCCTTAAACATGTCCAGGAAAAATGGAAAATAATTCATTGTGGAGATGCATAAATCAGTCTGTCCAGGATCTCCACTTAAAAGAGAGGATGAAATCCACCTGAAAAAGAGAAGCCAAAAGCAGTTTTTCTTCTCCCTAGTGCAGCATTGTATATTGAAAACAGTAAGGTATGTTGAAGGTCAATTCATGACAGCTTGACAGCACTATCCTGTGGTTTAGCTCGCTGCCACTTCTCCTGCTTTACTTTTTCAGGTTGAAAGAGGAAAAGGATGACCACAAAGAAGGTAATAAAATTAAAACATAGAAAGATCCCCACTCACCTTCAAAGCCAGCCTTATTAGATATCCCTGGCTTGTAAAATTGCATGTTCTTACAGAAATTCCCCCAGTATACTGTACCTGGCATGGACCATTTTCCTGAACTGTCATCTTTAAAGTTTTGTAAGCCACTAAGGGTTTGTCAGGTTAGACGTTAACAGACAAGAAAGCTCTTGCATAGTGCCTTCCAGGTTCTCTATTTTCCTCCCGCAAAATGATGTGCTTGTCATGAGAATGACGTGTTTGTGATGAAAATGACAGCCCCTCAATTTTCTGTTTGACACAATGATATGTTGTAAAGAATCCCTCAAAATAACACATACTGAAGTACCCAAAGTAGGCAGAAAAGGTGAGATTTGTTTTTCTTTTTATTACAGCAGGAAATAGACCTTATTGTTTTGCTCTGTTTTTCCAACTGGCGGAGTCCCTCAGCACTATAGAAGAGAAGGTTATAAAATTTTCTTAAAGAACCAGATGGGATACCTTCAAAGATATTCTTGATTCATAGATTTATCACGATATCAGGATCTCTCGTTACATAAAGCAGCTCTCTGCTTGTCTTTTTCTTTCAGGTCCTTTAACCTGTACAGGCACAACACATTTAAAAGGTAAAACAATAGCACGTGTTCTTTTCATTCCTGTGACATGGATGTTTGTGTCAGAGATCAGCTGTTTGGAGAATAAAGAAAAAAAAATGCCAATATCTCACGTGCTTTTGCAGTAGAATACATCATGCTGTATCTCAGCTGCACAATAAAAAAGACAAATTTATTCACTCTCGGGAAACTCAAGCACACTATGATGCATTTGCTTTTGGCAATGGAAAAAGTGAGAACTTAACTACTTCTCTGACCATTTTGCTCCAAAGTATGAGCCTACAGAAACAAGTTAATTCTGCCAACACCTACTCTAATGTAGGCATAGAAAACAGCTGCTAGACCTTCCAATTTTTTGCTTGTTAGGAAGGGGTTATTGCAGGGGTTTTGACAATAAGTGTTAAGGATTTGGAAGGTTATATCCACAGCTGGTGTAAATTAGCCTGACTCCCAAGGTCAATGAATGCTGAAATGGATGTGTTGTGGCTCTCGGTGCAGGATCTATCTCCTGTTCTCTTCTGAGTCAGATTTTGTTAGCAAAATGCTGTAACTCATTTCTTTGGGAAAAAAATATTAGATTATGTTTCTCTATCTGTAAAATGTACATAAACTTGTTTACTTGCATCGCAGGGGCATTGTAAGGTTGAATTAGTTAAATAATGTACACTTCTTTGAGTTCCTTGAAAGAAAAATGCTGTAGGAATGCAAAACAGTGAGGATTCAGGGTGCTAAGATCTCCTAAATTCTGCTTACTCTGTTATAGTAATTCTGGGTAAACCAGACCAGAGAGTAATATATTAGCAATAGTTCCTTATAATCCTATGTGAACTATTATTGGTCAGGGTACAATACATGAAATCCTGCACTTCACAGAGGCACTAGGTTGAATACTATAATATTTATAGATATTGCTGTATCTATAGAGATAGGTAGTTATGTTTAGAAGTCCTTGATTAGTTCCCCAGTGTCAGCCCTGGCTGTAGCCCTGAAAAACAAGTTTCTCCAGGTGATACTATAGTACGGTAAAGAAGTTTAGATAATAGATAGAGAAGCTATGTTTGCCTTTGTTTCATTCTTCTGATTAACACATGTGAATTACTATAGCTAAGGTGATTTGGGCCTTATTTCTCTTTTACACTTTCCTAAATTCTTTTGGTAATAAAAATCTGGGCTGAAGATCGTTTTCACATTTACTCACTTTTTTTTTTTTTTTTTTTTTTTTTTTAGATTTCCCCCATGCCAAAATATGGAGAGCAAGGATGTGCCTTTAACACTCCAGGTCAGCTAATACTGCTACAAAAACATGAGAAGAGGCTACGTGGTTGGCTTGGATAATTTTAGCCCTTGAGGTAGATCTGGTCTCTGTTGGAGCAGACCATTATCTAGCACAAATTAACTAGACTTGTTCACTTGGTGCCAATTTGTTTTTATTAATTGTAATGCAAGTTTCTTTCCCACTTATGTTACCCTCTTCTACCAGCACATCACTTCCATTTGTGGTCTGGCACTGTCCACCACAGGATTTGTAGCATCTCAGTCTTGACTCATTACCTGTGCTCAGGGAGTAGAGTTGAGTTGCATGGATGAAGAGAGCAGCCACAATATATTGTGTAATATTCAAACCACATGCTTGTAGGTGCCATAGGTGAAAAATGATGCCCCAAAACAGAAGATGAGAGTCTACTGAATAATGTATATCGTATGTCCGGCTAAGAGTCACGCGTGATACTTCTAGTGGTTTGGAAGATACTCGTTATTAGGGTAGGGCTCAGAGGTAAAAGCAGGACATTGCAATAATCGTGTTTCACTCTTCTTTCAGAAGCTATTACACCTCCATTGAATGGGTAGTCATTGCACAGTTGAGTGATGAGAAATAAGAACAGATGAGTGATAGACACAGAGCACTGAGTAGAAGTGCAAGATTCAACTGCTTTCTCTCTGGAGAGAGAAACTGAAAAGTTACCCTGTTGCTCCTCCTCTTGTGATCTTAAGCAAATGAGCAAAACCAAAATTAAACAGTATGGTGTGATGGATGTTTATTAAATTTATTTATTCTAGAAAAATGAGTTATGAGATGAAACAGGTTTAGGATCAGAAGGGTTACTTTATTAGCCTGAATTTCGTTATGCAGTGAAGCTGCCTTTGTAATCATTTCCCCTTGAATACTCCAAGCATTGCCAGGAGTTCAACATCCTTGTATTTCAAAATAAAGTGAAGATCTGATAAATACTGTATAAATAATAGGATTGGCTTCAAAGACAAATAGGCTTTTAGCTTTCCACTGTTGAAGAAAAAGCACATTTTAGCAGCATATGAAGAATGGGTGATGTAAGTTTTGAGATTTGCTCTCTCACAGCTATTTATCTTCCTGCCATACAGCATTTAACAGTAGAAACCAATGGAAAGATTATGAAATTTGGTATGGGAATGGGACAACCAAAATCTCATACGTTTTCAAAAGCTAAGCATTTATAATTTCAATACACTTTTTAAAAGAATTCATTATGGAATCCAAGAGCTTTTACCATAATTTCAAATTTATATCTTGTTTTACCATTTAAAACATCCAGAAAAATACAGTTCAAAATGTATTGTTAGCTCTTGAACTTATACCTTATTGTTCAATACGCCATTTTAGTAAAAGGGTGGAAACCAAAATAAGCAATAATGTACATCTGAAGGAATTGCATACATTAAGGTCAATTGTTACAGTATCTCATCTCTTTATATCTGAAAATATCTATTTTTTTCTCTTGATCATCCCACATGCAGAAGGAAATTCAATCGAGTGGAGGAAATTAGATCAGAACTTGCAGCAGAGAACAAGAACAATTTTCTTAGAAGAAAGAACTGGGTAGCTGGACTTAATTCCAAGGAATGTGGTGAAGACACCGTTGCTACACACGTTCAAGAACTAGTTAGATGAGACATTAATGGAGACTCTGAATTATTTAATTGCTGTAGGCTCTGACTGCTGGAAGCTTGTTTGACTTCTCTGACAGCACAAAAAAATCTATTTTGGTGGCAGGTAGAGACTGACAAGGGTGTTGGGAAGTTGTTTTTTTTTTCTTGGTTTTATAAATTTTAACATCAGGCAATTTGAAATAGCTGTACTGGGAGTAAACTTATACTTGACTCAAGTAGCTGGAAGACTCCTTACAATAGCAATGAAAAAAGAACTTTAAGCACAAATAGGTCAAAGTCTACCTAACTGACTTTCAGTTTAGAAAAGGTTTATGTTCTCTGTAGCAAAACACAGAAGAAATCAATTCTGAAAAAAACCTGCTGTGGACAGATAGCAGGATTATTTTACATCTTGCAGAAGAATGTAGGCATAAAGGGAAGAAGAACCAATCTGCATTTTACCTTTATCTGTTTGTACTTATGTGATGTAGAAACAGAATCCAGAGGTAGCTATGAAATATTATACTTTTCCATGTGGAAAACGAAGGAACGTAATTTACAGGGTACTACTTTGCTTTCTCATCTGGAGCTTAAGAACATGGGAAAACAGAAGTAATTACAAACAGAGGTGGTTCTGACCTAGAAATACTTCCTTTCAAAATAAAGATTATTTTGCTCTCTGAGGATGGAAACAGCTTTGGTAAAGTTTCAGGGAAATGTGATAGATTTTGTCTTGTCTCATTTCACACTTCAGAGCTGATTTAGCTGTAGCATATAGGAAAATACTGTCTCTGGCCAAGATAATATACACTTCATGCAGAATCACAGCACTGAGAATAATTGGCCATCTGAAAATACCTTTTCAACTTATCTTACATATTGATCACTCAGTTAGCAGGGGATGTAGATTTTAACAGGGATAACTTTTCCCATTTGTTATTTACTTACAAAAAATTGCACCCTTAAATTAAGCCTTTGACGGTCTTAAGCCTTTCCTTGGATAAAGCACTGACAGTGGAAGTAACTCCTATGTTTTATGTTGCTATCAAATATGGAGCACACAACTCTGTAAAGCTTTATACTTCTGCCAGTGGCTAGAGCACAGGTGAAAGCCCAGTACTCAGCTCTCACAAAGGCCAAGGCTGATCTATTGCCCTTATAGCTGTATGAAGGCTGCACTCCAGGAAGAAAGCTCATATACATCCTGGTGTGATATTGACTGCATGAATTGTGCATGGGTGAATCAACCACCTTAAGGGATCTTGATCCTCTAGATTGAGAAGTGGGCTAATGCAAATGGCATGAAGTTCAGCCAACCCAAGTGCAAGGTCCTGCACCTGGGACATGGCAATCCCAGGCACAAATACAGGTTGGGCAGAGAACGGCTGGAGAGCAGCCCTGAGGAGAAGGACTTGGGAGTGCTCATGGATGAGAAGCTCAACATGAGCCGGCAGTGTGCACTGGCAGCCCAGAAAGCCAACTGTATCTTGGGCTGCATCAAACGAAGCGTGACCAGCAGGTCACAGGAGGTGATTCTGCCCCTCTACTCTGCACTTGTGAGACCCCACCTGAAGTACTGTGTCCAGCTCTGGAATCCTCAGCATAGAAAGGACATGGACCTGTTGGAACGGGTCCAGCAGAGGGCCACAAAGATGATTAGAGTGATGGAGCACCTCTCCCATGAGGACAGGCTGAGGGAACTGGGGCTGTTCATCCTGGAGAAGAGAAGGCTCCGGGGAGAACTAATAGCAGCCTTCCAGTATCTGAAGGGAGCCTACAAGAGAGCAGGAGAGGGACTCTTTGTCAGGAAGTGTAGTGATAGGCCAATGGGTACTGGTTTTAAATGGGAAGAAGGGAGATTTAGATTATATACTAGGAAGAAATTCTTTATTGTGAGGGTGGTGAAGCACTGGAACAGGTTGCCCAGAGATGTTGTGGATGCCCCATCCCTGGGAGTATTTAAGACCAGGCTTGATAGGGCTTTGAGCAAGCTGGGCTAGTGGGAGGTGTCCCTGCCCAAGGCAGGGGGGTTGGAACGTGATGATCTTCAAGGTCCCTTCCAACTCTAACCATTCTATGATTCTATGATTACAGTGCATCACTGTGAGACCAAACTATGGTTAGGCCAGTAGTGTACAGAGAAAGGCAATGGACAAAAGTGATAAAAATGTTTAACTTTTCTCTTAGCTCTGCCCTTGGACCCACAGTAGAAGTATATTGCAAAATGAAGAGGATCACTGCTGAAGGTTCTGGCCATGCTTCACCCTCAAAACAGGGCAATGGATTTCTGCAGTCTGATAGGAAGATGAAAGTCCTCTGACCAGGACAGATTGTCTGTCACGGTGCTATCTAACAGGCAGGCAGTAATGGGCACATCTCCAACCTCCTACCCAAAATGTATCCTCTCTTCTTTTGTAGAGCTGGTTAGCCAATATTGAGTATCCGTTCCCAAGACTGAAACATCCCTGAAAAAGACCTAAATAATATCCATCTTCCCTAAGTTCGAGCTCATTGCCCTACTTTTCAAGTGTTCAAGGCCAGGCTGGATGGGGCAACCTGGACTAGTGGCAGGGGGAGTGGAACATGATGATCTTTAAGGTCCCTTCCAACTCTAACCGTTCCATGATTCCATGAATTTTGTCTTGTTATCTGTTCTTTTAATCCAAGCATCAGAGCTGCTCTCTGGGGAAGTTTCCCAGCAATCCATTTCCCTCTTTTTTTCACCACAGCCAGCAATAAGGGTTGTCCCTCTCTGCCTCTGTGAATTAAGGAGGGATTTTTACTGGGTGTCACAGACACGAACAGGAAGGTAGAGAGATTAACTTCACTTCATTGAAGCCAACAGAAGGCCTGGGGCAGAGGCAAGAACAGATTCACAGTCCTTCAGTACTTCTAAGTAGAACAGGAACTATGCATATTACATAGAGCAAGAGAGTGATGTTAACCAACAGTATTAGAGAAGAATTATTGGTTAATAAAAATGGCTATAGCTACATGCAGGCAAATTAGATGCATTTCAGCTAATCTGAATTCTTAGTAGCTCAGCCGTTGAAGTCGAGTGGTAACATTTATCAATAATAACTACAATAACAATAATTATTTATCAGAGTAGTTCTGATTAATTATATGCTCTGACTGTATTTAAAATGCTTTTTTTCTTTTTTCCTCATTCATCTGACAAAAGTAATTTATCTACCCCTTTCATTACTGCTGGTAATTCACATACACATACACATATACTCATGCACACACATATATATATGCGTGAAATTAAAAAAAAAAGTTTTTAATTTTAAGCTGCATATAATTTTTCTAAATATGCTACATAGTAAGGTGCTTTACTGAGGCTGTCAGTTAATGTATATTTCTGCACTTGGCTCTTAATTTCCTGCACTTTATCCACTGTACATACCTACTCCCTGCCAAAAATCATCATTTTGCATTTTAGTCTGAATGGTTTCAAGCTGGTTAGGTTTCGTTCCCCTGCTTTCTGGGAAATAGCGGGGGAGAAAGCTACTTTTCTTTCAATGTTGAGAGAATAACTACAGTACTTGAAGCCTATAGTGAACTAAGTGGGCAAAGTCATCATTATCACACTGAGTCCCAATTTTAACATCTCATGATTTGTCTGAAATTCAGGATATGTGGCAATCAGCCTTCTATAGTTAAGCAGCTTCAGCAAGCTTTCCATAGTGCAAAATGTAAAAGAATTACTACTCCTTGGCTGCACAGTTTCACAAAGAGTTCTTAGGGGTTTTGTCCGATTCCTCAGGAAGCTAAAATCTGAAATAACACAGTCGACACTGACAGCTGCAAACTACTTCAAAAGGCTTAAATTTAACATGACAAATCTTAAGGTCCTTAACTTAGTTCTTGCTCAGACAAGCTCTTCTGCACTCCTCGGTGGAAGGCTGCAGTGGAGTGACAACTGAGTATGAGCAGCAGCCTGAAGTCTTGGTGAACTGCTGCCCTTGGGCCGCGGTTAGATGCTCATTAACCCTGGACTCACAACTGCATCACTGCAATTTTCTGTTAAACGAGACAGAGCAGGCACCCTAGGGGATGTCTCATCTGGTGCTTGTGATGAGTGTCCCAGGCTGCTGCTTCCTTCCCTCTGCCCATCCTTTGTGGCTGCCAACACTATGGCACTGTAGAAATGTTTTCTGATGGCCCTCTGAGGTGCCCACCCTTTTGTTTTTGAGGTTAAAATTCAGCCAGGGGAAATCCCTAGACACTATGTCAGTGGGGGAACTCTGCTTGCTCCTCACTTGCCTCATGGTCTCATTGTTGCTCTGCTCCATGGGCATAGTCTGCAAGGCCCTCTCTCTATACACCCACACTTCACCCTGTGTCAACAGGTCCCAAAGTCCTAAAATGTCACCTAGCTCTTCTCCTTACTCTTTATCAGTGGGGGAAGCCTTTACAATGACCTCTAATGTCCATCCTTCCAGAAACACTAATGAACACTGCCTTGTTCTTCCCATTAAAATTTATCTTTATGAATTATCTTGACCGAATGCATGATACATGGTGGGGACCACACTGAGTACAAGTCTGGTCTGCTTTGCCTATATGCATGCCACTGGCAATTCAGAGCAGAGGAAATTCATGCTTATTTCAGAAATGACTCTGTCTCCTATTTCCCAGGCTGGAAGCGATCATCAAATTTGACTCTGCAGACAAACAATTTCTGCCTCTCTTGAATCCTTGTTTGGCTAGTTTTCGAGAACATTTTTTTCCAACTCTATCTGCACAACAATCAGAGCTACAAAGATTGATTGGCTTTTCAGACCAAATGACTGGATTAACAGTAGATAAACTGTAACACAAGCTGCTGTGTCTCTTGCTGTGCTGCTCATTCCATTTTCTGAAACACACAAACTTCAGCCCATCCATTTAGCAAGCTGGTGCTAAAAACCTCACTGCGTTCAAGCCTAAAACAATTTTTTTCTGTTGTTTTTGTGTGTGGATATTAGAAAGTAAGACTTCCAATTATAAGTCTGAGACAACTGCTAATGGTCTCTTCCTAGTGAGGCAATTTTCCTTTGATGAAGGAGCACTCTGCCTAGATTGGCATCCTTTTGTTTTTTTACCTCAGGGTGACTGATGCAGGGACAAGCTGTTCAGGGATGTATTAGGCACAACAGCAGAGCAATTAAGATACCTGACTGTAAACCCAAAGCCTGAACTCAGTTCACCCTGGCTGTGCATCACACACTAGCTCCCAGTGTAACCAGCTGTAAAGCAGTGTCCAGGCATCTGAGCTGGGCTGTCATGGGTGGCTGGACCTGCTCCTGTTCCTATTGGTCCCTTCTGCGCTGTTGGCTGCAGATGCTGGCATGCCCAGGCCATGATGATGGAAGGGATTTTGATGAACTTGGTGTCAAATGTTCCTTCTCTGGTACGGAAAGTATTAACTTTCAACTCACTATCCTTTTGCTTATTAAAGTGATGGTTTTTTTTTTTAATAAATATTTTCCTTTGGAGGCAAATTTGTATCATCGATAAGGTTTTGATAGATTAAACACTCCTCTGTTGTCTTTTAAATTAATTTATATTTATAACATTCTTGGAGGATGCAAAGCTGTATAAACCTGTGAAATCAGGGAGTTTAAAGTTATTGCTTCAGTAGATTTCCACTGTATATAGGAAAAAGTGCAGAATTTGATGGTGAAAAAATAAACACAAGCGTTAGTACCTTTTCTATGGCATTGGGACATTTATATTCATAGTAAAAAACCAGTAAAGGAAATGCACACTACCATCAGCCTATTATACTGGATATAAATTATGTTCAGTTAAAAAGCCTATGTTTCTTAAAAAAAAAAAATAAATAAAGACAAATTACATAAAACAGATTTTTTTTTCACAGCTCAGAAAGAGGGCATCAGATCCTTAAAAAAACAATTTGTTGAAGACTCATTAGGCCAAAACAGCTCTTGGAATTCTGCCTCTGGCTCTCTAATGATCCATGAAACTTGAATTCAATAAAAAATGATTTAACTGTAAAGTAGTTGAACTGAGCCGACTTTTGCTTACTTGGGTATTTTTTAAGCCCTTTGTTGTGTAAATAATATTTGTTTCTCTCGGAGTTGAAGAATTTCTAATGAAATATTGTCCAGATGCTCTAAGACAGTTTGCAGCTATATTGACCTTTGTGGTTCTTTTCCACTGGTGGGATCACATACACCCAAAACCCAATAGCAGTAACTTACGGGATATGCACAATGAGGCTGCTAGTCTTGAGAGACTTTTGAAAGCTCATACATTAAACTCTCACTTTCCAATCCATTAATACTGCTGTTCACTGCCTGTTGGGAGCTTTGTTGTGTCTTGTTAGAATAACAGATCACTGTTGAAGCTTTTAAGATCTGTTACCAGGAGAAGCTGCTGTGCAGATAGTGTGTCTCCACTAGCCTGGCACTTTCTGGCTGCCTAACTTTCTTTCTTTTGTTTTTATTATTATTATTATTATTAATAAAGCATTACATTCAAGAATGGGCATAAGAGATTTCTCTTTTTCTCTTGGCCTTTTCCTTGCACTAATATTTTTATACACTTGCCTGCCAGAGGATGGCACAACGCATTGGAGTACTGCACCTGCCACTGGAGAACTCAGCCTGATTAAACTTGCATGACTGGGGTTGCCCTGTAGAACCCTCTAGGCAAATGTCTGGCAGCAGCTGACTTAGCATAACTTTGCACAAACTCCTTTACCCTTAGGAAAGCTCTTCCTGGAAGAGAACCAGTGTGAAATTTCCTGGGGCAGATTTACCTTAGGGCAAAGGATTATGTCTTGTGGCTGCTCTGCTTTCCTCCTAGGGGGCAGCTGGGACCTTCCTATGCTGACGTCTTATCCTGCCCGTGGCATTCAGTATGTATAAAACTACTGCTGTTGTTTCCTAAGTTTGCACACCATGCAGACCTCTTCCCTAGAAAACTGCAGGATGCTCAGAGACTGTGCAGCGCTATGGCGACCGTATCATGGTAAAGAGGTAGAATTTGCTGCAGATTGGAATCTCTGGACCTGCCTTGGCTTCCAGGGAAGCATTCCAGTTTATGGCAGAGGGGAATTGCATTTGATATGCTTCTACTGCCAGCCTGACTACATATTTAGTAAATATAAAGAGACCTAGTGTAACTTATCTAGACATAGTTCCAGGATTTATCATTACAGAAAAGGTAATGTGTAGAAATTGGTGTGTCAGCTGGTATAAGAAACCGATCTAATAGAGAACAAGTGTAAAATAGTTTATTAGACTACTGCACACAAAGGCATTCTCAGTGCAGACTAAGAAAACCCTCATGGCAAGTTAGTGCAGAATACCTTGTGGGCTGTAAATCCACACCTGTCTGCAAACTAACTTCCCCATCCATCTACACAAGCCCATTGCACATGCCACTGACTTTAGAGCAGAATTCCCCACTGATTTTCATAAACATAAAAATCAATCCCCCGATTTTCCCTCTTTGGAGACCATTCTCCAGATACGGCATATACCTGTGCTTTATTCTTATTTATGTTTTAGCTTAGTGTGGTATAAACTACCTTCCATCCAGGGATCGCTAAGCACTTTACAATCTTCAGTTAATATAGTCTCAAAACACAGGTAAATAATCACATACCAAAAACCATGTTGAGTTTGTGATTACTCAAAACAGTCTTATCGTAAGCCAATGTGTTTCTGTTCTTTACTTCCCTCCAAATTCTGACATTCAGAAAACATCAATAGTTCAGATTAAATATTCAAATATCCTAATTTTTTTTAAGTGAAAGGGGACCAAGAGAGGTGAACTGCAGGCAAAATGCTTGTATGTGGAGAGCTGCAGAGGGCCACCTAGTATGCAATAACTTGTTCTTATGCCTGACCCCAAGTCAGTTGTTTGCAACTCACAAGCCAAGGAGATGGAATAAATATGTTCATGGTAAATACAATTCCAAATATCTCATATCATTGCCATTTATCAGTGAAAAGAAGAAAAAAGCCACAAAACAAAATGAAACAACCCTGCTCCTACTGAATTGCATTGTGAATAGAAATAATTCAGTTTTGGGACTTTCTATTAAAACAGAGAAAATGAAGGTAATAAAATATAACAATGCAAAATTCAAGAACATAGAGGTCATGGGGCAGGGCTTCTCCTGATTTATATCGATCTAAACTTATACCAGCTGAAGACCTTGATGAGATAACCTGCTGATATGAATACTGATTTTAGCCTTGTGTTTCACCCAGTGTGTTTTTATTGGGAGGGAGGAGATAGATTTCAACAGCTCCCTGTTTCACCTGTGGAAATTGGGAATTTCTTCTACCACTATTTTCAGGGGCTGTTCATATCAGGTTGCTTATGCTGTATTGGTTTAACTATTAACTACCCTATCCATTAAGGCTGTCCTAGACTCCCGTTGCATTGGTTGACTTACCAAGCAGTTTTCTTCGGTTTCTGTTCTGTCAAATAATACGGGATGCTGGATTGGGAAAGTGTCTATGTCTACACACTGGTCTAGTCTAGTCATGGCTGAATTTCCTATCCTGATTTGGAAACTGAGACATGCTGCAGGGTCCTGCAATTTACATATAGCTGTGCCCTTGCATTTCTGCTTACTGCCTTCACCTTGCAATTTATTTTGTATGCTTTCAAACATAGTAGGCTTCATTCATTGCTAACTTAGTTTGTAGCTGAGCAAAAGAACAAAAAACATAAAGGTATAATTCTTGGTTATCAGTGGTTTAATACTACAGTTATATTAAGGCATTAAATATCGTCTACCCTCCGCACTGTTTTAGATGGTTTTCTTTGTTTTAGACGAAAAAATGGCCCAATTATAAAATCTGTAATGTTCATTATGCTTCTAGTATTTTATTTTCTATCTGGAACTGCTCCTTGCCCTCCTTCATATCTTTGCTCACTGCCCATGAGGAAACAACTCATTTGGGGTGCTTTTCCTGTTTTATTCGTAGTATCCTAATGGTGTTGGCATCATTCTGCATTTTCTTTACATGGTTCTTCAGGGACCAGGACAGGGGAAGGAAAGAAATTCAGGCAGAAGTAACCATAATAAATATGCTAGTGCTAAGGTTCCCTGAGATAAACTGGAGCTGCTTCAGAGATCATCAGAGCCTATTCACGTGCATTTCTCATGAGATTCATTGAGATCTAGAAGATAGCAACTTATTGGATATGTCTTTATTGAAGGTTTAGTTTTGACTCTAGTTTAGGCATTATCCTCACTAAACTTTTGCACTGAGTAAATCCTTTGTTTGAATTCACTTGCTTTAATTATGAGTCTGTAGGCTGGTGTTTAAAAGTTGATTTCGTCTTGGCTGCTATCTATACCAATGTATAAAACCTGAAACATTTGATCGTTAATGGGTGTTTTCTAACAGTCTGTCTGAAGATATTCAGCTGTTTGACCTTATCTTGACATAGAATGGTTACAAACAAAAGATCCAGGAGATTTTCTCCTTTACCTCTTAACAGATAAAGAAATGAGTAAATATCTGTACCTTTACAGTCTGGCTGATCAAATCTCATTTGGCCATGTCATTGGCCATGTAACAACTATGAATTTATTCCACAAGAGGGAAATAACCTTAAGTGGTGATGCTTCCTCTTCACCTACCCATTACAAAAAGAGAATTTCCCTATGGAGATCAAACTCCTCTGTGAGGCAAACAAAAGCAATTCTCTATACAGATGGATGGACACTGAATCTTAATGCTATGCAGCCTCTTCATCTCAAATCGATAGCCAGACTTACTGTGCTCTGTTTACATGTGGGGTGTCTCGGGGCTCTAGCTTCAGTCCAAGTCATGGAATGGACTGCCAGATATAAAACCTTTAATTAAATGGTCACAAGACCTCAGGATTTCTGATACTATGATGTCAACAGCTGAGGGAAATGAAGCTGAGGGAAACTTTATCTGGTAGAATTGAATTGTTGACATTTCGGCGGTTGCATGCTTTTGTTTTAGTTTCTGCAGTGTGATGATGGGTTACATTTTTAAGTTTGAATCCTCTACTTGTGAAAGGAATGAGTGATGCTTTGATGAGGTTTTGAAATTTGACCAAGAATAAAGCTTGCAGCACTTTGCTACCACACTTCTTTTTTTTCTTCTTCTTCTTTTTTTTTTTTTAATTTTTTTTTTTTTCTCATAATAAAGTTATGATACACTTTCTGGTTTGGGTAGAAACACAACCTCAAAATCTTCCACTCCCCCAGTCTTTTTCATTTACTTACAGATTTGTTTAACTGATGGGTCTTCCCTCTCCCTTATTGTTGATTTTTTTCAAAAAACATCCGTTATGTTCAGAATCCCTCTCTTTACAGACTCATTAGCAATCTTTGCAGAATCAATTAAGAATGGAATTCATCACTTTGGTTTGAATCTAGGCTAATGAGGTCTAAAGCCCTGGGGCCATTTTTGTTGTTCATGGCAAATCAGTTTATTTACTCACTTAACTTTGTAATATATGTTTTTGAAAGAACTACAAGGGACATATTAATAATACCAAGTTTTGGACATCCTGCTCTGTTCTTTAGCCATAGAAAGTGATTATGCTGTTTTTAAATAGCTACAGTTGTGTGCTGTGCATACCTCTTTTTAGGTTTGCTCTCTGTGTGGTGACGTTTTTAAGTTCTTTTTGCCATTGATATTTCAGATTGTCATATGTAGGACAGGGTCCTGCCTCAAGGAGGAGAATAGATTTCGCTGTGAGCAAAACATCTGTATAGAATTCCCTCCTATCAACCTCAGCTCATGGAAATTGCATGCAGATCTGACAGGCAAACTCCTCTGAGGACTGGTTGTAGCTTCAGTGGAAACTAGAGGAGAGGGAAAAGATTTGAAGAGGACAACATAATAACTAGCTTCCATCATCTGGTGTGATACTGCACAGGCGATGCATCAGTGAAACCAAGTGGAACTCCTTTTGCCCACACAAGTCTCCCTGAATTTCTTTCAGAGACATTTTGCATGAATAAAGTTTACAGGTACCGGTTTACTGTACAATCGAGTTAGGCCATAGTGCATAGATACACGTTGGCACCTGTTGTAAACTCCTATAGAACTGCTTTCTTCAAATTGCCATTTTTTTGAAGTCACTTTCCTGAGACAGCATGAGCACCCATGTGTGCAGGACCAGAGAAGGATCAGCATTAGGACTGTACAAAATGGTACAAAGTTTCTTTACCACTTGTATCTTGTACAGTCCTCAAGTTGAGTGAACCTTACAACCTTATTCAGAGTTTTTATTTCCATTGTATTTATTTCTTTTCTTTTCTTTTTTTTTTTTTTTATTTCTGGGTTGTTTTTTTTTTTTTTTTTTTTTTTTTTTTTTATCTCTGGGTTGTTTTTTTTTTTTTCTTTTCTGTTTATTTGATTTTAATCAAAGAACTATGTCAATATTAAGAAAATCTAATATGCACAGTCAGTGAAATCAGCTATTGTACTGGTACTGGGAAGGCTGATAAAAAGAAGCCTGTTTCTGGTCACTGGAGGTGAAAGGTCATTGTTTCAGCTTTCCATAAAGGTAGGATTTTTTTTTAAGCTACTTCATGTTCTGATACTCCTCCTCTTAGCAATACCAAAGAGAAATAACTGGTCAAGGGTTTTGGGGAGAAAATTTTACCTTTGTAAGTTTGTATAAACTAGTGGATGTCATAGCTCTCCTGAAAAAATTCAATTTTCTTTAGAGGAGAAATCTGAAAGGGATTTCTTTTATTCATTAGTAATCATTACTAGGTAACAAAAAGGAACAGAAAAGCCATATGTGAGATCTCAGCCCAACATAAGTTGCTGAATGTCTTCTCAGAGTTTCAACAGCAATAAAACATCATTCATACGCTGCACATTTCTTCCAAAGAAGATCTGAAGTTCAATATTGCTATGTATATCGTACAATTATTAAAAGTAAGATGCATAAAGTTGACCAGTTTGGAAATCTAAATTCCTTATACTAGCTGCAATGCCTTCAATCCAAGGTAAAAGAAGGGGACAGGAAAATTACCACAATTCTCCTAAATCCTTATGAGCTTTCTGGGTATGCCCTTCCTGTTGGATTAATAAGAAGTTGGTTTTACTCATGCTCTAGTGAGATACTACAGTCCCTGAAGTTTTGGGTCTTTGTTATCCAAGTATGACTTTACAAGCATGCATCAAGATACACAGAGATTCTTTTTCAAAGAATGCTTATGAATCACACCATGGGAGACTAAAATAGAAGTAAGATTTAAGAGCCTCTCTAGACGTCCACATGCATTAGTCTTCCTTGCACTTGGCAAAACCAGTTAATGTAAACATAGATTTAAAAAATCTATCAACATAAAAATCTCTAACACTTTTTGAGTCTCAAAATTGTTCTCATGAATGATCAGTAAAAGTTGCTACAAGTTCACTTCAGTATCCACCATTGTCTCATTTAAAACACTATCAGATATAATGTTCTGTCTCCTTAATTTACTCTTCTCTAAATATGCTGAGCAAGTAGATCTACATTGCTCTTCACTCTTGAAAAAGTAAAAACTTAAAATAAAAAAAAGGTATGAGAGTGCGTTACTAGTTGTTGAGAGCTGAACACCTACAGCTGTCAGGATCAACACTGATTATCATTCCCATGGTACCAAGAAGCTTCCAATCTGGAGCTATCATTTCAGCAGTCTCCTTTTTAGCCTCATTTTTGTCTCACATATTTCATTCAACAGATGGTTTCTTGGCAGGAAACATCACATTCCTTAAAGCAACATTAATGCCTCAGTTATGGGAGTGGTATAATATTTGCTCAATTATTTAATTCTCTGTACAGAGCAATAAAGTGATGTTCTGTGGTGGGTGAGTGAAATTTTTTTTCAAAATGGGAGTCAGCAGTCATCCTCAGGCAGAGCTATAAGCATTTTTGTCTCCTGGGCAGTTGGTAGGAAAAACCAGACGGGTAGTTTTAATGGAGAGAAATTTGTTTTATAGTTCCAGAAGAGGGCCTAGGAGTCAAGTTGTCTGCCAGAGAGGTTGTTTGTGGTAATGAACCCTGATGCCTTGCATAATCACTTTTGAGTGAAGCTCTTTGGTCCTTATATAATTACCCCCATCCCTTTTAAAGCTCCTTAGGAGAGACAGCATGGAAGCACAGCTAAGTGAAGTTGTCAGCTTTTGGCATGATTTTGAAAGCAATTCTGAACTTTCTTGCACATCTGGGTCTCTTTGAACTGGGTCTCTCAGTTCCTCAAATGCTATATTCTTCTGTAGTCCCAAGGTCCCTGGTAAATGGCCTTGATTAAAAGCAAGAGCTCAAATAAATGTGTTGTAGAATGAGTACTTGGCACCACAAAGATAACAAGTCTCTTCTCAAAAGTTCCCTTTGACTCTGGTAGTACCAGGCCTTCATAAGAAAATAGTAGAGCTGGGTGATAGCTGGGAGAGTCATATTTGTACACCATTCTGCCCTTACCATACACCCCTTGAGAACCTGGAGGCCTGAGCATGATGAACATCACTTACAAAAAAGTTTATTTGTCCTTTTGTGCCTTAACACTACATACCTGCAGAACCTGGTTATGATTTCCAGAGCCTATATTTCATCATTGGTGCTTTTGATGTATGGGCAGGCTATTTCTGTTTACATTTACATTTATAAATTACCAATGCAATTTACACATGCACAGACCTGATTTATGCAGCAGAATCGTTTATGGTCATGTTTGCGCTATCATTTCCTAAAAGTTATCAGGAAGTGTTTGGCTGCTTTATGAGATCCTATATAAATGCTGATACACAGTCCGGTATGTGTGAGCACTGACATTACTTAAATATATGTATATATGGCCATTGTTAAATTAACAACCTTTTTATTTATAATACTATTACAAGACTGATATGTTTATATCCGTACTGTCAATGATAACCTTGCTGTCTTTATTTCAGCCTTGGCTGGTAATGTTTATATTAGTCTTTTATGTCAATGCATTTTCAATGGCATTAATGTCACACACAAAGCAACATTAGGCCTGCAACATAATTCATAACATTTTAATACGGGTTTTGCATCTGTCCTTTTACTGTTAACACAAGTATAATTTACACTTTTTTTTTTTCACTGGAAGGCTTTTCTGATGTTTCAGAGCCTCAACATCTGTCTCTCAAGATACAAAAGTTGCATTTGATCAAAGTCTAGCTTTCAGATTAAAAAACGTCTGAGTTATCAGACTCCTTCAGGTTTACAAGAAATAGAAATCCCCCTGCTCTCTTCAAATGTGCATGAGAGAGACAGTCCCTTTGTCATCTAGCATACCTCTAGTCTAACAAGGCAATAGCTTAAGTATGTGACATCCTCTGCTGAAATAGGACTGAAAATCAATTATTATTATTACTGGTATTTCAATGGAGTTTAGAAGAGCTAGCTAGTATTGCTTGAATGACTGACTTTGATTTGCTGTCCAGACTAGAAAAGAGGAAATTTCAAACAAAGGAAAAAAAGATGATCTGNCCCCCAACAACAATAAAAAACCCTCCCTCCAAAGAAAGCCAAGTTAAACTAAACCAAGCAAGTTGAAAGAATCCCACAGAAAGGCCTGTACAGAGAGGACATTAGCAAGAATTGACATAGCACAGGTTGAAGGTGATGATGATTATGGAGGTTAGGCTCTATGCTGAGTACTAGAATGTGTGGAAACCTCAAGCAAGGGTCATAGAGGGAGGGAGAGAGAGATGGAAAATGTAACTCAGTAGGGTCCTGATATTGTGGATGCTGTAGACGTATGGATATGGGGGAAAAAAAACCCAGGGCCTTCAAGAACAGGTGAAATGGCTCAGAACATGAAGGAAGGATGAGGGAATCAAAAGGTGCCCTTGAACAGAAGTTAGGGTACTACATAGATAAGTTGTGAGGGGTGGGTGCAGAGATAAGGCTGGATCTCAGTGCTTGATCTACCAACTTTGCAGAATGTATATACGTATAGGCTTGATGTGGAGAAAATGTCAGTTTTTAACTACAGAAAGGATAAGGGGAGATATTTAAGGAAGCCAGTGACTTTATTAGGGTGACTAAGAAAAGTAAAGAAATGCTCTGCATAACTGCTTGAATTTACACTGAAACTTCTTTGAATGATTTTTGCAAAAGTTAATTTGTGTTTGTCCAACCTTTACTTTATTCCTTTTTTTGTCTAGTCAACAAATTCATGTTTTAGTGCTGACCTCTAGCAGATCTCATAGGATGATTGTGATGCCTCTAACTAATGCATCATACCACTCGCCTGACTGCACGACCTTCCGCTGAGGAGGGTCTCTATATGCCAAGCATATACATTGAAGTAATTGCTTTGCTGAAGACAACGGGATCTCTGCCAGTGATGTCAAAAGGGATAGGATTTCAGCCAAACCATTGGAGCAATGTAATTTGGCATAACTCCATTAAAATCTGTGGAGCCACTTGAATATACATCAGCTAAGGACCAAGCCAATAAAATACATATTAGTCAGCATAGTCACGTAGGTGTTTAAAAAAGGTTATGAGGAAAAGAAGAAGCATATGATACCTGTAATTTTGATTCATACACATTCATATAAGTCCTAAGAGAATTTGGATGGCTACAGATTTGAACACACCTTAAACTAAAATGACACCAAGGCTGAACTGAGATTTCATGGTGCTGTGCTCACCCTGAAGGCTTAGGAAAGGAGAAGCAGAGGAAAAAACCAAAGAAACAAAGTATTTTAAAAACTTTATACTGCTAAAGATGTATTTTTTTTCAGTTATTAGAGAGTGATATCTAAAGGGTATATAGTATTATAGAGGGTAAATATACCTGGTGCTTTACAACCAGGTGACTACATGGAGACTATTTCAGTAGGTTATGGAAAACTAGACTTCTTAGTTTTCAATATTTAGCAGGGGATCCAAGGATATGGACAAAGTAATATTGCATTCCATTAGTCGATGCTTGCAAAATGCAAAGTGGTAGTTTCACACAGGAAGAGGCTGATGAGAACAAAAGGATTTCAGATGAAGTGGAACATACGGCTGCAAAACAGATTTCTATAATGAATTCTGAGGGGCGCATCTGTTATTATCTACGTGATATAAAATTGCTCTTTTTGTCTCATTTCGCTCAGTTGCACAAGATGCAATCACATCAAACAGGCACGTTCAATAAAACTGATCCGACTGATTAAAATGAACAGCAATCTGTTTTCTTCTGACAGCCACACAGCAACGTGAATAGCAAGGGCTGTGAACATGGAATTGAATAGCCACTCAGAATTGGTATTAATGTTTGCGAGTGCTGTTAAGGTATTTGACCAAATCGTCCAGCCAATGAAATAGCAACCCTATATCATTAAATCATTTAATCCACAAATCATTGTGAGGCATCTTTGATAGCATAATACTGTTCCTTGTCACTTCTAAAGCCCTTTCCTGAGCCATCTTATTGCTTTTCTATGCAAAAGGAGCTGTTTTTGGAAGGAGGGCACGGTTTTGTGAGCAAGATTGTGAGAAGTTTCTGTCAGGAAGAGGGTTAGGATAGAATCATAGAATCATAGAATCATAGAATCATCCAGGTCAGAAGGGACCTCCAAAGGTCAGCTAGTCTAACCTCCATGCAGCTGCGGGGACACCCCCAACTAGACCAAGTTGTCCAGGGCCTCCTCGAGCCTCGCCTTGAATATCTACAGGGAAGAGGCCTCAACCACCTCCCTGGGCAACCTGTTCCAGTGTTCCACCACCCTTAGAGTAAAGAATTTGTTTCTAATATTCAACTTAAATCTACTCTTCTCCAATTTAAGTCCATTGCCCCTCATCCTATCACAGCAAGCCTTTGTGAACAGACCCTCCCCAGCCTTCCTGTAGCCCCCTTTAGGTACTGAAAGGCTGCGATTAGGTCTCCCTGGAGCCTCCTCCAGGCTGAACAGTCCCAGTTCCCTCAGGACAGAAAGAGGGCTCTTGGGGAAGTGGTTTCACTTAGTTCCAGCATCTAGCCTAAGCTTTCTGTTCAATCCCTGTCTAGCTGAGAGAGAGCATCCTTCCCTTGCAGGTACTTAGTCCGACACGTATCTGTGGTAGGAGACTGAATTTCCATTTGAGACATCTGCTGAAAATATTAAACATACTCAATGCTGTGATTTTTAAAATTTTCCTACAAAATCCATCTTGAGTTATTTGTATCATTGAAATTTTGTGTTCTTCTGGCTTGGAGCAGGCAGATTTAAGGTCTTTTATTGTTAAGAAGTATGAGGTCTAACATAATAACCAAGTGGACATATAAATCTACCTGCTCTGATTATAATGTGAGATAGATGACATTTTTATTGATTGTAGAATTTGATGTCATAAAGCGGCAAATTTGATGCCTGTTATGTTGTCTACTTCAGATGATATTGTTTCTTTTCTTTAAGTGTCTCAAACCCACAAAAGGGCTTCAGAAGATTTCCAGGATGAATACAGTAGGTAAATATTTCTATTTGCACTTTCTTTTCTTGTGGTTTTGAAAATCTATATTAACTTGCATAATATGTTACAATATGGAAGTAAATTGAAGGGAGAGGGCAAAAGAATAGTGAATTTATTCATTCTCAAACTCTGGTTTTTAGCAGTTAACTCTTTAGTTCTGTGCTAAGACCTAAAATATTGATTAATGAGGATAAACTTTCAGGTCTATATATAGCATCCAGATCATGCAGTCATTTTATATGTAACTTTTTTTCTCTTTTTTAAATAGGCATCAATGTCCCATTGAGAAAAAAAAAACCAACATTTAATAGGGCAACCTAAATGTAACATGTTTTTAGATGACATGAATTTATTTGACTGACAGACAACTAGAAACAATAGATCTGAGGAAAATCTTCCTCATGCGTCACCAATTTGGATCAAGTCCAAGACCCATGTGCTGTGGGACACCCCTGCCTTCACCCTCCACTGCCCCTCCCCCCCACACACACCTTCAGCAAACTTTTTATGGAGCAAATATGTGAATTTTCTTGACTTTCATACCAGGACAAATACTTTTGTATCCTACTACCCGGACTCTTGGAAGAGAAACCCATGTCTATAAAGCCAGAGCTGTTTTTCAGCAGTACTTGTTCTTCCTCTGTACTTATCCTTCTGGTGAGCCTTTACTCATATGCAGACTAGACTTTTTTTAAATTTTTTTAAAAATTTTTTAAATTTTTTTTATTCCTATGATGGGAATAATAACTTAAAAGGGCTGCATTTCACTATTTATCTTGAACCCAGGATGGCCTTAGTTAAACTCTGAAAAAAATACATACCCAGAAGAGGAAATATTTCTCCTTGTGTGCCTTTCACATGACAATTTTAGACTGCCATTTCAGCTTGGAGGAAGAAAAATTATTGAGTTGCATTTCATGTGGTCAAAGTCCCTGGGTTTCTCATTCCTCTCTCTATTCTTTTGACAGAAACTTCAAGGCTGTGAAAATCGCTTGGCATGTATTGTCAAGATCCGTGTAAAAACTGTCATGGCACATCCAGGGACTTTTGGAGTTTCTTGCCTGCCGGCGCAATTAGATTATGAATGAGCCAATTGTCGAGGAAATTTTGAAATGTTTCTGTGATGGCTTCTCATCTTGACAAGCCTTTCATGAAAAATAAGCATTACAAGTTTCTCAGGAACAAGGGGAATAAAGAGGAAAGCTACAGGTGAAATATTTATATCCACTAAGGATTTTGTTTATAAAATTAATAAAAAAATTACTCTTTCCTGAAAAAATAGAGAGGGAGCTACTTACTGCTCCTTGCAGACAGGACAAAATTGTGCAATGAAGCATTAAAAAAGCCTTACATTCTCTGTAAATCAGTAATAGACTGAATAATAGAACAAAATTGTCTGGCATGCTAATGACACAAAGCTCAATGGTNCGGGTCCAGCAGAGGGCCATGAAGGTGATTAGAAGGACAGAACACCTCTCCTATGAGGACAGGCTATGGCAGAGCTGGGTTTGTTCATCCTGGAGAAGAGAAGGCTCCGGGGAGACCTTCTAGCAGCCTTCCAGTATCTGAAGGGAGCCTACAGGAGAGCTGGAGAGGGACTCTTTGTTAGGAGGTGTAGTGATAGAACAAGGGGTAATGGTTTTAAACTAAAAGAAGGGAGATTTAGATTGGATATTAGGACGAAATTCTTTATTGTGAGGGTGGTGAGATACTGGAACAGGTTGCCCAGAGAAGCTGTGGATGCCCCATCCGTGGCAGTATTTAAGGCCAGGTTGTATGGGGCTTTGAGGAACCCAGTCTAGTGGGAGGTGTCCCACTCATTGGGAGGTTGGAACTTGGTGATCTTCAATGTCCTTTCCAACTGTAACCATTCTATGGTTCTATGAAATAGCCCCAAGGTCCTTAAAGAGCAGCTTTTACTCAGTATTTAAAAAACAAAAAAACACCAGGTTTAATTAAGGCACAACTTAATCCTGCCAATATTTGTTCATTTAAGTGTTAGTAGTTGGTATTGGTTATGAGGGAATATTTGTGAAATTTGTGCCCAAATGTGTTTCTTCCTGTCATCTGCAAGAGACACCTGCCCTCAATTAACCAATGTACCTGTGCAGTTTTACTTTTAAAATGACAGTGTTGTATAAATGAAAAATCCAATCCTGCTCTAATTGAAATTCATTCTTTCTTTTTAGTCCAGAATCCATCCCTCTAAAATGAGCAACCTTTATCTTTGCTGGTATGCCCCATCCTCTGATATAACAGTACCAGCTGCTGTAAACATTGGTTTTGGCTGAAACAGCCTATTTTTTTTTTCTTTTTTTTTTTTTTTAACATTATTTGGAAGTAGAAAAAGCATCTTTCATTGAATATTTGCAATTTTTGTTTATATTCTGTGATTCTGTGCTTAAGTCCATGAAAGTCAGTGGGGATCTGACTTCAATGTACCCTTTGACACCTCTGAAAACGAGGGCTAGAGGCTTTTGTTTCCTGTATGGATTTTAATTGCCAAGCTGAAGTGAGAACAAAATAATTTACTATGTATCTGGTTTAGACCCATATATCAGCCTCTCATAGTGTTATTATTAGGATATTTAAAATTGTGCAACTGGTGAAAATTGGTCACAGACAGGGTGTGCCCTGTGTCCTCTCTTCTGTTAAGGCAAATGCTGTAGTGCATGTTCAGCACGCTGTGTCTGACTGCTAAACCACCAGTACACTTCAAATAGCTCAGAAATACCATTAGCATGTACAGCTTCACACCTAAGAAAATAAAGATATGGGTGCTCCATAAATGTCTTCTTAAATGGGTATGTGTGTGTGGGGACATATACAGAGGTATTTAGGAGAAGCTGTGGAGACAAGTCAGTGAGATGACTCAGGAGATGGTTTTGGATGTGCTGAGGAACCAGCAGGAGCAGGCAATTGCAGTGGACAGTGATAACAGCACATTGGTGCATGCCCAGAACCCGCCTCCAATAGTTCCACTTCCTTTTCCAGTTTTTAGCTTTATGATTTGCTTTGGCCTCTTCTTGGTCATCCCAAGGTAGTGTTTCTTACATTTCTGATCTCTCTTGTTAAAATTATGCTATTGATCACTTTCTGCTGCCATTTTTATGGTATATCTTTAATCTTTTTTTTTTTTTTTTTTTTTTTTGTGCTCCACCGATACATGATGCCACAACTATTTATCTGAACAAGATCTCAGACAGAATTCTTGCAGTGGCTGTAAACTTGAATATCTTTTAGCTATTTTCCTTAGCTATAGTTCATCATTACATGAGGAGGCTCACAAAAGGATTTTTTAAAATGGGTTAAATCAGGGACAAGTGTAGAGGAGGTTCTTACAGATCTGTTCTGTCCACAGTATCAGCAAAATTATTATAGTCTCACAAGCCTTTGTAGTGGGCAGTAAACACACACTGTAGGTGGCTAAAATCAGTGATGGCAGTTTGAAAAATAAAGAGAAATTCTGCATTTTCTTTCCAGATTGCCAAAAGCCACCTGAGATATCTCATCAAATACTGAATATACTTTATACATAAGCACAAGCCAGGTATTGTGAAGAGACTTTGTCTGTCCAATTTGTGGCAGACTCCCCATTTACTCACTGTGGCATCAATCAGGAACAGCTCTATCCAAGTGACTGTTTCTCTTGAGTCTCCCAGTCTGGGTATTGTTAGTTTCTTTCAAATCCTTTGTAAATGTTACCTTGTTGGGATATCTAAAACTCTTATAGACAGGCAGGCCATGTGGTGGTTATGACCATGTTGTGTGCATTATTATGCCCAGATGAGCCAATACTATCCTACCGCTTCCTTGAACTCTGTCTCCATCCCTCTGCTATCACATACATGTTGTTGCAGTTTTCTACAATGACTAGCATCAAAACGCTTGTGTCTAATGATCTGCCTGGCCTTGGTAATAAACAATAATACAGACAAGAATAAGACTATTTTGACATCTCCCTGATTGTGTCAGTGAAAAAGAAAAATTTTGTCAGAGTATCAGTTTCCCAAGGAGGCTGCAGACACTTCAAGAGGAGAGAAAAGCATATTTAATAACTTAATGATTATTAATCCTGGTGTAAATACCTTCAAGTCAAATTCTGACTTTGCAATTCCACTGAAATCAGTAGGCAGAGATGGCTTAGTTATATTGATCTCTTTTTATCTTTTCGCCTCTGTCTTTGACAACCTATGTACACAAAAAAAGAATCTTAAGGTGTTTTACCAACACCAGTTCCCCTTTTCAGTTTGTACCTGCTCCCTACACTATGCGTTGTGTAAGATAAATGTTTACCATAGCAACCTTCAGACTAGTCAATTACGAGACAAAAATTCTGGGAGAAATACTACAATTATTCAGAAAGGATTATCAACATTGTGCATTCTTATTACAAACACATAATTATTCAGATACTTAAACAGCAATCTTTTGTACATTAGATGATACAGCACATGTCTTTTGGCTACAATTTTATTTTTTTAAGTCTCAGATGGTTAATCACTTTGTTTTACCTTGACCATGGTCATATTTCTCTTCCTCCCACTAACTCCATGGAAAAGGTTTTTCTGATTTTGCACAGAGTATTACATTAGTGGAATAATATATTAAATGGAGTGTGGAGATCATCTGACTTCCTTTGAAAATGGTACATCCCAATCAGATATGTTTCTGTAGTCATTTATCTAAAGGCTAGGGTGTGATTAAGAGTGAAACGCTTATTAGGACAGAGAATTTCTTATTTAAGTTTGTGTAGATATTCTTTCCTAACAGATACAGAGTGAGGCATTTATGGGGTAAAAGAATTGCAACAAAAAGGGAAAGGAGTGGAACAAAGAAGTTCAGCAGTGAGCAAGATCATATTGTTCATTTTCTAGAGGCATTTAACTAAGACTATTCAGAAATGCTCAGGTCATCAATCACATGCTGTGGGAGGTGCTGTGCAAACATACATCTTAGAAGTTACAAATGCACCAAAGTGCCTTGTGGCTGGCATCTTACAGACCACGGTGTTGTGCTTTCATGACATTCCAGCTAGAATTGGGGTTGTCTGTCAGAATATGAAGCCTGTCCTCTTCTGTTGGTTGACACCTTCTGAGCAATTAAAACTCCTCTACAGGATTTCATTAGCCAGCAATGAATGTATGTTAACTACCATTACTTGATACCGTTACTTACCCATGTGTTTCAGTGGGTGGAAGAAAGCAACGACTGCACACAGTTTTCCCAGCAGTCCTTTCCACATGTCTCTGCTAGACCTTTCCACTAACATAACAAGGGTTAAAACCGGAGTTCTTTCACAATTTGCATTTAATCTCAGTGGCACATCTCTTCAGCAAGCCCCTTAACCTTTGGCTATTTTCAACTGCAAGTTGTCTGAAAGCTAAATGGGAAATCTGGCTTTTGCTTTGACTGTTGAACTGAAACATCCAAGCAAACTTTTGTGAGTTTATCACTTCCAAATTCAGAGTTTGAGTCCAGACGGTGTGCCTGACTCATCTGGTGTCATTTCTGCCTATATTTGGAGTAGCTAAATCAAGAATAGTGTGAAGACATTTTAGCATTTTGAATTTCTCAGGAGCAGAGAACTCGTGCTCCAGCTTGTAATCAATGTCATTTCTTTGTTGCAATTTTGCTGTTGTCTTTCCTTTCCCCAACGACGATTGCTACTAGCTGATTTACTAGTTTTCCTTGATCAGCAGTGGTGGGATTGACAGATTTTTTTAATGTGCAAACAGCTCTTTGATGCAAGGCCAACCCTCTCTACAGAACCATGCAATCTCAACGTAGAGAGCATTGTCTCACCTTGGGCTTCTCCAAAAATAGAAGGCTACATATTTAGTGTTTTTCATCAGAAGATTTCAAAACATTTTACAAGGGAAGATAAGTATATTTATAGTGCAAGTATATTTATAGTCAGGAAAGACATCAGATTCTGAGACATCAGAACCAAATATAAATGCAAAATCTTTTCAGAGAACTGGTGGGAAAATTTATCTTGCTATCAAGTACAGTGATGTCCAGTTCTCTGTGTGATTTTCTAATGCAAGAGTTCATTGTCTCTTTCCTGCAGCTGACAGCTTACTACAGCTGTCAGTTCTGTTCTCTTTTGTGCTTTGTTTGTACTGAATTTTCAACTGGTTGACCTAATATAAGCAATGGGCAACTGTGGCCTCTCTAATACCTTGTACAGTCCCACCTGTTTGTGTAGATTTAACAGTTCTGCTTAGGCCATGAAATGCTATGATCATATGCCCTTTAGCTCAATGGGCTACTGAGAAATTTGGACCATCTGAGTTAAGACTTGAAGATATAAAGGTAACACTAAAAAGGAGCTAATATTTTTGTGTGCCTTAATTTTGGGCTTCCAGCTCAGGAAACTTTAAAAAACAGTCCAGTGTCACAAGTCACTTTTGGAACGCTAGAATGTCTCTGGCTAACCATTCTTTCCCCCTTAGCCTTGAGGTCCCCATACCAGTACTTACCAGTAGTAATTTTTGCAAATGATGGTGAAACAGCTTTGACTTTTGAACCTCTTTGGTCTATTTGGACAACCTTACTTTGTAATGCCATTAAGTCAAAAAAAAGAACAGCAATCCAAAATACCTAGTCACTTTGGAAAGAAATAAGACAGGGGAAGCTGTTTATGCAGTCTCATGCATGCCTCATGATAATGATAATTTAAAATATTTAAATGCACGGTCATCACGGTTTTGAAATTAAACCTTTCCTCTCAAAACATCTTAAGTCAGTGGAGTGCTCTCAGGTAATAGTTTTCACTGGCTGTGCTGCTGACTTACATAATTTGGATGCTAATCAGAACAGAATGTGTCAATATACTTCTAGACAGTTTTTATTTTGAACCTTTTCTTTGCAATCAGGCAGCTGGAATATTCGTTAAAAACTTTTAATTTCTATTCATTTCTTTCTGTTCTGTTAGCTTCTTTACTGCTGTGATGATTGTGGCTGTGAGGCATGAGTATTACCTGAACTTTCTATGACCTAATCAAGCGCAGGTAAAGATAAAAACCAACCCTATTTTCTCTTTCTTTCTGCTCTTAGAATTCAAATTATATTTTTCAAGGTAAAGGGGTCATCATCTCTTTTCTGCCAAGTATGCTTTTCTCTCTCATTCAAGTTGTGAATGCATTGTGAAAACTGAGTGAAATGAGATTCATGTTTAGGACATAAACTTGGTCTTTACTTTCTAATCAGATAACAGCTATTTGTGTATAGGATTAGAAATCAGAGTCATAGTTTATAGTTCTATCGTGTGAATATGTCCAAAGGCAAAGAACAAAGAAAAGTCCTTGCCACAGAGAGTGCTTTCACTTGTTATTGGATTCAAGGTGACAGAAACTATAGCCAGCACTTTAAACTCACTAGATTCACTAGGTTATTACTGGCAGTAGTTATGAAAAAGCAAAGATTTCTTCACCTCTCCATGATTCGCCCTGTGAGGAGCATTGGTTTTCTAGCTGTGATGGCAGTAATGTATCTATTGAAGCAGTGATTTGATCAGTGATTAGATAATTAGATGTTGGAACCAAGGATTATTCTTTTCTGCCAGGGAATATACGAGACAAAGCCAACAGAACTGTCAGCATTAGCTCAGGATTTGCATACAATCCACACCTTTTTGGGGGGGCTTCCCTATATTTGGCTTATCAAGTTTCATGCAAAGTCTCTGAGACACAGCTGTGCATGTTCTAACTCCCACCTCACCCCCTTGTTACAGCTGGAGGGGACACATTTATCTTTTATATGAAGAAGCTGTGGCAGGTCCAGCACTGTGATCTGCAGTACCAGGTGGTCAGCTGGTGGGAGCTCTGGCTGGGCAGCAGAGTTGTGGATGAAGGACTGCAGTGCTTTGATGCGAATCCAGAGTCTAGTGAACAGAATACGGTGTTGTTATATGAGAAGTTTATAGGATAAGAAACTTCACTCTTTTGAAAAAGAAAGAAAAAGATTAAGAAATTAATCTCACCTGTAGACATGGGGTGAAATAATGGCTTATTGCTTTCCATTGGCTCTACCCTCATGCTTCTTCTCCACAAGGAATCTATTTCTGCTGGCTGGTACCCAGCCAAAGTCATATCTTTCTTTGAACAATTTTATTTGCTTTGGATAGACTCACTAATGCTGGTTTGATTTTAATTATGTCAATCTTGTGTTCATTCTTGTTAATACCTTTTATATTTTTTTTATTGTTTATTTCAGTTTCAGTGGATGGCTTCAAAAGGGACTTGGTGGCTCCACCTAGTCAGAATTTGGGTTGAGGACAAGCTGTGAAGTCATGTATCAGTGGCAAATGTAACTTTCCCTATCTGTGTTTCTGTAAAATTAAAACTTGGAAGTACTTTTCTTATGTTCTTGAATTACTGCTTTTTGTATGCTGTCTGTTATGATTACCTGGTTTAGAGACAGAGGAACTAGCTACCCAAGTTCTTTTATGGATTTTTAACCCTAAGAGGAATCTTCCCACCATTAATCTTCAGCTACTGTAAGGATCTAACAGATACCATTCAAAGCCTCAAAGACAGAGATTCCCTATAAATCAGTGAAGAGAAGCAGCCACCTCTGGTGCTGAGAATGAATTTTTAGGACACTGAAGTTAGCCACCCAAAGCGCAAAGTGCAGATTTTATCAAGCATTTGAATAATTTGCAAAACGCTATTCGCAGAAAGTGTTTCCTAAGGTCACCCAAGAAGCTTGTGGTGTTGTGCAAAAATAAATGCCCATTGCCCAAGTCCCATGACTGCACTCTAACATGCAGAAAATTCATCTTCTGTGATTTTTTTCAGGAAGAGTAAAGATGATAGTGCGTTGCATGTTGTGCTTTTTCTTTCTCTGTCAAAAAAAGCCCCTTGTTATTTGGCTTTCTGGCAACTGCCACTTCTGTGCTGTTGAGGGCAAAACTCCATGGTTTACAAGAGAGAGAGGCCTGCTTTCTCATCCACTTTCCTATTGCTTTAGGTTAGCTCAAAGCAAACAGGAAACTATTTTCCCTAATGAGCATCAAGGGTTGCAATTTACGGATACAAAGAGCTTTACCCTGTACTTATGTTGTATTTCAATGAACCAGAAGAGCCTTTGTCTCACCGCTTAGATGTATTAATCATGCTGGAAGATGCGCTATTAAAGAGAAAATCAGTTCATGTTACTTACCAAATGTGGTTACAGTTATTAGAGATATGTTTCTCTAGGGGAAACATACAGCCTCCTAGAATTTTTGGAAAGGTACTGTTCTCTTCATACCCACTCCAGGTTAGCAGTATAGGAGCGTGGTCTCTGGCAGAAGACAGACAGAATAAAGAGCTGCATCTGAACCAAGGACTGAGTTGACAGATTTTTACTCAGATACATTTAAGCTCATACATGAGATCTTGGGCATGTATTTTAAATAATGATGTTGAAAGCATTAATATAAAGAAATTTCACATACACATACAAAAGTTGTAAGTCAGTAATCCACCTGGTAGTCTGTATGTACTTCATTTCCCAGAACTGTGACCTGTATTTTCAGTATGTGCCCCTGTGCCACACGTACAACTGCATTTGGAATGGTGTTTGAATGGATTCAGTTGATGGGACCCGACAGGCTTCCAGCCCTTCCTTACAACCTCACCCTGCAGCACTTAAGGTACCACATTATCTAGTGCCTCTCCAGACAGCACTGTACTGTCCTGGAGAGAGAAGGACAGCCGCTACTTTCTGTGACCTCTTGGTGCTGCTGGCACGGTGGGGTATATGCTCTCTAACTGTAATTGTGATGGTTGTGCTACTCCTTGCCAAACCATTGAGGCTGTGCCTGCATTGTTCCTGTCCCAAGCACAGCTGTAGGAGGGTTTTTTATAAGCCCTGACACACCTTCTCCACCTACAAATCTGGCCAGAGCACAGTGCTCAGTGCACATCTCCAATCCTGCTCTGAACTTTCAGAGCTTAAAAGTTGCCATTTTTCAGTTTTGGGAGAGCGGCACCCAAGGCTTTGCTCAGCCGCAGCAGTGAATATTTAAAAACAAAGATGAAAGGAACAGAGAGGCTCTGATTCCCACACTAAGACCAGCCCCATGTTTTCTTGCGTATCCTCGGATCTGGGAGATTTCTAAGGAAGACACTAGGCTTCAAGACATCACTGAGGATAATCCTAATGTAATTCAAATTATTTTCTATAAAGTCCATGGCAAAGACTTGTTTGGTTAAAATGCTGGAATTCTGCATGCACACTCCTTTGCTGAGTAAATCCTCAGGTAGTCTGTTCCGAACAGGTAACTAATCTTTGGATAATTTAGCTGTGTGAGAGTGCTAAACTAATTCCCATGTATTCTCATTAGGTTCCTGTGCTCTCCTGCCCACTTCATCTGGGCTGGAATCCAGCTGATGAGAGCGCAGAGAGGCTGAAGGTGGAATCCAGGTCTGATGACAGCTGCTAAAAACTCATTTATTTTCCAGGCAGTAGCATTTATTTAATTTACATTTTAATAGACCTTTATTTCATACACTAATCAACCTACCTGCTACCTTCAGGTGTCTCTTGTTCTATGCACAAAATATGAAGAAAAACTTTTGCCACCATTTGAGCTTGGACTCAAATCAGAATTTAGCAAAGTTGTTAAGCTTGTGCTTAACTTTATGCATGTTTATAATTTCACTGCATATTAGCAACTGAACATTGGTTGAGTTTGATTTTGCTAGTAATTTTTCAGATATAAGTCATATCATGCCTCTCAGTTTTAAGCCATACTATGTTTCTCAGTCCTCATATCAGTCCTCATATCTAGCAAACTCACTAATGGTATTAACAACTTGTATAGGGATGGCTGGAATTTTCCTTTTTATGAAAATACTATTTTTCAACAAAAATGATTTATTAGGACAAATGTTTTCCTACATTCAATAAAAAATCTGTATACATTTTTTTTGCATAAAGCTAAAATTTAATTTTGAGAACTGGTATTTGTTTTCTATAAAAATCAGTTATTTTCTGAAGAACCTCACACCATAATGTTACACTTCTAAGAAAAATCTTTCTTTGAAAAAAAAGTTGATAACTTCTCATGGCCTGATTAAAGCTTATGATAGCTGCCTATTTTGCAAGACTACCACCCTTGTAATTCTTAGAACAAATTCTCTAGGAGATAAGCAGTGAGCAAAAGAAGGTACAGCTGTCCCTTAAAGAAAAAAAAAAAGAACTCAGAGAAAGAATTATAAAATAGGCTGGTCAGGATGTCTGGAGAAGACAGAGTAAGAACAAGCAACTGTTATTTCTTTAACCTCTGTTTTTCACCAGGGAACTTGTTAATCTTATCAATATTAGCCTTAACTTTCTCTGTCTTTCTTTAACTCNTTGGTTTTTTTTTTTTTTTTTTTTTTGGCAGTTTCTGAATCTCTGTGAAAAGGTTTAATTGCACTTGGAAATGTTTTCTTGAGTGATTTCTTTGAATAAAAAGGGGGAAGGAACAGTTGGTGAATGATATACAACAAGATGTTAAAAAAGTAAAGATAAAGAGAATTGGGAAAGTTTGTTGTGTTTTGGGCTTGGGCTTGGTTTTTGTTTCCTCTGGGCAAAGACTTCCATGGTCTTCAAGCTGCTTAAGCCTGACAGAGCAGCTAAGGTTCATCAGGCATCTACAGTGTACATGGCTGGCAGCTCACTGTGTCGTATGGGAGTTATCAGTGGGAAATCAATTGTAAACAGTATAAACTATACAGTGTATCAGGGCTGCAGGAAGTGGAAAATAGGATGTTCTTATATTACCACTGTGGAGAAATATAAACCTCTGAGGAGGTGAAAGAAATGGAAATAATCTGACCGCCTATTTTGGGCAGGTGGTATTGCACAAAAAAAATGATGAAGCATAAAATTAGCTTTGGACCTTGAGAAACAATATAGCATAGGATCGTGGAAATTTTTCTTTCACATAGGTGAAATACTGTCAAATCTTGCACAGATTCCTAGGTTGCTACACAGTAGTCAGCAGAAAAAAACAGAATCAACAGTTACTGGACTCTTTATAGGAAAGGATCTCTTTGTAATGTTAAACATTGCTATGGTAAGAGTTATCATATGTAGCCTTCCAACTTGTACTTGACAGGCCAGACTTGATGCTTTTTCACTGAAGAATAAAAATGTCATTTTTCTTTTTTTTTTCTTTCTTTTTTTTCCAGTGCAAAGCAACAATAGGAAATATTTTCACTATATTGTACATTCTATTAAAAATATTTTAAAAAATTAATTTATTCCTCCCCATCCTTTTTTTTTTTTTCACTGCCATAATTTTAGTAAAGAAAATAACTACCACTTGACCCCCTCAGCCAGATAGAATTTCTCTGTAGAATGAAATAAACTCAAGTAAGTCCACCCTCATAAATTTAGAGCTACCTACAAGCCTGAGTTCAGGTGCGTCCAAGGAAGGATGAGCAGGTGAATAGTGCCGGCTGAACTCAGTGGAAGGAGGAATGAGAGAAACTGAGGCCCAAATGCACAAGGGATCCTTCAGTTGTTGTATTTATTTGTTGAATATATACAAGTTCCTGAGCATGCCATAAGTACAGTCCTAGGTGCCAGAAACCTCTGGTATCAGATATGAACACACTCAAGGACTTTAGGTGTTGCTGAGATCATGTGGCAGACAAGCAGATGTATTGAACAGCAAAGTCTGGGGCTTAAAGCTATGTGCAACTGAAATGCCTGTCACCACTCTGTAGGTAAACATAGAAAGAGAAATCAGATTTCTTGGTTTCCAATCTATCTCCTTGACAGAGCAATTCCCCCTTAAGGTCCAATGGTCCTCCTAGGAAAAATGACCAAATTGGTAGTGTGATTGCTGTGTAAAATTTGCAGTGAAGTACCATGCTTTTCTGAAACAGTGTCTGAAAATATCTAATAACTACGTGCCTTTCATTGACCTTAATCTCAGAAATTTCCTCTTCAGATCTTAATTTGAATATAAATTACAAAGGATTCACAACTTTTTCATGGAAAATGTCTAATGCAGAACTATTGTCTGTCTATTTATTGCTTCCTTTTCTTATCATTGCAAAGATATTCTTAGCACAACTGAGAATTACCACAAAACCCATCATGATTTAAGTGAATGTGTAGAATAGGTTTCATAGCGAGCTATTACTATCATAAAAATGATTCTCAGTTGTTAAAGTTGATTCTGCATTTTAATGTTTCCTCATAACTTGATGCTTTAAAATAGTCTGTCTTTGGAACTTGCAACAGCTTTACTCATTTAAATATATTTTCTTCTCTGAAATTTGGAGAGCAGTCCTATATTATTTTTCCAGTTCATCAGTCAGTAAAGGGCTTTGTGTAATAGAACTTCTCAAAGACCATCATACGTAATGCTGGGAATCCTTTAGAAATTCACCTAGACCAAACCAAATCTGAAGAATATTGAACTGTATCTATGTCAACCTTTATTGACCTGTTAGTATATGAGTTTATTGAACACACTGACTTCCAGGAATTATAACAATTGCATTTTAACTAGGATGAATACCTACTGTCATGTGATCTATACCTGTATCCATACTTACATCTATACTTGTATGTATCTCTAGATCTATGCTAAATGTAGTAGCAGCACACTTAGAAATGAATGCCAACATGGGTACAAAAGTTCGTGATAAGATAAGCCAAAATCCAGCAAATATTTGAAGGTTATAAAGGGGTAATCACAAAGATGATCATGTCTACAGCATTGAAAATAAATAAAAGACAATCATATTTCATGGAAAGGGAGATTCATGACCCTGGGGAAATGAGTACAGTCTGTTTCTGGTGTCAGTCCTTTTTTCCTTAATGCTGCTTTTTCATGTCACTGTTGAAACATGCTGCTGAGGAAAAGAAATACAGATCCCTTCTGAGTCTCACTGTGAGAACAACCAGACTAGAAGCATCATAAGAAAGCAGAAGGCTTGCAGAATCTGGTCATC